>CP139507.1:255617901-255967063 GCA_021014915.2 Artemisia tridentata subsp. tridentata
GACACCTGATGATCTTCAGGATCTTGAGTGTCCGACTGGGTTGACTGATCATTGAGATTGTTTGGTTCCTGAGCACTTAGTTCAGACTGATTGATTGCATCATTACTTGTTTGTGCTTCAATAAACTCAGTGATGGTTGGGTAAGGAAGGTTGTGAGGGATGATGTAGTAGGAGATATCAGCATTTGCTTGATACTGAGTGGAAGGATCATTGTCAGGATGATGTTCATCAGGAGGATATCTTGATGAATCATCAATTCCGATCTCTTCCACTGAGGCATTTGAGAACCTGATTGCTTCAGTGCTCTCATCAAAGGTAACATGAAATGTTTCCTCAGTTTGCTGTCTCCTAGTGTTGAACACCCTGAAGGCCTTTGAGACAAGAGAGTATCCTAGAAAGTATCTATCATCAGCTTTGGCATCAAATTTCCCTAAGTGATCCTTGCGATTATGAATAAACACAGGACACCCAAAGACATGAAAGTAGCTGATGTCAAGGATCCTTCCCTTGAATAACTCATATGGGGTTTTGCTATGTCTCTTGAAAATGATGGATCTGTTTTGTGTATAATAGGCAGTTTTGACTGCTTCAGTCCAAAAGTGTTTGGAAAGGACTGATCCATTTAGCATTGTCCTGGCAGCTTCAATGAGTGTTCTATTCTTCCTTTCAGCAACACCATTTTGTTCAGGTGTGTAAGGAGAGGAAAATTTTTGGGAAATTCCTTTCCCATCATAGAAACATTCAAGTTCATTGTTTCTAAACTCTGTCCCATTTTCAGTCCTAATCTGTTTAACTTTAATGTCATTTTGATTTTCAATGTTCCTGACAAAGGACATGATTTTTTCAGCTGCCTGACTCTTTTTTATCTAGCTGTAAACCCAAGTGTATCTTGAGTATTCATCCACAATGACCAGAGTATACTTCTCATGGTTAATGGATCTAGGACTGATGGGCCCAAAGAGATCCATATGGAGAAGATGAAGACAGTTCCTGATGGAAAAATTAGTTTTGGTTTTAAAGGATGCTCTATGATGTTTGCCTTTTTCACAGGCAGAGCATGGTTTATCCTTTGAAAACACAAGTGATGGTAAGCCAAGGACCTTGTTTTGTTTCACAAGATTGTTTATATTTTTGAAGTTCAGATGAGAGAGTCTCTTATGCCAAAGCCAGTTGAGGGTTTCAGTGGCCTTAGCAAAGAGACAAGTTCCATTCTGAGTTAGACTTGACATGTCTAACACATAAACATCTTGCCTTCTTGGTGCAATAAAGAAAACTTCTTTATTTGCATTGAGGATGGTTCCTTGCTTATCATCAAACTGAACTATGTACTTTGCATCACATAGTTGACTGACACTGATTAAATTGTACTTGAGACCATTGACAAAAGCTATCCTAGTAAAGACTATACCACTACAGTTTACTGAACCATAACCTTCAGTGAGACATGATGAGTTATCAGCAAATACCACCTTGGGTCCTGGTTCTTCTACATATTTGTGCAGATACTCTTTCACACCAGTCATGCTCCTTGAACATCCACTATCTAGATGCCAAATTGGCTCCCTGGCATGTCTCTGCACAAATGATAAACTGAATTAGTTCTTTCTAGGACCCCTCTTCTTAGAGGGCTTGGCTTTAATAGCCTTCTTAAAAGTAACAATTGATTTATGGTCAGTGGTTGAGTGGACTGAGCTACCACAGGTTTTGCATTTGATTGCAGAAGTAGACTCAGTAGACTGAGAGGAGGTCTTGGGAGTTCCTCTTCTAGTCTGAATGACCTTCTCATGTCCTGAAGTGTCATAAGTGGGATCTCCACAAATGTCACAACTGTTGTCCATTAGACAATCCTTAGGAAGGTGGTCATTGAAGCCACAGTGTGGGCAAGGTGCAAAAAGTTTGGCCTTTTGTTTCTGTTTCTGCTTAGAATCAGAGGGATACTTTAAAGCTTGTGCTTTAAAGTTTGCCATATTTGATGTGGCTGTGTATGATTGGTGATCAGAGGTGTTGTGATCATCCTTTTTGCATATAATGCAGTAAAGGATTCTAAAACAATCATCAATGGAATGATTGGTATAGTGACACAGCTCACACCTTTGCAGAGGTTAGGAGGGTTTTGGTTTGGTGCTTGAGGAAGCTGATTTGGGATCCTTCATCTTAGATTGAGAAGGCCTCTCAGAAGATTCAATCTTCTCACTCAGCTTCCTGACAAGCTCAGCCAACTGATCAAATTTTGAGTCAGGCTTTATGTTTTTACTTCAGAAGGGACTGAAGTTGATGAGTCATTAGTATGAACTGAGACTTCAGGGGTTTGCCTTTTCAGGAAGGTTTTTCCCATTCCTGGCTTCTCCTTTGGAGAATGCTGAGAGTAGACCAATGGTGTGAGGTTTGAACTTGGTGCAGCTCCCTGAAGGACTTTCAGAGGTGGGAATGGTGTAAATGATTCTGATTCAGACTCATTGACTGACTCAGCACTACTGGGTTGGTCAGTGAGTCTAAGCATATTTTTCAGAGCCTGACTTTCAGGAAGCAAGATTTTTCCAGTCTCAAAGTTTGGTAACTTACTGACTGGGTTGTCCCTGACAATCCAGTCTTTTGACTTGGGTTCCATTTCCTGCTCAAAAGATATGCCAGCTGGAATAAAAGCCTTTTCTCTGTGACTATCACTGTGGGTTTCAGTGAGTTGGTCTATTCCTATAACTTTCTTGTTTTCACTAGGAATTAGACTCACAGTTTCATAGACTTTGGGGTTCTTTTTAGTCCGGCCTTCAATGACAGCCTTTTATTTGTTAAGTTCATTTTGAAGAGCTTGATTCTGTTTCAAAATCTCAGTGTTTTTAATTTGTAGTGTAATAGTTTCTAACTTGGCCTGTTTTAATACAAGCAACTCATCTCTACACTTATTTAATTATAACACAAGATTATTATATTTTGAAAGCAAATTAAGCCTTTGTTCTTCTATAAACTTAAGATCTACACTAATGTAATTCATATAAGACTATCAATCAGAATCTTCATCCATTGAAAGTAAAATATTTACCTTTTTCATGGTTATGTTGACCCATTCTCCATTCCTTGCATGGCTTTTTCCAACAGCCAGCTGATCACCATCTGAAAGTGCCATCAGTGCACTCACTCTAATTTCCTCATCTTCTGAGGAGACCTCTTCTTCATCCCAGTCATAGGCTTCGGCTACAAGAACCTTGTTCTTTGTATGAATAGATTTGGAAGTTTGAGCAGCCTGAGACATTGAGGGATTAGTTTCAAGGAGGGCAAGTTTAGCCTTAGCTTTCCTATACTTAGCCTCAAAATCTTTTTGACCCTTTTGAACATTATAGTTTTGAAAATGTTGGGTCGACTGAAGCATTCTAGGTTGAAACTTGCTAGTTCCTGAGGAACTGTTTCCAGAAAATTTATAAGAGGGTTCTGAGATGGTTTTTGAATAACAGTCTTTAGCAAAATGACCCTTTTTACCACATTTGAAAAATTCAGTGGTTTCGTTTGCTTTAGCTTTTTGAAAGTTTGACTGATTTCTTTTGATAAAACGTTTTGAATTAGCAAGGAGTGCCCTTTCTTGGAATTCCAAGTTTAAATCATTTAGGTACTCATCACTAGTTCTTTCATCAACCTCATCATCAGAATTCTCTTGAAAATCCTGCACAACACCATTAGAATAAAAGGCATTTGATATGGGTAAGGAAGTCAGGGCCTTTTTGGTCTCAAGAGCTTTCTTTGAGTCTGGGTATCTCCTAGAGATTAAGTTGTCTTCATAGACAAACTTCTCATAGATCTCAGGGAGCTCAAGGGTTTGAATGTGATTTGCATTCCTGAGGCCCTGTGAGAAGTTTAGCCACTTCTCAGGGAGACTGTTGACAAAGCCAACATTGATCTCATGCTTAGACAAAACTACACCATCATTTGACAATTCATTTATCAGGGTCTAGTATCTGGTATATGTCTGAGAGAGACTTTCAGAGTCCTTTGCCCTGAAAGTGTTGTACTCAAGTTTCAGGTCCATGATTCTGTTTTTCTTGGTATCTAAGGGACCTTCAAAGCTATTAATCAAGTCAACCCAAGTTTGTTTGGCTGTAGAGCAGTTAATGACTGATTCAATTATATCGTCAGGAAGACAAGATATAATTATGCTTTTCAGGCGTTGGTCTTGATTGACCACCCTTCTCTCATCTATAGTCCACTGAGCTTCAGGTTTGTTTTACCCCTCAGCAGTCTTAGGGACATAAGGACCTTCATTGATACAAGTGATGTAGTATAGTTCCACACCAGTCAAGTAGCAAAGTATTCGCTTTTTCCACTTGCTAAATTTTCCAGCCTCGAGTCTGGGAGCAACAGCTGAAAAGCTACCACCTTTTTTATCGACGAGCTGGGGCACATTAATATTAGCCATAGTAGGATCTTGGTTTTAAAAACCTTGAGCACTCTTAGTTTTTGAAGATTTTATAAACCAAAGGCTCTGATACCACTTGTTGTTCCCGTTACACAAATAGAAATAACTACAAAGTTAATCTAATTGTGTTATATGACTGAATTAACGTAATGATAAATTTAAACAAATAAGTAAAACGTAAATATAAAAACACAAGTTTTTCAACGTTTAAATTTTTATTAGAAATCAATCAAAGAATCTATTACCCAAGCGTTTGCGGAAAAACACTTGGGATTGAATAGACAAGGTATGGTTTGTTCTCCTATCTAAACTCAAGTTATTCTTGAGTGGTAACAATATTGAACCACTGAGCTATCTCAGGGACTTGGTTACTCTTTGTAGGAGAAAAGTGGTTTTATGAAAGTCTAAGCTTTTAATGCACAAAACTTAACCCACTTTTCTCCTATCTGTTCCTATTTATACACAAGTATAAAAGAGCACCTATGATTAAAAAATACAAAAAGAATAACCTAGCGTGTCTGACAATTACAACAGTATTTGTCATTTCCAAGAACCAATAGGAATGGGCTAAAAGTCTTTTCGAGTGTCAGGTCTGACACTTCTTGACTTTAAGCCGTTTAAGGGAAGGTTTGCTTCTGGCCCGATAAGACTTCTCCTTATCTTCTCAAACTCTTTCCGAATAATCCCGCCTGTCTTTCAGACTTCTGATTCTTCAGTCTAGGTCTTCAGTCTTCAATCATTTATTGTTGTTGAGGAGACTGGGGTTCAGTGAGTTCTTATTAAATACTCACTGAACCCATTACCTTCTTCTTTGGCTTAATTGACACTCAGGGAGTTCCGCCTCACTGAATGGTGAATCTTTCTTCTTAGACTCGTCCTAAGCATCTTGAAGGTAACTCACTGAGTGACTGTTCACTCAGTAAATTGAGAGTGTTTAAGGTTGATTAACACTTGGCTAATTTGTGTTCAAATCCTGTTTTTAGGACGCTTGGGTACTGACGGATACAACACTTTATTTTCAAACCCTTGTACCTGCAAGATAAAATAACAGATAACAAACATATTTGCAAATATGTGAAATTATATTGAAAATTCCCCGAGCACACCACTGGAAAGTTCGTTTGAATCTCGATAAACGCGAAAACGCCGTCGAAACTCATCCAAAAGTCACCGTTTTTGCTTTGTTTTCAAACCCTTGTACCTGCAAGACATAATAAACATATTGAAAATATGTGAAATTAAAAATAAAATTCATTTATCAAACATTTAAAAAAAAAACATAAAATATTACAATAAAAAAAAAAAACTTAAAATATTACAATACTAAATTAAAAATACGATAGCGATTACAAATGTAAACTAATCATCTAAGTTGTAGCGAGCTTTGATTGATGCCTTAAGCTGCATAAGATCAAATCTTGCTCCCGTTTTGTTATGTCCATGATTTCGACTTGTTTTCGTTGGAGCTCCATTTTCTCTCTTTTTATGGCTAGCTCTTCTTGCTTCATCTTCAGATACTCATCTTCAATTTCCTTCCTTTTTCCCTCTTTTGACGGCTTCAATTTGAAGAATGTTTTGGTTAGCGAAGCTGTCCACTATGATGGTGGATCACGAGAGGAGGACGATGATTTCTTCCTGGCTGTGTCACAACCTTCTGGTCGTGATTCTCTTGTATCGTCTTCATTTTCAGAATCATCCACGTCTTGAAAATTCATGGGACCTTGTGTTGACCCAGAGGTTGTTGTAGAGCCCTTTGATTTCTCTGACTATTCGATCGGATAGCATCCCCTTGCGTCTTCCAAGCATCATGATGCCTCAAGATTTTCCAACATTCCTCCAAGTTGAAATCATGACCGTAAATCACACGGTATTCTCTCAAAGCTTTTTCCCTATCATCAGCATTATTCTCACCACTACCATGGTTATTCTTGATATTATCCATGATAGCACAAAAATTTCCAACCCTACACCGAATCCTATTCTTCCATTTGCTGTTGATAGAGTCGTAGGTTCTTAATGAACCGGTTTCATTATGAAAATACTCTATCACCTCCTCCCAAAAGCGGTGCCTGTTAATAGCGTTTCCTCGCTTAGAATTTTCCGACACATAAACCCAAGCCTTACAAAGCGCGATCTATTCCGCCTTTGTCCATGTTGCCTGTTTTTTTGTCGGTTCGGCCTTCTTGCCTTTGAAGCACGTCGCGAAGCGGTCCTTGGTTTAATGGGTGATGTCTCTTCGACATCGTCATCGTCTTCAACAGCGAAAGAACCGTGGTACGAACCATAGTAAGAACCGTGGTAAGAACCCGAACCTTGCCCCATCGACGCATCTTGATTCGGATATTGTTGCGTCGAATGGTCTGGCATAAAATCCTCCAAATCCATATCAAGATTAACACCCCGAAGCGGGGAATAATCTTCATACGGTTGGGAAGATTGTAAGAAATCCATGTTAGGCCGATACGATGACCCACTTGGTTCTTGGTGATAATCCATATTAGGACAATACGGTGGAACATATGGACGATTAACGTAAAATGGGTTTTGATTTTGGTTAGGTTGTGGTAGTCGTGATGAATATTCAAAAGAGGGTACACAAAATTGAATACCCTGTTGTTGTGGTGGTGTTATGCCGGTTAGTTCGAAGTTATTTTTCGGCGAGAAATTCAAATTCGGGGCATTTTGGGGTAGTCGGGATCGTCGGTCTTTTGATGTGGAAGTGTGTTTTTCTATGACATGATGAGAAGTTGTTTATGGATGAGAAGTTGAATATGAATTGTGTTTGAAATTGTGTGTTTAGAAGTGTGTTTGATGTTGGTATTTATAAGGTTGAAAAAGTTTTATTTATTATTTATTTTTTTATTTTTTTTTAATTGCAACGGATATAAAAGTTGGATAGGTTTAAAAGTCGGTCGGTTATTAGACCGATGTTGGATTTGGATTTGGTTCGACCGATATTCGATTGATGTTACACAACCCAAGCGAGCGATGTCAATATCGGTCGGTTAACTCGACCGATCGATATTTTCCAGTCGATTGCGACCAGCCTAAAAGGATTCTCAACCCTTGTTGTCAAATTTACCATAGGTGTATTGTATGGGCTCTATCATCTCCACACCTCTGCATCATTACCATCGAACACATTTGTGGTTATAACTAACATTTCACTTAAATTTAAACATAACTCACTTAAACACTCAAAACCTAACTAAATACTCACACGCACTGACGTACACAAGTCACTTTCTTTTTAGGGTTTAAGCCATTTAATAGCCACATACTTTATCAAATTTACTCATATGGTACGTGTACTAAATTTATTGTTTGTATCATACCTACACTTTCTATTTCGTGTTAATATGGTACGTGTACTTAATTTATTGTTTGTATCATACCTACACTTTTTATTTCGTGTTAATATGGTACGTTTCTTCACATAAATTTGCATCGTTAGTCCTTTATGCTAACGACCGTTAGTAAATAACTTAAAAATTGGTTTTCATACGTTTTCGTCCGTTTTTTGCACGTTTTCGTCCGTTTTTGCACGTTTTCATCCGTTTTTTGCACGTTTTCATCCGTTTTTTGCATGTTTTCATCCTTTTTTTTTTGCATGTTTTCGTCCGTTTTTACACAGTTACATCCGTTGTTTGCACGTTTTCATCCGTTTTTGCACGTTGTCGATCGTTTTTGAACGTTTTCATCCGTTTTTGTATGTTTTCGTCCGTTTTTGCATGTTTTCGTTCATTTTTGCACGTTTTTATTCGTTTTTACACGTTTTCATCCGTTTTTGCACGTTGTCGATCATTTTTGCACGTTTTCATCTGTTTTTGCACGTTTTCATCCGTTTTTACACGTTTTCAACCATTTTTACACGTTTTCATCTGTTTATGCACGTTGTCGATCGTTTTTACACGTTTTCATCTATTTTTGTAAGTTTTCGTTAGTTTTAACACATTTTCGTCTATTTTTACATGTTTATTCTGTTTTTACATGTTTTGTCCCTTTTTTACAAGTTTTGATCCGTATAAAAGCGGATGTAAGCGTATAAAAACGGACAAAAACATGTAAAAATGAGTGAAAACATGCAAAAATGGACGAAAACGTATAAGCACAGATGAAAACATAAAAAAGCAGACGAAAACGTGAAGAAAACGTACGAAAACATGCAAAAACGGATGAAATTGTGTAAAGACGGAATAAAACGTGCAAAAACGAAAGAAAACATGGCAAAAACGGACGAAAACGTGTAAAAACCGATGAAAACGTGTAAAGACGATCGAAAATGTGCAAAACGGATGAAAACATGTAAAAAACGGACGAAAATGTGGAAAAAAAAGGACGAAAACTTGCAAAAACGGATAAAAACGTGTAAAAACAAATTAAAATGTGCAAAAACGAACGAAAATATGCAAAAACGGACGAAAACGTGCAAAAACAGATGAGAACATGTAAAATCGATCGAAAACGTGCAAAAACGGATGAAAACGTGTAAAGATGGTTGAAAACGTGTAAAAACGGACAAAACGTGCCAAAACAGATGAAAATGTGTAAAAACGGACGAAAACGTGCAAAAACGGACGAGAACGTGTAAAAACGGACGAAAACATGCAAAAATGGATGAAAACGTATGAAAACCAAGTTTTAAGTTATTTACTAGTTAGCATAAAGGACTAACGATGCAAATTTATGTGAAGAAACGTACCATATTAACACGAAATAAAAAGTGTAGGCATGATACAAACAATAAATTAAGTACACGTACAATATTAACACGAAATAAAAAGTGTAGGTATGATACAAATAATAAATTTAGTACACGTACCATATTTTTATTTGCTTGTTTGCATTAAAAGACAATAGTAATGTTATATTTAAGGGTGGAGGGAGTGATCATCTCCAACCCTCCAACCCTCCCAAAACTAACCAATCAAATCCCTCCACCTCATTTCAACCCTCCAACCCTCAATCCAACCTTTTTTACTGGCAACCATCATTCTCCCAACCCTCCCAAAATATTTTCACAAACACACTTAAATCATTTGTTTCTTCCCCAACCCGAAGCGAGCTCCAAGCTCGCAAATGGAGCCCCCAATCTAAGCCCGCAGTGGAGGGAGTCATACCCGCTGAAGCCCTCGAACCCGCATGCAACCCGTGAGCCAAGCCCGAAGCTTGCTCCCTCCACCCTAAAAGACAATAGTAATGTTATATTTAAGAAAGTGAGTGTAAAAATCTCATGTTTCAGGAAGAACACATGTTTAAGGAATCGATAACAATATTCATCTTTTGATAGACACATCAAAAAAATAAGTGGTATAAATTTGAATTTAGTGTTAGATTTTTTGTAAAGTTTTGGATTTGCTTGTTAATTAAATTGACGAAGTATAGTAATATAATGTTATTTTTACATTAACTGTTAAAGTTTATATACTACCTTTTGTTATTTTATTTTACTTTTTACAATCTCGATACATACTTTTATAACTATTTTTCCTTGAAAAGGAATTTGAACAAATTTAGATTTTTTAATTGAGATTTTAATTTCACCTTTTGTTGGAGATTAGTAAAGTGATTCAGCTTCGTCATGAGTCAAAATTGAATTATTATTTTGTCCGTTTTCATTTATTATATATATATTACTAGGCATGATACAACCCGTGCGATGCACAGGCTTGTTTGTTGACTAATTAAGTTGTTTTCCGCAACGTTGATGCATCTTTACCCTTGTCGGGTCGGGGGGTTCCTATAGGTTCGGCATATAGCCATTGCATCTTGGTAGTATGGTTGGTTTGTGTTTATGTTTGTACACTTAAATATATATTACATGGTACTTATGAAACATACAAAGTTATCACAATGATAAATAAAATCACAACAATGAAAATGATAAACAATGAAAAAAGCAATGCACATCATCTTCATTATGTTTTGCATGTAAATATCAAAAGCAAAGATAAATTCAATCCTTTGTTTGCACAATCGCCAAGAAAAATAAAACTTGATATCTTCTGAACTAATACTACAACTTCGAATATATGTGTCGGCCGAATGTGTTTTGCGAATGTAGTCCGCGAATGGAGTCTTCCCCCCTCTTCCTGTTCCGAATGATGTATATATAACAAAAGGGTTGTGCGGGTTAATTCATCTCGTTAAGAACCAATATGAATATTATAGTTTTTGTAATCCCATTAATATCAAGACCCAATATGAATCCTATAAATTAAAACTTAATTAAACTAACCTAATGTATAAATTAAATAAAATAAAAATAAAAACTCCTAAAAACATGCACATCACACGTTTATGTGTAGTGATTATGGAGCACCCAATCCTTTGTGTTTTGTGTTGCAATCCTAAAACTCATTCCTATATTTTAAACCATTTTTTTGAAACAATTCTATCTCAAACATTACGCAATCAATCATTAGATACAATTTGTGCAACGCACGGGTTCGTAAAGCCTTATGGTTTTATAACTAACTATGACAAAAATGCCAACTAAATAGGCAAAAAATAATTTACGTAACTTATTCATATTAAAAGATTACATGTGAAGAGATTCTTTTAAATTATGCTATGAACATTTTAATACAATCGGTGCAATGTACGGGTTTGACAAAGCCTCGTAATAACGGAGATTCAACATGTACATTTTTAAACCATGGTTCAATGTCTTAGTCATAATGCCAAAACCATCTGGCTTATAACAGTTGTTCTAAAGATTATTTAATAATGATGGGAATTGTAAACATACTTAGACAATCAAGTAGAAGGATAAATGATCACGTATCAAGTTTTCAAGATATTTTGCATTATACAATACAAATATACAATGTCCACTGGTTCAAGGCAAAACTGTTGTAGCAATTGTCATTATAGTGATTGGACAGCGGAGTACCAAGTTCCACTTATTTCGGCATTTCTGATCCTTTCATAACCGATCTTTAATCCACCATCAAACACATTTATTTACTTGCCTTATACTGATAAGGAAATCATTAAAGCCCATAATACTGGATCCAACCCAATTAGCAAATCATAACCCGATGACTAACTAACCGGTTACATCTTTTAACCCTAAATACACATTTATCACAAAAATAACGCCTCTTTCTTCTTGTTTAATCCGCCTACACACATAGGAAGATAACCGCTTCCCATCTATCATTTCCTCTCACCGAAACATATCTCCCAAACCGATTAAGAAATCATTTAGAAATCCGAATCAAGAAATCATTTGGAGGGCTTCAAGATCTTTAAGGGTCTCGGGTAGCTTGGTTTATGTGTTAATTCGACTATGAGGTGTTGGAGATAGTTCGTAATTTTTGAAATAGGTTGCAAATTCATGACTCCATCAAATCTCTAGTCTCACCATCAAAAATCATAACCGAATAACTTTCTTTTGTTTTCTATTATACCAAAAAAATGTTTCTTCGCTTCAAGATCATACAAAGGTCACGGGTATTGGGTTTTTTCGTATTGTGTTTTTGTTATTCAAATAAAAGAAAGAATGGAACAACTTTTTTGTTTTTGTTTTTTTTTTTTCAAGATCTTTCAAGGGTCTCGGCTAGGTGATTGTTTGATGTGTTTGTGTTTTTCGTTTTGGTGTGTGTTGGGTTTTCTTGTGTTCGCCGGAAAATTTAGGAGAATGAAGTATGTGTTTTTTTTTTGGGTCATGAAAACTGCTAACTTTGATGCTAGGTTGTTTCAGTTTGAATCTTTCATTGGGACCATTCTTTTGGCCATTTGCTGCTTCTGTTGTAGCCCGGATCGTTAGCATCCATTTTATATTTTTATTTTTTCATGTAGTTTGAGGTTGTTGTGATTGTCTGTCATGGTTCATGGTGGTTACAGATGTGATTTGGTTTGGTTTGCAAAATTGAGCTATTTATACTTGAAAGAAGAAGTGGAAAAGAGTTGACAATAAATGTAGTTTGTGTGGTTAATACTTGGAATTTGAAATGCTTTGTATACCTAAAACTAAAACTATATACGTATTCAATTTGTGAGATGGTTGGTTTGCTTGGTGCCCGGATATTTCACATTCAATTCTTGTATTTTGGGATGCATATTCAGGTTTGTACGGTACTTATGTTTGTGCACAACCCCTCTTGAGCATTGAATTAAGGTACTCAACTTTTAGGTATAATATATATTACTAATGGAAAAGTCACAAAGTTTCCTTTTCTTCTTTTTTTTTATACAATCGATAGTAATATGAGCCAATCAAAATTAATCAATTTTCTAAAAAATGATGTTGATAGATCATTGAATTGTGCGAGTCTATAGCAATGTTGGCACGCATCTAAAAGGTTTGTGATTTGTTTTGCTAGACCAAAATGATATTTTGCTAGACCAGTTTTTATGTGATTCTAAATATATATAATTGAGCAAAAAAATAAAATCCACTAATGACTTTTTGAATAAGACAAAATAAGTCTAGCATAATATTATATATCTGTTTAGCATAAAACATCAACAATCTTTTGAACATGTGATAACATTTATGTAGAGTCGCCTGGTCGAGTAATACATCAAAACCATTTTTAAAAGTGAGATTTTCTTTTTTTTTGGATAAAAAAGTGAATGCAATTTTTAAAATAGTGACTAATTTTGTCATTTTACTAATAATATACGAATCAATCGATCAACCTGGGTTCTTATCTAAAATGAGATAGGTTAGTTGGACCCTTCATTTATAGAAAGTAATACCTCATGTTTTTTGATTTTTTACTTATTTATTTATTTATTTATTTATTTTTATAATTTTATTTTATTATAAAACTGTTAAACGGAAAATGTGAAACAAAATATATAAAATTTAACAAGTTAAAAGTATTAAATTGACAAAAAGTATGAAACAAAAACTAATAAAAAAAACTATGTTAGGTTGTGTTTGTTTCGGCTCATTCAGATCTGAATACGTCTGAAGTCTGATTCGGTCAGACATTTTCAGATTCAGACTGTTTGTTTATCCGTACATCTGAAGTCTGAATACATCTGAATAGGGTCTGATTCATTCAGACATTTGAATATGTCTGATTACATCTGAAAAGCTTAAACTTTACACCTACTTCTTTTCAATCCTTATCTCCTCATCTTGGTCTTGATTTTTTATTAATAATCATGAATGGAGGGTCTTTTGGTTTGTTTTTATAGCGAAAGGATTGTTTTTTGTTTATTCAGACACTTTATAAAAATAAACAGACTAAAACAATTCAGATTCAGACTTTTGGACCACTAATTCAAATTCAGACGTGGTATTCAGATTCAGACATAAAATGTCTGAATAAACAAACAGCACCTTAGACTATAAAGAGGGTGTATGTTGTTGAAAGTATAAAAGATGTGACCAAGAGGGGTATCAATAAGACAACTCATCTAAAATATCAGTATTTTATTCGAAGGATGCATACAAAATACCACTTTTTGTCATTAATTCTGGTGGGGCCCAAACCATGGTCCTCCGATCACTCCATAATTCACGAGCCAAGTAGACAATTTCTATGACGAATAAACATTATTATAAAAATCGATTGATAATTGACATGTTTATAAAAAACTATTTTTTTAGCATTACGTTTGATAAAAAAAAATTATAGGACATAGACTGGGTCGTATATATACATACACCGAAAAGGCACCAAAAGGCAAATATTTGTTTGACAATTTCAACATTAATTTTTTTGTCTGAATTGCAGGGTGGCCTAGACTTAAAATAGAAAGCACTAAATGACTTTTCATGTAGTGTGTCGCATATATTCTTTTAGAAGGAGAAGTAAATTTTGTAGATTAGAAAAGGGTAAATGCTATAGAATAGTAACGAACTTACAGATTTGTTCCAGATTGATTAATCAACTAATTTATTACCATATTTAACCATTTTTTTAAAAGTTTAGTCTTAATTATAACAATTTTGCCACCTGGACATATTCCACGTTTTTTTTTTTTTTTTTTTGAAATTCCATATCATCACTTACCCATTTTGTTAACCCGTACTTTTGTAACCCGTTTTTTGACCCGACCCCTTTATAAAACGTTAACCCTAATTATTTCAATCCATAACACAAAAAACCTAACCCTAGCCCCAAATCATTGAGATGTCGTCTGCATCCTCTTCCTCCAATGAATCTATTCGCTACCAACCTAATCGTTATCTACCAATGCCAACACACTGCAAATGCGAACTTCCATTGATGATTCTTACCTCTTGGACCCCTTCAAACCCTTGCAGAAGATTCAAAGTTTGCCCTAACAGATATGTAAGTGATTTGATATGTAGATTTGAAAACATAATTATGTTTTTTAATATGTCAAATATTTTTTTGTAGAAAAGAGGTGTTAAGAGTTGTACACGATGGCACTGGTTGGATCCAGAATTGGAATGTGATTGGTATAAACACCATCTTCGTGAAATGTACTTGATTCTCAACCCCAATGAAAGACATGAACTTGAAGTTGAAATGAGGAGCAGAGATGAGTTAGCTGTTGTTGAAGTGGAATTTGCAGAGATGAAGGTAGAATTCAAGAAAAGTCAGAATTGTTTGTTTATCTACAAGTCAGCTGTGGTTGTGTTAGTGGTTTTATTTGGGTTGGTTTTGGCTATGAAATAGGTAGTATCAGTTGTGGTGTGTTAGGGGAAGTTAGCTTTTGGCATGTATATGTAATGAATATTTTCTAAGTGGGTTGGTTTTAGTTTTCATTGTTGTAAGAACCAACTTTATGTAATGAATATGTGCTTTTGTTTCACATGGTTGCAAAATGGTAGGGTATGCAAAATGTAGATGTTGGTGTTTTTTTTTTTGGCTTTTAGATTCGTTTGTTTGCAATGTGGTAGGGTATGACAGCAAAAAGTCATATGAAGGGAAAAAGGAAGTGAAAAAATTTATGGTTGATAGTGAAATCAGGTAGTGTATGACAGCAAACACAACCATGTTAGAAAGCAACAACATATGGTATGACAGCAATTTTCTACCCATTCCACATGCCTTTTTGCAAAAAAAGCAACAAAAGTCACCCATTCCACATGACTTTTTGCAAAAAAACCAACAAAAGTGACCCATTACCACATGCATTTTTGGCAGTTTCAAGGACTTTTGGCAGTTTCAATGACATAAACAAACATATAAGAAAAAACAGATACTAGTTAAATACATAATAAATTTCATTCATTCAAAGGCAGTCATTGTTTTCAAAGCACAAATAAACAACACCCAAAAGATGTGCTTTTCAGCAGCCTACATGAACCATGAAATTTTAGGTTATAAGTTTAAGATCCTAGAAGTTTAGTTACATAAGCAGATTCAACAAGACACATCAAGGAGACACATCAAATGCCTTGTCTGGAGTAGATCCTGTGCCATATTTGTCAAACTTGAATGTGAGTTTTCTGTTGGCAATTCTTTCTGACCTACCCCTTTGTTTCACAAATGTTCTGGTAGATGTTGAACATTTCTTCTTTTTTGCTTTAGGTGGACCTTCCTGATCAACATCCATATTTGCAGGGACAGGATCTTTGCCATTGTTCTTAGCTGGAGTGGATGTTGCTTCATCAGCTTGTGTATCTTCCATAGTTGCAGTGACACTGAGATCAAGGCTTTCTTGGATTTGCTGAGATGGTGCTTGTTGTAGCACAGATTCCTGAGTAGCTAGTTGTCTTGCCCTTCTTTCTTGACTAGTTTTCTCCCCTGACACTTCACAATTTTGAATCAACCAGTCCAATCTGTCTTCCCATTCTTGTTCAGCTCTAACTCTGGCAAGGTACTGTTCCTGCTCCATAGCTTGTTCCTCCAAAATTGCTCTGCACACCATGGAACTTCTTCTTGAAGTTGGCAAAAACATGTCTAGTACACTTCCTATGCTTTGCATTGGGTAACAACTCAGATACACCATCAAGTAGACCCTGTCATGATTAGAAAATACAACATTTAGGAATTTTAATTCATTGTAAAAGGGAAGACTATCAATTGAAAAAATAAGTATTACCTTATGTGAATCAGAAATGATAGTTATACCATTTCCACAGTTCAAGCTCAAATCATCATGAAGAAGAGCTAAAAACCACTTCCAATTTTCAGCATATACTTCTCCTTAATTTGTTCTTTCAAAGTCCCAGACTCACTTCAATCATATACTTCTCCTTAATTTGTTCTTTCAAAGTCCTTAAAGCAATAAAAGGATCTTTTATTATCTCTCTTGCACACTGTGTAGCTATCCACCTATAGTTAACAATAGATCCAATATTGTAATTCCTAGAACATTTGTGCTCAGAAATCAAAGACTTGATCTGGAAAGAGTTTTCATTAGTCATCCATGATGCCCACATCCTAAAGGGACAATGTGAGTTTTTATCCTTTCGAACCAGTTTCCTAGTCCATTTTTTACCTGGACTTCCAGTGGTTGTAAGAACAGGAACTTTACCTGCTCTATCAGCTTTTCTCTTTCTATTCTTGTTAAAAACCCTATCCTTATTACCTTTTTTCCCAGCACATCTACCCTCAGCAACATTTCTACCACAAAACACTAACACAGCTTTCCAGTCATTTTTCATATACCAGAGTTGGTATCCATGTGCAACTGCATAGTTACACAATGCTAATTTTAACTGCTCTGGATCCTCATACCTCATCCCTAATACAGGTTCCATCTGGTTCCAAGGTATGTTAGGGTTAAAGACTGGGTAAACAACACCTTTCTTTACCTTAAACATAGGGTCTATTCTACTAGCATCAGGATCCTCTTCTGGGATGTTAGGTTGAGTGGAAGGTGGATTGGGAACATAACCTCTAAACAAGAACTCCTAAGATGGGAGATGACTAACTGAGAGAAGCTTCCGTAAAGTATTTCAGTTTTATTCGTAAAGATTAGTGATGTGAATTAGATATGAAGTTATCCCTGAAAAGATTCATGAAGACTGTTTTCGTACTCATTGTGACCATTATGAGTCTTAAATAATGCCAATAGTATTGGCTAATAAGAATCATGTTTTCACGAGTATCTGGACAATTGTCATAGTATGACAGCATGTTTGTGAGCTGAGACGAACGAGGAAACATGTAGACCATCTTCGTATTAAATGGAATGACCTTTGTTCTGGAAGAGTAGATGTGATTGGCGTTCAGAGATTGTAGCAGACACCACTACCAAGCATCCGATGACGACAGCAATCTGAGTTGGCGATTTCCGAACTGTGCTAGCAGACTTGTCCAAGACTCGCAGTCTTGCTTCTCTATTCATTTTAGTTGTACTAAGATGAATTGGGAGCAGAAGCAGACTTGAGAATGGAAATTGAGATCATGATTTTGAATGGAAGAAAATTCTGAAGCGAACGATTGGTTTGGAAGAATGAATTCTGTGATGGATGAAGCTATGGATGACGTAATTGATTTCCTCTTGACCTATTTAAATTTTGTTACCTGATGATAAAATCCTTTGAATGATTTAGGTTCTCTGTAGTAATTCCGTTCTGTGTTCATTCTGCGTATGTGGGACGATGGTTTTGTTATGTGAAATTTGACAAATGATGGATGATCTGATGTACCAAATTCTGATAGAAATTTTGGGACTTCCGTTAACTCTTTCGAGTGATTCGTTCTCCTCTTAGTTAGGGTATTTGATTTTGATGACCTCTGAGACCGTAGGAAGACTAGGTGGATTAGAATAAGTTTGTTCTGTTCACGACTTGAGATAAAGTATGACCATCATGAGGGCATATTTATATGATGCCAGTATTATGACGTCTGGCCAACGTGATAATACTTACATCATATAACGTGCACTTGTTGTGGGCATAGGATATTTCGGGAAGTGCCTTGGAACCTTAGAAATTCTGATAACTGTTGGGATTATCTGCCTTAGTGAGACTGTAAGTTCATTTCTGACTGTACGCGTAATCTGCTTTCACCGTTATGCGAATTAATACATCTGGATTCTAGTCACGCATTCTGCTGACCTCTGAACTTCTGATAATAATCTTAAGTTTTGTTATAAAACTTCTTCCAATTGATGTTATCGATAATCTATTTCTGTACGCTCTAATTTGATCTGTCAATTCAATTTCTGTGGACGGCATATCCGTCAAAATCCTGTGTAATTCTTACGTCTCTTCCGAGAAAATCTGATTATCATCTATTAGGTCTGATATGTCTTTGTTTTGTGTTCCGTTCTCTTTCCTTTCTGCTTCCTGCAAATTTCGAGGACGAAATTTTTTTGTTAGTGGGGAAGAAGTTGTAATACCTGAAATTCAGATAATCTGTAAAATTACCAAATTGCCCCTGAAATCATAAAACGTAAATAAATAACTTATAAAATTCTGAAACGATTCCAAACTTCTGAAAACGAACTATATATGAAACGAATTAATTTCTGGGACAACATTACATTATTTTGAATGTCCAAAAAAATTATTAATTCACATACACATATATATACAATCCGAAAATATTATATTAAAGTTAATATAATTATTAAATCATTTTAATAAAGAAATATATAAAAATAAATTAGGAAAAGACTATAAAAATACAATCCTAATTTGTGTGGGATTCTAAAACTAAAATTCTGATCCCATGCCCCCCCTATGTCGGTTTGTTCAATATATATACAAATCATATTATTTTCTAAAAACCCTATTTTGGCCGAAACCCTAAATCACCAAGAACAAATCGACCAAAACTTCCACACGATTTCTGGACGTGATCAAGCATTTTTCTGGAGTTCTTTGAGGTGTAAAGGAGCTAAGAAAAATAAGGTTGGGCTTGTGGATTCGCTGGTTTGATCGTGGGGCTTTTTCCTTATCGAGTTTTCCATACGATAGGTACTAAATTCGTGCGCCTTATTTACACGTTCAAAAACTGATCTGGTAAATTTCTCGTGCTCCTTACATCACATATAACTCATATAAATTGTATTAATCGAATCATGCAAGATAAACCATGCGTACGAAAAATATATGAATAAAACACACGTAATTTGTAAATATATGTAATACGAATTTCTGGGTGTTATGATTATTTTATTTGGACCTCATATGAAGTATTAGATCTGGAAAAAAATGATGAAACGAATTGTAGAGGCCTAGAACATGTCGTGGTAATTATTGATATCAAAAACATACGTAAAACCTAAAATATACTATACGATTTTTCTGGGCTTGTTATATAATTTTTATGAGTTCCTTATGCATCATATAACCTGGGAAAAATATGGGTTCGAATCTTGGAAGCTTAAATAAAGTGTGGCTAATTTTTGTATAAACCGGATTTTTGAAAAGTAAAGAAATAAACAAAACCTAATCGAAATAATTAGGGTTAGGGTTTGTGAGTACATGATCTGGTCATTAATGTGTTTTTAAGGTTTAATAATGATGGGTCAATGATTGGATTTGATTAGGGTTTGGAATTGTATTTAAAAAGTGTATCCGATTGGGTTTTAAAAGTATAAGGACCTGTTTTGCAACTTGAAAATTCTGGGACATTTTGTAATGTTATATACATCTGTAGGAATGTGGGAAAAATATAACTTGGGGGTCCTAAGTGTAAATATTGCAAGATAATAAATTAATTGTATTTATATGGTACGAATTGAATTTAAATAAAATAGAGGGACTAAAAGTGTAATTCTGGAATCTTGATGTTATTTTGAGTAAATACTGATATTAAAAGGGTAATGTGTAATTTTGAGGATTTATGGGCTAAATATGTAATTGTTATGAAATTATGATTTAATATATAAGTTTTGTAAACTTAAAGGACCATTTATGTAAATTCTGAATTCTGAGGGATCTGATCTATAATATACCTAATTCTGATGTTACATTCTGTAATTATGTAAAATAAGATGCTTGTTTGGTAGATATGGATATTGTAGGGTTTAATTTGTAAATTATGTAAACCTAGGGTTGTTTTGTAAATATGGTAACTAGAGGGGTATAATCTGTAAATTGTGAAACTAAAAGGATTAAGATGTCATTATGAATAAAATAAGTATTTAAGTCGGTAGTTAAAGTATTTTCATTGTGATACCTTTGAATTTAGAATAATTACAGTTTAAACCCTGAACTATGAAAATCTGTCATAATTAACCCTAAAGTTTTGTAACTTGATAAAAGATACCTTAATACCATAATATTCTGTAATTAAGGACTTAACTAAATCTGTAATATCAATATCTGGTTAAATATGGAAATCTGTTAATTCTGAAAACCTGCTAAAAATAGAAAGTTACTAAAAATGGAAAGATAAACTAAAAGTAATAATCTGAATTAGAATCTGTAGTAATTCCGTCTTCTACTTCTTTAGGTGTGAAGAAGGAGAAGTCCTGATTTCTGTTCTGTTTCTGTTTTGCTTATTCTGCTTTGCTAATAAGGTACAGATATTCTGCCCTTTTTCAGTAAGGGTTTTTCATCCCCTTTTCTTTCAGTTTTTCATTTTCTTTATTAGGATTTCCGATACCACTGCTATGTTCCCTTCTGTTGTGAATCTTTGTTGTGATCTGTTTGTCTTGAACCTTTTTGTTTGAACCTCTGCTATGATTCTTTTATTCTGAACCTTTTTCCTGAACTCTGATTGTAAACTTGTTTGTGAACCTTTGATGTGTTTCTTCTGTTCTGAACCTTTCTTGAGCCTTTGTGTTTTGATCTCTTGTTCTGAACCCTGAATTTGTGAATATTGATTGAATCTGATCTGTGAACCTTGTTCTGAACCTTAACCTGAATATCTGTTGTAAACTTTGATTTAATTTTTGGTATAAACCTTAACCTGTTAAATCCTTATCTGAACCTAATTGATTTTGAACCTTTATTAAACTACATATGAAACAGTTTAAGAAAAGCTATTTTAAAAAGAAGCGATACCACTTGAAATGGAAGTTACTAAAAGTTTTGGAAGACCATTTTTATGAAAACTATTTTGTAAGATCATTTCAATGAAAACCATTATTAAAGGATTGATTTAAATGAACTTGTGACAGGAACTTCTGAAATTGATTATTGCTATAAACTTGTAATTATTAACCTTTGATATACTCTTTTGGACTATTGGAAATAAACCTTTTAATCTGAACTTAAGCTTTGATATTAAACTTAATCTGATAAACTCTGATTCGAACCTTATTATCTTATTCTGAATTGTTGACATGACCCTTCTGCCATGAACCTTTAGATATGACTCTGTTTATTATATGACATCTGACCTTGACCACAGTCTGATATCCGAGCCAATCACTAGGCATGAGGGTTTCATGTCCATGTCATTGATGCACCTTTGACATGACTCTAGGGCAGGAGAGTGATCGACCTGTTCCGTCCCTGTTATATTTGTAGGAGAAGAATCTGGCCTCCTGGGGCGTATGGATGCATCCTAGATCTGATCTGTTTCTGTTATCTGTTATTATGTTATCTGTTATATATATCTCTGGTGACTGATGGTGTGTGCGATACACGTCTTTCACATATATCTGGGAGCTGATCACTCCGATTTGATACATGAGGTCACCCCTCATATTATCTGGTTACTTGAGAGGTATCCCCTCTAGATTACTTATGTGACTACACTGTTATGTTATTATCTGTTATCTGGGCTCGTGATAGATTTCTGTTCCCTTTATTCTTAAACTTTATTTATTTCTTATTCTTATTTCGTTTCACTTATTCCATTTCTTATTCCTATTCTTTCATTTGATTTTGTTTCTGTATGATCTGTATTTTCTGATTTCCTTTGTACTGTTATCTGTTATCGTTTCTGTTATCTATATATCTGTTCAATGAGCTTTTGAAGCTCAGCCGCATTTCTTTTCCTGCGGCAGGTTTTAGTAGGAAGCTGGGAATGAGTGAGAGTGTACCTCTGGACTTAGAAGGCTTGGTAGCTATTCTGGATTAGAATTGGATAGAAAATATTATGTTTTAGAATTAGTTTTGAAAGCTTTCATTGTAACCTTGTAGATTCAGTATTTCATTTGTAATCCGTTGAGATTTTTGTATTACTGTAGATGTATGCTCTGTTTTGATCTGATATGAATCCATTATTGTGATATCGTCGGGTTGGGGTGTTACAAGACCCCTGTTAGAACAAAGCCTATTTAGGAACTCATCATGTGTGCCCATTGGTTTAATTGCTACATCTTCTTCACCAGTGTTAAAAAAATCTACACCATCTATTTCCTCATTCCCATCATCACTAGTGTACTCATCCGAACTTGTCTGATTGTCTACTTCTTCAGTTTCATAATTCAGATAGTCCATAACATCATAATCATAGTGTTCTACATATAAATCTACCATAAACCCATTATCATAACCAAGCTTCAAAAACTCATCAACATGACTATCTGATTTTAACTCTTTTATACCTAAGCTTAGTTTGCATCCAGTTTTGCAATAATATAGTCTTTTAACAAGACCAAGAACTAATCTCTTAACAATTTCAGTGAGGTCCTCATAAGACATACCTTCAAAATCAATATCTGTAATCTGTTTTACATCACCTTGAATGTATCTCAATGGGCTAGGAACAAATACACCATCGTGATAAAGATTCACAGTAAAGACCCCCTTCAATTTCTTCGATTTCGGTTTATCTGTAAATTAGGGTTTCAAAATTAAAATTAGGGTTTTTACAAATTCATACTTAAAAAAAGGATATTCAACTAAATAATATGTATACCTTTTGCCATTGCGTACGGATTGTTCAAAACTCAAATCTACTTTGACATTTTTTTTTTCACATATTAAAGAGTGTGTGTGAGTGAAGTAAACGTGAATGAAGTGATAAAGTGTTTAGTTTCAGTATTTATATAGACAGCGAGTACTATTTTTGGATTAGTTTAGGGTTTAAGTGATGATATGGAATTTCAAAAAAAAAAAAACGTGGAATATGTCCAGGTGGCAAAATTGTTATAAGTAGGACTAAACTATTAAAAAAATGGTTAAATATGGTAATAAATTAGTTGATTAATCAATCTGAGACAAATCTGTAAGTTCGTTGCTATTTTATAGCATTTACCCATTATAAAATGTAAACTTGGCATCATTATTTAAGTTTCACTAAAGAGCACCATATTTGAGTTAACGTCGTATACTCGTATTTACATATAACTTTGGCTTTGATGAATAACGGGCCAGTGTCATCAAGCAATGTTGGTGTATGTGTCCGGACGTCATACTTGGTCCGGACGATACTCTCGGATCCGGACGTCACATTCCGTCCGGATTATTTCCACCGTTTGGACATGTCTCCGACGGAACCGCCACCTTACGTGTTGAATAGTCCCATCAAACTGTCACTTCTCCAGATTTCGCGGGATTATGTCCACCATGTGATCTGACATCTACCTGCTAGGTCAGACATAGGTCAACGCACAAGTCTCAAGGTAAACAGGTACAGTAGATGTGGGTAGTATAAATACCCACACCTCATTTGTAATAGATTTCAATTAACACCTACTACTGTTACTCTCATATCACTATTCATATCATAATCACCCAATACTCATTCTCACGCCGGAGGTTGGTCCTGGGATAAAACCCGGGGCGAGCCTAACGCGTGTTCTTCTTGTGTGTAGGAGCAAGCAAGGTCCGAAGGACGAAACATAGAAGTGGGACCTGCCTGCAAAGTTTTACTTCAACAAATTGGCGCCATCCGTGGGACCCGCTATTCAATCTACCAGAGCATTGAAATGGCCGGTCCTTCCTTCCACTTCCTGAACGAAACCGATAACAATCAGAACCAACAATTGAAAAAACCGAAACGCCTCGAAAAAGCCGAAATGATCGGCATGGTAAGAAGTCAGCCGGAAAACAGAAAGAGAAGGTACGGGGGGCATGATGAGGAATGGATGAATGTTCCGATAGTTTTCCCCCCCGTCGCGACCGGTGATCTGTCGGAGGAACCGCTCATCATCGAAGGTGACATAGAGGGGTATTTAGTCCGAAGGATATATATCGATGAAGGATCCTCCGTGAACGTAATGTATGAGCATTGTTTCAACAACCTCTGCTCAGACATAAGGGCAAGGCTCAAGGAGACGAGCACTTCTCTAGTAGGATTCTCCGGAGAGACAAGCAGACCGCTGGGCAAAATCGAATTGGATGTGTGTTTCGGCAACCACGGTATGTTCCCCACACCGAAAGGAGTGGCGACATTGGTCGCGCGATCGGCTATGGTGCTAGAATGCAGGCGACTAGAAAAGAAACAAATAATGGAGGTGCCTCGAGAGGCAGAAACTGTCAAATCGGAAGTGGGTAAGACGGAGGAAATCTTAGTGAACCCCGCACATCCGGAACAACTGGTCACGATAGGGACAGGGTTTTCGAGGGAGTGCCGGAAACATCTAGTCGAGCTGTTGAGAAAGAATAAGGACGTGTTTGCATGGCAACCTTCGGATATGACTGGAGTTCCACGACGGCTGATCAAGCACCATCTGAATGTCAACGTGGACGACACGCCGGTAGCTCAGAAGAAACGCAACTTATCCGAGGAAAAGAATCAAGTGGTACTAAAGGAGGTGGATGAATGGTTGAGAGCAGGAATCGTTCAGCCAGTTCGTTATCCCAAATGGATCTCCAACCCAGTACTGGTAAAAAAGAGCGATGGAAATTGGCGAATGTGTATTGATTTTAAAAACTTAAACTCCTCGTGTCCGAAGGATTACTATTCGATTCCGGAAATCGATTGGAAGATCGAGTCGGTAATGGGATTCAGGTACAAGTGTTTTCTAGACGCATACAAGGGCTACCACCAAGTCCAAATGGCCGAAGAAGACGAAGAAAAGACGGCGTTCTATACGGAACAAGGAACCTACTGCTATACCAAAATGCCATTCGGCTTAAAGAACGTCGGGGCCACCTACCAACGTCTCGTTGATTCGGCTTTTCGGGGTCAGATCGGTAGGAATCTGGAAGCCTATGTGGACGATATGGTGATCAAAAGTAAAGGAGAAAAGGAAATGTTGGCGGATATTTCTGAAACCTTTTATAACTTACGAAAAATTAACATGAAATTAAACCCGAAGAAGTGCTCCTTCGGTGTCGAAGAAGGGAAATTTTTAGGCTACATGGTAACCTCCGAGGGTATTCGGGTAAACCCAAGTAAAACGAAATTCATCGCACAAATGAAATCCCCGTCAACTCTGAAAGAAATGCAAAGCCTAAGTGGCAAGTTGGCCGCTCTAAACAGGTTTTTGGCAAAATCGGCTGAGAGGTCCCTTCCGTTCTTTGAAACTCTGAAAAACATCACCAAGGAAAACAAGGACGAATACAAGTGGACCGATAAGGCTGAAGGGGCATTCCAGTTACTCAAGAAACTCATCCTAGATCTCCCATCCTTATCAACACCCAAAACAAAAGAAATCCTATATGTGTACCTTGCGGCGGCAAAAGAGGCAATCAGTGCAGTCCTGCTAACCGAGAGGGACGGAAAGCAGTCGCCTATTCACTATGTAAGCCGAACCTTACAAGAAGCCGAAAAGAACTATTCTCCGCTCGAAAAACTGGCGTTGTCGCTATTGCACATGTCAAAAAGGTTAAGAAGGTATTTTGAGGCCCATCTCATCCGAGTTATAACGGATCAACCAATAAAGCAAGTCCTAAGTAAGCCGGAGGCCTCCGGAAGGTTGGCCAAATTTTCCATAGAGTTAGGAGCCTATAACATCACCTACGTACCAAGAAACGCGGTTAAGGGACAGGTCCTCGCGGATTTCATATCGGAAATCCCCGTCGGAATGGAAGAATCGCGTCCGAAAAAACAAGGAAAAGAAGTCCACGACGTCTCCAATCCGGAGAACTGGATACTATACACAGACGGTGCGTCAAGCAGTAAGGGTTCCGGAGCAGGTCTTGTGTTGATCGGACCCTGTCAGACCGAACACACTTACGCCCTACGTTTGAACTTCAAAAGTACCAACAACGAAGCAGAGTATGAGGCACTCCTCGCCGGTCTGCGGCTCGCCAAAAAGATGATGGTGGAATACCTAGAGGTCCGGGTGGACTCAAAGTTGGTAGCAAGTCAGGCCAATGGAGACTTCGCAGCAACCAAGGAAAGTATGATCCAATACTTGGCAAAGGCAAAAGAATACATCGGTGGTTTCAAAAAGTTCAAAATCTGTAACATACCGAGAACACAAAATCAGAAGGCGGACGTTTTGAGCAAGCTAGCCTCGGTAGCTTTTAACCATCTGACCAAGGAAATTCTGGTCGAAGTGTTGGAAAAGCCATCAACCGAAGAAAAACAGGTCGGAGCAATTGTGGAAGAAGAAGAGGATAACTGGATGACACCAATCATCCGGTGTCTGAAAGAAGGGGTATGGCCGGATGACCCCAACGAAGCGAGGGCACTACGAATGAAAATCCCTCAGTATACAATGGAAGGAGGTGTATTGTTCAAAAATCATACCTCAGTCCGATGCTAAGATGCGTTGGTCCTCTCCAAGCAAACTATGTCATACGGGAGGTACACGAAGGGGCATGTGGGATGCACCCCGGTCCAAGGTCGGTCGTAGCCAAACTAATGAGGCAAGGCTATTACTGGCCAACCATGCACAGAGACGCCAGGGAGGAAATCAACAAATGTGATTCCTGTCAGATCCACGCTCCGGTCCCGAAGCTACCTAAAACTATTATGACATCCATCATGGCACCATGGCCTTTTTACCAATGGGGAATGGACGTACTAGGCCCCCTACCGGAGGCTCCGGGGAAAGTAAAGTTTGTTATTGTGGTCGTCGATTACTTCACAAAGTGGATAGAGGCGAAACCCCTCGCCAAAACCACCGGCAAAGATGTAAAGAAATTTGTGTGGGAAAATATCGTTTGTAGGTTCGGACTTCCGGGTATTATAGTCACGGACAACGGAACAAATTTCGTCAAAGTCCCGTTCAAAAGCTGGTGTGAGAAGTTAAAAATTAAGCAGATAAACACAGCGGTGGCCCATGCTCAGGCCAACGGATTAGTCGAAAGGGCCAACAAAAGCCTCATGCACGGTATCAAAACCCGCCTAGGGAGAGAAAGAGCCGGATGGGTGGATGAGTTACCGAACGTCCTATGGTCCTTCCGGACTTCACTTAAAACAAGTAATGGGGAAACCCCCTTCAGCCTGACGTACGGCAGCGAAGCGGTTATTCCGGCCGAAATCGGAATGCCCACGCACCGCACCATGCTTTACAACCCGGAAGACAACGAAGAACAACAACGTTTAAACCTTAACTTGTTACAAGAAAGACGAGAGATGGCAGCTATTCGGGAGGCCAAATATAAGACCAAGGTCGAACAGTATTACAACCAAAGGGTCCGCCCGGTATCTTTCAAAGTGGGAGATTTCATGTACCGAAGAAATGAGGCCAGCCGGGTCGAAAACCAAGAAGTGAGGACCTAGTTAGGACCTACTTTTGTCTATATTTTAACTTGATAATAAACGTTTTTCCATGTTATTGTGTTTACTTTCAGTTGATGTTGTAATTTGTTGCTTAAGAGGAATTTTGTACTTACGTGGAAGTCATAATATTATGTAAAACCATGACTAGGAAAATTGTTATTCTAACAAACTATAAAATTGTTTTGTGAATATTAATAGCCCATGCATGACCACTTATTTAGATTAATAGTTTCGACCAAAACAACTAACAAATGTCCTAATAAACGTTTCATGTCATTTAATGATGACACTTGAGCACAAAACCAGTCATATAAAAGTGTGGCGAGAGTACCTTCTCTCCCATATCTCCTCCATTCACTTTCAGTTCAGTCATGCCACTCTAGCTCATTCTTTCTCTGAGTTCATTGAAACTCAGAAACATTAATTGAATGCACGTCTAACCTTCAAATAGAAACAGGAATGATATATCATTACCTTTGATAAAAATCAGTTTTAATTTTTGGAACAAATACTGTAATTGCCGGCTAAATCTTCAATTGATTTTATTTGTATGTTGTTCTCATTTTTGTTTATAAGTTGCTGTTTGTAAGATGAAAATTGACTCATGGACAACTTTGGCGTACATGAGTCGTTATCACAACTCTTATTTAAACTTAAGCATGGCCCCTTGTCAAGGGGAAGAAGATATCCAAATCTCATTTAATATAACATTGTCTAATAATATTAATAAGGGCAAATGCTAAAAAAATACATCGAAGTTAACATTTTTTGCAATTGTACGGTGCCACCTTTTTTTTTGGTAAATGTATGACTAAAGTATTGAATTGGGTCATTGTGGGCATCGAACTTGATACTTTTTGTTATTGTATGTATCACGTCTGCTAAACGTCACATCATTAGTCCTTTATACTAACGGCCGTTAGTAAATAACTTACAATTCCGTTTTCTTATGTTTTTATACATTTTCAGACGTTTTCGTCCGTTTTTACATGTTTTCATCAATTTTTTTTGCGTTTTCATCCCTTTTTTTACGTTTTCGTCTGTTTTTACGTTTTTGTCTGTTTTTACACATTTTCGTCCGCGTTTTTACACGTGTAAAAACAGATGAAAACGCAAAAAAATTGATGAAAACGGACTAAAAAGTGTAAAAACGGACGAAAACATGTAAAAATGCGGTAGAAAACGTAAAAACAGACGAAAACACAAAAAATGGGACTAAAACGTGTAAAAACGGACGAAAACATGTAAAAATAGACGAAAACATAAAAACAGACGAAAACGTAAAAAAACAAGCGAAAAAGCAAAAAAATTGATGAAAACGGACTAAAACGTGTAAAAACGGACGAAAATGTGTAAAAACGCGGACGAAAACGTAAAAACAGACGAAAATGTAAGAAGACGGACGAAAACGTGTAAAAACGGACTAAAACATGTAAAAACAGACGAAAACATGTAAAAATAGACGAAAACGTAAAAAAACGGACGAAAACGCAAAAAAATTGATGGAAACAGACGAAAACGTGTAAAAACAGACGAATACGTAAAAACAGACGAAAACGTAAAAAACTGACGAAAACGCAAAAAAAATTGATCAAAACTTGTAAAAACGGACGAAAACGTAAAAACACGGATGAAAACGTCTGAAAATGTATAAAAACGTAAGAAAAGGGAATTGTAAGTTATTTACTAACGGCCGTTAGTATAAAGGACTAACGATGTGACGTTTAGCAGACGTGATACATACAATAACAAAAAGTATCAAGTTCGATGCCCACAATGACCCAATTCAATATTTTAGTCATACATTTACCAAAAAAAAAAAAAGTGGCACCATATAATCGCAAAAAATGTCAACTTCGATGTATTTTTTTAGCATTTACCCTATTAATAAATATAAGGATTATATTTGGGCCTTAAAGACGATGTAGTACATAAATAATAGATAGAATAGGGTGACACACATGATACAACATGAAAATAATGTTGGATTCACTCAGATTCTGTGTACTTAAATATTTTCTATAGGAATAAAATTTACTGGGTGTAAAAACCATTTACCAAAAAAAAATTAAATCTTAATAATAAAAACTGCCGATGAACCGGAAACTGAACCGAAACCAAGCCGTTATAGAAAGAAACCGAAATATTCAGCTTTGGTTTAGTTAAAAATGTACTAAACCGAACCTTGCTCACCGCTACTTCTCTTAAAACCCTTATACTAGTTATAAGCTCCACAATTATAGTTTGTCATCAAAACAAAGCTCATTTTAAAAGTTTTAAATCTGACACACCCCTAAGAAGTCAGCTAAAAATGAAGTGGGCCAAACATGTTAAAGTACGTATCCAAAGTGTATACGAATGCACATCTTAAGTTCATTAATATGTACTTGCTGTATAATAAAGCTTTGTTTTTATTTTCTACTTATTGCGTGTGTATTGTTACTTCTTATAAAAATGACATGTACTACTACTAGTCGTACACAAGCATTGGCATGACCAATGATAACCGTGTCTTAACTTGTTCAAGATAGCTTACAAGTATTAATTTCTTTTTTCTTTTCAATGGATTGTTTTTTTTTTATAACCGTGATTTGGTATACATAATTCAGCTGAACAAAAGTTCCATTGCTGGTCAAGTTTAGGGATGTTTCTTGAATTTTTTAAAGTGATTCATTTATAAATCTTAAAGGACCAAGCCTACGAATTGAATGGTGGTCGAGGTTCATGCATTACAAAAGAATAAAAGAATATACTTATTCAATTTAGCTTACAAAATGAACAATATTAGACAGGAAAGGCAAGGAGAAAACACAGTGTCGTTCAGTGTATCTTGTAAAAAGTATTGTTTGAATAGCTTATCCGAGTAATGTCCACAAGACAAGTCTTGTTGTATTTAAATAACTCAGAGTATTTGACTTAATCTTTTGACGAATAGAGTTTTGTCCTGTATTGGTAATCGACATCAGATGCATAGTACACTGAGTTATTGATGAGGACATGATTAGAGCGTGGCAAGAGGAGAACAAAGAATAAACTTATTGGTAGTAGGAGTAAGAGTACTCCTAAACTAAACTGAGGTTATTGGAATAATCAGAAAGCTATGACACGTTACAAGTAACCTTACTCCTAAACTTATTGAAGTTACTTGTGTTTTGTGTTGTTACTTCCAAGTAATTCTACTACTAAACATAAGTAACCTTACTTCTAAACATACTGGTGAACTTAGGTTACTGGTTGCTTATGTAAGAACTTTTGAAGTAACCCTACTGGGTTTTATTTGTGTCGTGACTTTTTGTTTTTTTATTTTAGTTTTTTGTTTGTTCTATAATAATTTGGTTAACTTTTTCTCTAAGTTTAACTTTCCTATAAATATAAGGCATGGGTTTATTGTTTTGGCATTCTAGAAATCATTAATAAAATTATCTTTTAGAGTTTATCTCTTGTTTGAGTTTATTCCCGCAAGGTGCGCCTTATTTATCACCTTTGAATTAGGGTTTATTTAAATACGCTTTCGTGCGTCATTCGTCAGTTATGTTCCTATGTTAAATTAATGGGTATTACTATTAATACCCCCTAACTCATATTTTACCATCCTCACCATCCTTTTATCTCTTTGCTAATTGTACAACAAAATTTTTATCAGTTTCTGCTTCGTGGTTTTTCTGTTTTTTTAATACTTTTGACTTGTCAAACTTTATATTTTCAGTTTCGTACTTTTTGTTTTGTAGTTTTATAATAAAAACATTATTAAAAAAATTAAAATATGTGAAGGTTAATTTCTTGTAAAAGTTTTATATCAACATTACATATCAAACACTTCAAGAAGAATTTTATAAAACCAACTATAAAATTTGATATAACTTATACCATATCTACTTTTTTAAAGATTATTAACAGAGAAACCAAAAAAAAAAAAAAAAAAAAAAAAAAAAAACTTCTAAAAAAGGTGGTGAACTTGGCTTAATTGAAGCTTGTTTTTTAATGCGTTTCTCATTCTACATGTACTTTCAAAATCAAATATATGTTGATTTTAAAAATGAGTTGCACATAACCCTTGTTTTTTCTTGTTAGGCTAGACACACCGGGAAGGTTGAGCATCGGTCGACCGAATGGGTCGTCTTCGGTCGAGCCAGCGTGGCTATTCGGTCGAGCAAAGACATTTGTAGAATGTGGTCGTTCAAACGACTGAATTCAATACACACTTAATCCAAAAATTGTTACCGTTTGAGAGAAAAAAAAAAAAAAAAATTCTTAATAAAACTTTACCACTTTTACAACCTTATAAATACCAACCTCAAACACACTTCTAAACACACAATTTCAAACACAATTCTCTCAACACATTCAAAGACATTCTCTTAATTATGTCTTACGAGCTATTTTTTTGGTTCTTCGTCTTCCGACGATGATGAAGAAGTTATGAGTGAGTTTGCGGAGTTTACACAGTTTGCTTGGAACGCGTACCAAGCGTCACAACCAAAAGTTCTACGAAACTACATATATAGGGATTATGAGGGTGCTCATAATCGTTTAGTGGCGGCTTACTTCTCCGAAAACCCGAGGTATGACGAAAGAACATTCCGTCGGCGGTTTCGAATGAGCCGAGAACTATTCACACAAATTGTTCAAGAGGTAACCGATTATTCTCCTTATTTTCAACAAACTCCTGATTGTATGGGCGTACTTGGTATTTCCCCATTGGTCAAGTGTACTGCGACAATTCGTCAATTGGGATACCATTCCTGATTCTCTTGACGAGTATCTGCAAGTGTCTGCAACAACAACCCGTAAATGTCTCCGTATTGTTTGCAAGGTTATCATGGAGTTATATGGTGCTGAGTTTTTGCGAAAGCCCACGTATTCTGACCTTGAAAGATTATATGTTCATCACGAGCATAGGCATGGGTTTCCTGGGATGATGGGAAGCATATATGCTCATCACGAGCATAAGCATGGGTTTCCTTGGATGATGGGAAGCATTGATTGTACAGGTTGGGAGTGGGAGAATTGCCCAAATAGTTTGAGAGGTCAATTTGCTAGGGGTGATCACGGGCCACATCCATTCATTTTATTGGAAGCGGTCGCCTCCTAAGATTTATGGATTTGGCATTCGTTCTTTGGTGTCTCCGGGATGAATAACGATATAAACGTTTTACGTCGTTCCCCTGTTTTCAATGATATCAAATCTGGGAGAGCACCAGACCTTGAATTCGAGGTTAATGATGTTGCTTATAAAAGGGGATATTATCTTACTGACGGGATATATCCAAAATGGGCCGTTCTTATTAAGTCCATTTTAAATCCTCCCACGGGTGACGATAAAAGAATTTTGTACAAGTGGAAGCACGAATCAGCAAGGAAAGATGTGGAACGAGCTTTTGGTGTGTTGAAGAGGAAGTGGAAAATGCTTAAAGTTCCAGCTCGAGGGTTGTATAAACAGAATCTCCAAGATATTGTGTACACATGTGTCATATTACATAATATGATCATTCGACAGAAGGAGCGGGCGATATGTCCTACATGGTTCGAAGATGAGGCCCACCGTGATCATGTTCCCTTAAGATCGCATGAAGAATCGTTAGTAGTTACTCAGGAGCTCCAGGACCCAGCAACTCATCTAAACTTAAAATCTGATTTGATCGAACACGTTTGGAGAAATCGTGAAAATCAAGTCAATCAAGAGAATGAAGACGAAGACGCAAGTGAAGATGACGATGATGATGATGATGAAGAATTTTTGTAATGTTTTTAATGTTATTTGAATAATTTATGTAATGTTTTTAATGTTTTCTTGAATAATTTATGTAATGTTTTTATTTTTAACGAACTTAAATTTGTTGTTTAAAATATTTGATTTAAAGAAAAAAAAATCGGTTGACCACTGTGACAGTTTGGTCGTCTGCAAGTCGTCGGAAAGAGAAACCTGATGTGGCAAGTCGTTTGCTGGTCACGAGTGCGTCTAGCCATAGCTCTCACTTTCCATGTATTTATACATATTTAAAAGGACATAAAAAGCATTATAAAAGTACGTACTAGGGGATGAGACGTATGAAATCAGGCACTTAATATATAGAAGGAGACTTGAGTCTTCATCTTTCTTTCGGGGTATGTTATACATACCCTCCCTATGAGTTATTTGTACAAATCGCAAAGCATATAATACAACCAGTCGGAGCTTGCAATTATTGGAAACCCCTATAAAAGGTAAAAGGTGCTTATAAACTGCCCCCTTTCTTTTGTGTACGTGGTTTTGAAATAAATGGGTCTGAATACCTTTTGTGAATTATGATTTGTCTTGAATGGTAGCATCACAAGATAGGTGAGATCATTAATTAGATGGTTGGTGTTAGATTTGGTTGTGTAATAAAGATTCTGTCGACATTAAATTTAATTCTATGGCCAAGCATTTATGCATGAAAAGTGTAAAGCTTGAGATCAATCCTCTCTTTTCACATCGTATATCAATCTATCTCCTTGTCTTAGGCCTAAAACACTAAACTTTCTTTATTGCAAAAAAGTACCATGCCATCACGGGAAGACATATTATCAACTTAATTACACTCAGCTGTTTTCGTCTTTTGGCCGTTATGCAGGGGCGGAGGGAATGGGGGACTAGCGGGTACTAGGCCTTCCCCAACTAACCCAACAAACCCACTACAATATAGCCCAAAAGCGTAACGTATTAGGAATATCAATAGTCGCCTAGTCGGCCCCTCTCAATACTGTAGATTCAATTTAACGATTGCTTAGATTTAAAAAAGAAAAAAATAATAATAAAAAAATAGAATAACTCAAGAGGAAGCGGAACAAGATGATCAAAAAATTTGGTCATCTCATAATGTATTGAATAATTTTATTAATTTATTCTTTTTTTAAAGGGGTAATTCTGAGACTAACCCGGTCGCTCGAGGTGGTGGGTTTTTGAAGACTCACTTTAGTCACTTTCTTTAAATAGACCGAACGACTTGAGACTTTTTAAGTTTTAATATGAAGGAGACATGTGGTACCCAAAAAAGTCGCACCCAATCATTGTTGTGATGCTTTTGTAAGAGCCTACTATGTGTACTTTTTAAGCGAAATTTTTCCAGCGACTTTTCATAATTTAAACGACCATCTATTTTGTCATTTTCCACCAAAAAAGTCAAACTTCGTAAAATATTATTTTATTCTTTTTGGCCCTTGCCAATGTTGAGCAACCTAAGCGACTTACGCCTTGGTACTTTGAGCAATTTTTTTTTTTACTTTTCAACTTTTTGTACTTGCGTCAGTATTTTTATAAAAAGTATTATTTTTTAAATACTTTTTAAAATAGTTTATAAAGTGAGTCCTCAAAAATATATCATTAAATCATTAAATCTCTTCATTTCATTAAAATAATGTTTTATTTACCCAGAAATACATCATTAACTCTCTTCATTTCATTTACCTCTTCAATTCAACCTCTTCATTTCATTTACCCAGAAATACATCATTAAATCTCAATCATGTTACAAAAATTATTAATTTCATGGAGCGAATATATGAATTTTAAAAAGAAAAAATCAACAAATATCAAAGCACCATAAAATTGAGAAGCATAAAGGAATCGAAGTTGCTAATCGTTAATTGGATTACATAATACCTATTAGTAAAAACATCACATTTCTTCAACAAAAAACAAAACCCATCACTCAACTATAAACCACAACCAACAACTAAAACAAAAACAATCCCATCTCCTCAACAAACAACAAACCACAACAGAACCCCGATCTTTAACAGATCTTAGACCGAAAAAAAAAAGATCTCAAGTTTTAATCATTTTTAACAGATCTTTAAAGATCCAAACAATCCCGTCATCGATCTTTAACTAAAACTGAAACCCACGAAGATTAAACACAAATCCAAACTTACCTGCTCAAGAAACCCACAAGATTAAAAAGGAACAAATCATATAAAAGGTTTTCGCGGGTATTGAGTTTATTCAAGTGTGTTTGTGTTTCGGATTGGACTAGAATCAAAAAAAGTCTTTGACGATTCAGTTGCGCTAAAAAGAAAAAGTGAGTGGTTGTGTTTGTGTTTGATATTGGGAGAAAAGTTTATGCTGGTGGCTGGAAGGAAGTAAAAAAATGAATTAGGTTTTAAGTTTTGTTGTGATATATTAGATAAAGAGAACATGTTGTTTGTCAATTTTTGTTTAGATCTATTTGAAATAAGAGAGTGTTTATAAAGTATTTAAAAAGTAATACTTTTACAAAAGTACTGAAGCAAGTACAAAAGTTGAAAAAGTAAAAAAAGTCGCTCAAAGTAACAAGCCGCAAGTCGCTTAAGTTGCTCAATATTGGGAAGGGCCACAAAGAATAAAGTGATATTTTTCGAAGTTTGACTTTTTTGGTGGAAAATGACAAAATAGAAGGTCGCTTAAAATATGAAAAGTCGGTGGAAAAATTTCGCTTAAAAAGTACACATAGTGGGCTCTTACAAAAGTACCACAACAATGATTGGGCGCGACTTTTTTTGGTGCCATATGTCTCCTTCATATTAAAACTTAAAAAGTCGCAAGTCGCTCGGTCTAGTTAAAGAAAGTCACTAAAGTGAGTCCTTAAAAACCCACAACCTCGAGCAACCGGGTTAGTCTCAAAATTAGCCCTTTTTTAATTATCACAATTAGTTCTTTACTCTCTGTTTTGCATTTATTTAATAATTGATTTCAATGACTTTGTTAATATAAATATCGTCCTAAAAACGTTATTTATATTTTACGATCTTTGCTTAGTTTTGTTAATGACAATTACAAAGTTTATCTTTAAGCAAAGCATAAATAAGATTAAGTCTTTTACATTTATAGTGATAAGCATTTTACAAACACATTTTCACATCACAAGTTTTCTAGAAATGACATATACAAGTTTACATGTTTATTTCTTAAAATGGAAACTTTATTAGTTAAATATTATGATGACATCATGGCATGCATCATCTACACAATCTTGGTAAGATTTTGTGATATTTTGTTTAGATCTTCAAGCCAAAGAGTTGACATTTGAAGATATGGAAAGATATGGCAAGATTTGAAAAGATTTGGAGATCTCTTAGCTGGCCTGACACGGCGGTACAAAAGTGGTACACGGACGGATCCTTTTTGAGGGATCCGTCGGATCCGTAGACTGTTCATGAGCAATGCCTATAAATAGCAAGCTGATCATTTGGCCAATTTCTCACTCATACAGCTTAAAATACATACTCATTCATTTGCATATCACTAACCCTTAGCTTACTAACATTTTATAGATCCTTCCTTTTGTAGCAAGGAAGATCTCAACATATAAGGAGTAACAGTGTGTTATCTTCCTTCTAACATAGAGTCTGTGTGTTCTTGTATTAGCCACACATCATAGTTAGTATCATTCATACAGTAGTGTTTGGTTAGTGTTTTAGTCCTTAAAACACATAGAGTGATCGGGAGTGGTTGAACCCTTGTAAAGAACCAACGGGAGTGGTTGTACCCTTGTGAAAGAACTAACGGGAGTGGTTGTACCCTTGTAAAGAACTCGGTGTTTAGCTTAGTACCGGAAAAAGATTAAGCGACGTGTAAAGTTTTCTCCGCCTAGAAGGGAGCTTGTTTCTTAGTGAAGATAAACTCTCGAGTTAGAGGCTCGAGGAGTGGAGTAGGGCAAGGAAGAGAGTCCTTGTAGCCGAACCACTATAAACGACTGTGTTGTGTGGTTTGATCTTTCTTATCTTTACTTACTTACTTATATTGCTTGTTTGTGTGCTTGATTGTTTACTTTACTTTGAAATCACAATAAGTCACAAAGCGAATTAATTTTAAACGGTAAAAACTATTCAACCCCCCTTATAGTTTTCCACAATTGGTACCAGAGCGGTGTTACTCAAGATTTTCAAAATATATTGTATTTTAAAAACTTGAAACAATCATGGATTTTGAAAACTTTAAAGAAGGGCAATCTATGCAAAGACCACCACTATTTGAATCAAATTGTTTCATATACTGGAAAAATCGCTTTGAGACATATGTGAAGTCAAAGGACATAGATCTGTGGTATATTATTGTAGAGGGTGATTACAAACCCATAAGTAGTGATATTCCAGGTGGTCGGGATATAGGTAACTCTTTTATTCGTCACAATGATGAACAAAAGAAATTGATTGCCAAAAATAATGAAGCCAAAATGATGCTTTACAATACTTTACCTAAAAAGGAATATGAAAGAGTTTTCATGTGTAAAACGGCTAAAGATATTTGGCAATCACTAATCATCACTCATCAAGGGAACTCACAAGTCAAAGATAACAAAATTGATCTTCTTGTTCAACAGTATGAACAATTTGTTATCACTGAAGATGAGACCATTGATAGTGCTTTTTCTAGGTTTAATACTATCATTACATCACTTAAAGCACTTGATGAATCTTTTTCCAGTAAGAATTTTGTCAGGAAATTTCTAAGAGCACTCCACCCGAAGTGGAGAGCAAAGGTGACAGCTATTGAAGAATCTAAGGATCTTTCAAGTATGACACTGGATGAGCTCATAGGAAACCTCAAAGTTCACGAAATGGTGATGGAAAAAGACTCTGAAATAGTTAAAGGCAAGAAGGAGAAAATGAAGTCCATTGCCTTGAAAGCTAGAGAAGAGTCAAGTGATGAAGAGTCTTGTCCTAGTAGTGATGATGAAGAATATGCCATGGCGGTTAGAGATTTCAAGAAATTCTTCAGGAGATGAGAAAAGTTCATTAGACCACCTCGTGAAGAAAAGAAATCCTCTCGAAAAGGCCGTGATGATAGAAAGGTAGATAGGAAGTGTTATAGGTGTGGTGATTCTAGTCACTTAATAGGAGAATGTCCAAAGCCTCCAAAGGACAAGTCTCAAAGAGCCTTCGTCAGTGGTGCTTGGAGTGATAGCGAAGGAGATGATGACGAGCCTAAGAAAGACGAAGTTGCTCTCATGGCTCACGACACAGAAGAGGTACATTCTGACTCATCATACTCCTCTATAGATGATGAAACCTTAGAAGTAGAATATAACAAACTGTGTGTAATCACCCTTAAAATTATAAACAAAAATAAATTCTTAAAAACCAAAACAACACTTTTAGAAAATGAAGTTCATTGGTTAAAAGAAAAGGAGATAAGAATTGAAAAGGGTAAAAGTGTTAAAGAAACATGTGTGTCATGTCAGGAGCTTAAGTTAGAACTAGAAACACTTAAGTCAACACAGGAAGAACTTATCAAACAAAACTCTAAGTTTAGAAAGTTTGATAAAAACATAAGTTGTGCAGATGAGATAATGAAGATACAAAAACTACCTAATGATAAAACCGGACTAGGTTTAATGAAACTAGGAAGCTTAGGTGTGTTTGAGAAACAAACAGTGAAAGAAAAAGAAACTATTTCAACTAAGTCAGATGCCGACGGATCCGACGGATCCAAAATTTTGGATCCGCCAGTTGTGCCAAAAGGATCCGCTAGTACAGAAAGTGAACAGAAGGTTTTAAAAACTGACCGTACTGAATTCGTTAGAGTCACTAGGAAACCTGGTACTAGTATAACTAATAACAAACAAAAACCGGCAGTTTCTATAGGAAAAGGTCAAGTTATAAATGAGTATAGAGTTAAAACGGTTCAACAGGCATCCAAAACTAGTTTTCCCAAACACCCCTTTCCAAAGAGTAACTTTAACTCGCAACATCATTATCAAAGAAATTGGAACCAAAACATGTATAGTAACTTTCAAGGTCCCAACTTCATGCCATGGAACATATGTCCACCATTTTTATACATGAATCATGATAATGTTATGTTTAACCCAAACGAACCCATGAAATATTGGGGACCAAACGCTTGAGTTTTTCTTGAACTTAGGTGTGCTTAAAAGTTGAACTTGAACCTGATGAATGGATCAAAGATAGTGGGTGCTCAAGACATATAACGGGAAACAAAAGCCTTTTCTCAGACTACCAAGTGTACGACGGAGGTAATGTCACATTTGGTAGCAAGCTTAAAAGTAAAATCATTGGAAAATGTACGATTTCTCGTGACTCTCTCACTATTGATGATGTTTCTCATGTAGATAACTTAGGATTTAACTTGCTTAGTATTAGCCAATTATGCCGCAAAAAGTATAACGTCCTTTTCAGTGAAAATGGAAGTAAAATACTTAAGGATGACATAACTGTAGGAAAAGGTGTTTTGAAGAATAACGTTTACGTTATGAAACTCGACAAAACACCTAAAGACAAGCTTTATCTAACCTCCTGGACGAAAACTCAACTCTATGGCATCGACGCTTAGATCATGCTAATATGAGATTAATTCAATCCTTATCTTCTAAGGAACTCGTTAGGAACCTGCCAAAGTTGAAATATGACCAACACTTTTGTGATGCTTGCAAAATAGGAAAACAAGTTCATAATAGCCATAAGGCTAAAAACATGGTGTCAACATCTAGGTGTCTAGAATTATTACATATGGATTTGTTTGGTCCATCCGCTATACAAAGTTACGGGGGAAACTTCTATACTTTGGTTATAGTAGATGATTATTCTAGGTATACATGGACTAAGTTTCTAAAAACTAAAAACGAAGCGTTTGATAAATTTGAAATCTTAAGTAAGAAAATTTAAAATCAAACAGGAAGTAACGTAGTATCAATTAGAACTGACCATGGTCGTGAATTCGATAACGAATTCCAATTCGGAGCCTTTTGTGATGCCAATGGCATAACTCATAATTTCTCGGCTCCTCGAACCCCTCAATCTAACGGTGTGGTAGAACGCAAAAATAGGACTATTCAAGAAATGAGTAGAACCATGTTAAACGAACAAAACATACCTCAAAAGTTTTGGTGCCACGCTGTAGATACATCTACATATATCCTAAATCGAGTTCTAATTAGACCATTCTTAGGAAAGACTCCATATGAGTTATACAGAGGCAAAAAGCCTACTTTAGGATATTTTAGAGTGTTTGGAAGCAAGTGCTTCATTTTAAACACAAAGGACTATCTCACCAAATTCGACCCAAAGTCGTATGAAGGTGTATTTCTAGGATATTCACAAACTAGTAAAGCATACATAGTTTTGAACAAAGAAACCTCAAGAGTCGAGGAATCATTGAATGTAACATTCGATGAAAGTCCACCTCCCTCTAAGACATCACCTTTGGTAGATGATGACTTAGTTGAAAACCAAATGGTTGATAATCAGGAAAACGTTGAAAATGATAAAGAAGATGAACCAGTAAAAAGAGATTTAGTCAACATCAAAGAAGCAAAAAGTCATCCATTAGAAAACGTCATAGGAAAACTCAACGAAAGAACATTAAGGTCTAAAGCCCAAAATGAAAGTAATTTCTTTTGTTTTGTTTCAACTATAGAACCTAAAAATGTTAATGAAGCAATAAAAGATTAATCTTGGGTCATTGCGATGCAAGAAGAATTAAATCAATTTGTTAGGAATGACGTTTGGGCATCAGTTCCACAACCTAAAAATTAAACCATAATAGGTACTAAATGGGTTTTTAGAAATAAAATGGATGAAAATGGCATTGTGTCTAGAAACAAAGCTAGGTTAGTAGCCCAAGGCTATAATCAACAAGAGGGTATAGATTATGATGACACTTTTTCTCCCGTAGCTAGACTTGAGTCTATTAGGATATTACTTGCATATGCATGTGCATATGACTTTAAGTTATTTCATATGGATGTCAAAAGTGCATTTCTAAATGGTTTCATAAATGAAGAGGTATATGTAGCACAACCTCCCGGCTTTGCCGATTTTGAAAAACCTAATCATGTCTACAAACTTAAGAAAGCATTATACGGACTTAAGGAAGCACCAAAAGCCTGGTATGATCGACTTAAGACCTTCCTAGTTGACCATAAATACACCATGGGCCTAATAGACAACAATATCTTTACCAAGAAAAAGGGATCACATATTATCATCGTCCAGATATATGTGGATGACATTATATTCGGCTCAACTTGTCTAGAGTTATGCGACGATTTCTCAAAAATCATGCATGACGAGTTTGAAATGAGTATGATGGGGGAACTAAACTTTTTCTTAGGTCTCCAAATAAAACAATTAGAAGATGGGATATTCTTCAACCAATCAAAGTATATCAAAGATATGCTTAAGAAGTTTGGTCTTGAAGATTCTAAACCCATGAAAACACCAATGTCTTCCGAAACCAAACTCACCAAGGATGATGAAAGTGAATCCGTAGATAACACTAAATATAGAGGCATGATTGGTAGTTTACTCTACCTAACGGCTAGTAGACCGGACATTATGTTTAGTGTTTGCCTATGTGCACGCTTTCAAGAAGATCCCAAAATATCTCATCTTGAATCCGTTAAACTGATATTTAGATACATTAAAGGTACTACACATTTAGGATTATGGTATCCCAAAGGGACAGGTGTAGAAACCATAGTGTATGCCGACTCAGACCATGCCGGTGACTATGTTGATAGGAAAAGTACAAGCGGTATTTGTACTTTTGTAGGACATTGTCTCACCTCATGGTTTGCTAAGAAACAAACAGCCCTCGCCATCTCAACAACCGAAGCCGAGTACGTGTCAGCAGGAAAAGCTTGCCAACAAGCACTGTGGATGAAATAAGCTCTCGTCGACTACGGAATTGTACTCAACGACATCCTCATTCTTTGTGACAACAAAGGAGCTATCGATCTTAGCAAAAACCCAGTCCAACACGCTAGAACCAAACACATAGAAATACGTCATCACTTCCTTCGTGACAATGTTCAGAAGGGAAACATCTCAATTGAGAAAGTTTCCTCAGAGGACAACATTGCCGATATCCTCACAAAACCTCTCAAGAGAGAACCATTCAACTATCTTAGACTTGGTTTAGGATTAATGGAACCTAGTGAGTAGAATTAACGTTAGCTCAAACCTTAGATAAATCGAAACATGGCAACAGCCAAAACCATGTTCTGATCCTGCGGATCCAAACGACAACAAGGGCGGAACCCTTGTTTGGGATCTACCGGATCCGTCACATGGAGATCAGGTTTTTATATTAAATAATCTCCTGTATTATTCATCATTCACTCCAAAACATATCACCCACTGAAAATACGACCCACTATTCACCACATTCACAAATTGTGCTCAAATCATCACTATAAGTATCCTTAACATGATTACACTCCTGATCTGCATCTAGGATTTCTATTTCATGCACAAACCAAAACTTGGGGTTATGCATAATTCTTGAAAAATCATGAAGCATACTTTCTAAATTGCATAACAAATCATGTTTTTCATAGTTAGGAATTGCATCTTGTAGTACATTATCATCATTCATCAAAAACCCCATGAGAATTTTTTTTTTTTTGGTTAAAATCTTCTCACGACTAGGAAAAACGGTTTTTGAACATTGTTCATACAAATGAAAAAACGTTAGGTTTTAAGCATCACTTGCATAATGTCTCTTGAATGCTAAAGGGAATACGTAATTAATATGTATTTTCGGGTACATTCAATCGTAGCTACATTGAAGTAGGAGCATTTGGGTTATCTCTTGTTTTATCATAAAACTTGCATAAACATAATTTTCATGCATCAAAATGAGTCAAGATAACCGCACCTCCACATTGTCCCCATGTAGGCACACACTAGACATATATATATATATATATATATATATATATATATAATATATATAATTATAACTAAACTATATATTATATTTATAGATAACTATCTCTTGCAACAATTTCAACTAAAAATAACTGTCTAATATACCTCGCCCAAACATCACAAAAACCACAAGGGTCTAACTGATGCCCAAGTCAACATCTTTAAGGCACTAGAAAAACATTACGTTCATGAGGGTAGGGTAGTAGACCCCTCATTCTATGAAGACACCAATCTCCGCGAGCAACTAGCCGCAATTCATTTTGATAGTCTCCTAGATATTGATGAGTCTCTAGTACCTAGGTTCATTCTTGAGTTTTATGCCACCATAGGTCTTAGTTCAAGTGACAATGGTCTTATGATCATTCACTTTAGTGTCAATGGAACCTTGTTTAATATTCCCCTAGATCAATTTGGTGAAGTCTTAGGAGTTCCTAATCGAGGAACATGTGTCTACTCAGATCAGTGGTCATTATCCATCTTAGAATCCAACTTAGATAGAACGGCACCATATGCCACTCCTTTAACCAACAAAGAAACAATTAGGGAACATCTCTTCTATCCTAGGAACAACCCCACTAGGATGTATCGAGGTAAAGAAGTTGCTAGAGATCCATTTGCTATGGAGCTAAATGAACTCAAACCCGAGTTTAGGAAGTTGGAAGAAGTTTTGAGAGCTAATGTCATTAGCACGGTAGGAAACCGAGATCACATCAATGCTTGTCTATGTTACATGTTATATAGTGTGTCCACCCGTCAGCCTTTCAACCTTGCATACTATATCGCCAAACGAATGGCCGATATTTCGATTCAAGGTAACATGGCAATGCCTTATGGAATGCTCCTAACTCGTCTCTATAGAGCTTTTGCACCCATTCCTAGAAATGCCTTAGGTTTTGTTCCCGATTATGATGAAATTCAACACACCTTTGTTCCCTTGAGCGACTTTAGGGTAGCGGTTGACAAGGGCAAACGTCCTCGTGCTCAAACATCATCATCATCATCATCATCAATGAGTGACGATGACGGATTGCCAAACTCTAGGATTCCTCCACCGCAATATTTGCATCAACTTCCACCAATTGCTAATGAGTCACCGGAGTTCAAGCAAACCAAGGGGATGATGAAGAACTTGGGGCGTTGGATAATGAAACTTCACAAGGGGTACAAGAAGTTGAGTAAGAAGTTCAAGTAGAAGGAGTGTTTGGATCTAGACATTATTTGACAATTATGTGTTAACCATGTATAGCTCTTAACTTACTGTGGTAGTACTTGTCTTGAATATAAACTAACTGATATTTGCAGGCCGATAACACTTTGTGTTATCAATTTTCCGAGTTTAAGCCCCCGTTTGGCTTGACTCCCTATATGGTTGATTATGATGATCGGATTTATTTATATGCAAACGTGTGTTAGAATATATATATTTAGTATATTTATACTATATATTAGCTATTACATACGTTATAGGAGAAATTTCAGGTTTTGGTCGGAAAACGCGAAATTTGCATAGTTCTCTGTAAAGAATTAGCACATTCGGACGACAGATCCGGCGGATCCCAGAATTTGGATCCGCCTAGTGTTAGACTTGGTTCCGCCAGTCCAGGACCCACGGATCCGACGGCTCCCCAACTTTGGCTCCGCCTTTGTTGTCGATTGAATCCGTGGGTACAACAGTCACTTTTCAAAAATTCCCGACTCATCCCGAAACTTAGATTTTTGGTTGTAGCTTTTTTTAGATTATGATCACTGATCAATAAACTCCTTAGAATGCTTTAGAAAACTCTTAGAACATTAGGAACTCAATTTCCCACCAAATTTTGAATTTTCAAATTTTTTCCTATGAGTTACCTTTCCTATACAAGCAAGGAACCCTTTTTAGGGATCCGTCAAATCCGTGGAAACATCTTATCATCAGAATTTCCACTATCTCCTTGCATTTACTGCAAATCCTTCTCATATCACTCAACTCCATTTCGATGGATTGACCTTAGGATGTGACAAGCTTAATTTTTTGTTCCAAATCATTAGAAACCAACATTCTCCATTGGATTCACGTCCAATCCAAACACACAGACTCACAAACCTTCTGCCTATAAATTAGTGCTTTAGGATCATCACTAAACTCACACAACAACCATTTCCTCTCTTGTACATCTTAGCTATCACACTTAACCATGACTAAGTCAAACACCTCTTCCACCTCTAGACCTCCAAAACGAACAGCCCGCATTAGTGTTAAACCTTGTTGTTTCATCAACTTAGCAAACTCATCATCAGAGGAATCATCTCCTCTAAATATCTCATCACCCATTGCAAGTGAGAATTTCCTCACACTTTCCACTCCAACACCATCCAATGTTGTTATCCATACACCACCACCAACCATTACTCCGATAGCCACTACTCCACCACCGGCTTCATCCCAGCCTGTTAAATCACCATCACCCCCGAAATCACCCAAACTACAACCAATGGAGCTATTTAGGACACCACCTTCATCACCACATCCATACCTTGATGACTTGGAAGACCTTCCACCAAGGTCAACCAATCCTCCACCCATGACCTTTGAAGGTCAACAACCCATGCTTTTTCATCCGGTTTACCCGGATATCCATGGTCCTCTATACCATGATGTACCACCACCTCAACCTCAAACACAACCTTTATCACCCACATCCACACTAGTTGCCATTGATGAGGCAATGTGGATCAATCTACCACAAACCCAAGAAGAGATTAGTGAGGAACTCACCCGCCTCTACTCTCTTTCTAATATGGTTGGATCTCGCCTTGATCTCCAAACCATCTTGATGAACTCCATCCCCACTCCACCATCATCAAACCAACAACAACAACCAACCAACCACCACCACCACCACCACCACAAAACCTTGAGACTACTCTTCCTCCCGGTTTTTCGAGTCATGATTGCTCCCATTGTGAGAGAACGGCTCACTTGGCCCAAAGGACCAACATTTTGGTCCATGAGCTCCAAAATGAGATGAGGTTCATCTTAAACCATGTTCTTGAGCGTCTCAATGCAATCTCTCATCCTCCTCAATAGGAGCCCTGTTAGTTTCCTCTTATAGGAACTTTTTAGGATGATGTTGTAGTATTTGACTTTTTAGGATTTATTTTTATTGGTGCAATGTAACATCATTTTTGTGACTTTTGTCACATATTTTCAATGGATGATTGTTATGTGTTTATGCTTGTGGGTGATCAACATTACGCATATTATTTCATTTTAGAATACTAACATCATTGTGTGGTTGTTTTAAACTCCACATATTGCATTGATCAAATGTACATTAGGTACAAAAATTTGATCAGACACTTAAATTTTGACTTTCTAGAAGTCAAATGGGTTGACCTTTCTTGGTTGACTATTGCATATGCATATTGCTTCTTGATTGAAGTAACTAACTTTTCTTTTGTAGCTTTTCTCATCCTTGAATTCTATACGTTGGTACCCTAGCAACGGGGAGTATAGATCGAGGAGGAGTATATCATATACTAACTCATCATTTTTAGAATTTCTCATCCTTGAAACATATATGATGAACTCAAATAAGTACATTTTATTACTATCATTTATCCTATTAAATTGACTTGTTTTACTATATTATGTATGAGGATTGATACTTAATTGTTTACTTTTGTAATTCTCAGGTAAAAACAAGCATTTGGTGAAACTTAGCGATTATGGACTAATAATGGAGCAAAACGTACATAAAGTGGAAGTCTACTGACATGGACAAGATCAAGTCAATTCTGCTCCAGATGCGCCGCATCTCACTATCAACATGCGCCGCATCTCTATCAAGATATCACCAGATACGATCCAAGATACAAGCGGACATGCGCCGCATCTAATAAAGAGTTACGCCGCATCTTCTGGCGGTGTACGAATATTCCTGAATATTATAATCTTGGACCCCACGCGAAGTTAAGTACATGCGCCGCATTTACTTAAGTAGATGCGCCGCATCTTTCCTCAGACACAAACTATAAATACCCCGTAGACCAGACGCATTAAAGAGATTCGGAAGTTCGAAAACCTAAAGACCGAACAGAAGAGAAGGACGAATTCAGTCAAGAAGGCAGCACAAGACACACCCAAATCTAAGATACAAGAGCTGTAAGAAGGTGCTGCATGTATTTAATTCATTAAGTAGTTTTGTTTTATTGTTTTAGCAAACTTTAATTCATCAGGATTGGTGGCTTGTGTAATGTGACAACGGAAAGATTGCACTCCCTTTAATACTTGCTTTCCCATCAATTAAAGTTTATATGTTGATGTCTTTGGTTACTACTTATTAGTGCATTGACCACCTCTGTGTTTATTAGTGGCTTGCGGGCACCCGACTGCGGGACAAGGTGTGGCTCCCACGGTTGTTTCTAAATTGATCATTTAGGAATAACTTTTAGACATAAGTCGTCATTAAGGGTTTACTCGCCGATAAGAATAGGACCAACGAGAAAGGGTTAATTACATACACTTCATATAAAGCTATCAATAAAACAAGTGACAATCTACTTAATCATAAGGACAGCCCTCTTATTGTCTCAAGTATCTATCTATGTACGTGTGTGCTACTTGCTGATTCGTGCCTATTTGTTTATTTTATTATTTAATTGCAAACAAAACTGTGCCAGTCTCTCAGGCTGAAACCCCCTTGCGTTAGGATATTAAAATACTGATTAGATTAACGAGATTATACGTTCCACTCTTAGTGATCGACACTCTACTTACCATTATCTTCATACTGACCGGGTACACTGCTCGTTAAGTGTGTGTGTTATTGATAAGTCGGCTAAATATAAATTTAAAACTTGAGTAGGCATTAAAACTGCTAAACCGCAACGACACATCACGCGCATCAAGTTTTTGGCGCCGCTGCCGGGGAGTGAATTGTTATTATCTGTTAATTTGATTAGTATTTTAATTAGGTTTTTCTTTTTATTAGATTAATTGCATCATTGTACTATTTTGCATATTTGTTGTATTGTGTGCTATTTGTTTTCTTTTATTTTTGCTTTTATTTGTTTTTGTTCGTGTGTTTTAATTTTTATTTTTATTTTTCGTATTTTTCTGTTCTGCTATCGTTGTACTGAGCTAAATCGAACGATACGGCGCATCTGATTTCTCAGATACGGCGTATTGCGTTCAATTTTTTTTATAAAATACAACGCGTTTAATTAATTCGATACGACGCATCTTTTCCCCAAGATACGGCGTATCTGTTTTTAATAAGAAAATTTTTCTAAGCGATAAAGTGATACGACGCATCTTTTCCCCAAGATACGGCGTATCTGTTTTTAATAAAAATTTTTTTCTCTAAACATTAACGCCATACGACGCATCTGCTTTAGCAGATACGGCGTATCTATTATTTTAATTAAAAACAGTTTTCGATTAATTAAACAGATACGGCGTATCGATCTCTGTCGATACGGCGTATCTTCTAAATCAAAAATCTTATATTTTGAATCGTAACGAAATTACGACGCATTAACATTTGTTAATACGACGAATATAATTTGATAAATATAGTTGATTTTTGATATTTACTTTGATCGGTCCGCTACTCTCGAGTGCAAGTTGTTTATTTTCAGGATAAAAGATGATTCAAGCATCACCATGATGGACTACATTCTGAACAAACCCGAGAGAAGCTAGACTTATGGGGGAAACATTGATTCAAAACAACTCAACTAATCCTAATGATGAGAACTTTGAGGAATTTATTGACCTTAATGTACCTACCGAACTTAGACGTGATGTTGTCAATGATTCTGATGATGAGTGGTATGATTGTGTAGTAATTAACAAACGTAGGAGAATAGTTGAGAAAAAGAGTTTGAATAATGATGTGTTTATTGAACTACCACCCCACCTTGCTTATTTATGCTTATATGATAATAAAAATTTCCCGTCTATCATTTTGTCATCTCTGCCCGAAAGGGACAGGACTTTGTTTATACTGATATTAAAGAAAAACGGCGTGGAAATTAAGGACGAGCAAGGAGTGTTCAATATTACTAAATTGGGGATGAAGGAGCGTGATGTTTCCGACTCCTTCAATGATCGATACTAAAGTGCTGAACGTGAGTCTAACTTGAAGACTCTGGAATAAAGACAAGTGCTTACCGGGAGACAACCCGGATTTATCTTTTATTATTCTGTTTTCTGAGTCGAGTCAGTCCAGGCCGCACGAAGATACGGCGCATCTCAGTCCTGAGATGCGACGCATCCTCTGCAATGGTCATATCTTATTTTATTTTTCTGCATTTTAATTTTCGACTTTAAAACTATTTATCAGTTTATTTTAATGCGGCGCATCCCTGGTTAAGGATGCGGCGCATCTTTATTCTGATCCGTATTTATTCCAGGCTCGATACGGCGTATCTTCTTCAATAAGATACGGCGCATCGACTGACCTGATGATTTTTCAGTTTTGATTTTTTTTTAAGTTTTATTTTACCTAACTACTAATGTATTATGCAAGTTGAACCTTTCTTATCTTAGGTGTGTTTTAAAAGTGTTGGTGGTATTATAGTTTCCTGGATTTCCTGTGGATAAATCAAGTATGAAGCTTTAACGTTCTAATCCACAAGAAGTTGATTTTTGCTTATATACAAATGGAGGATCATACCGAGCAAATCTCAGGGGAGTTTTTCCGTTCTAATTCTTTTATTTCCAGTTTTTAACCTTTTATACAAACAACGAGGACGTTGTTTAACTTAAGTGGGGGGATAGGAGAATTAGAACACTTAACAATTACTTGTCCTAAACTTTTTCAAAAATTATGCTTAAAATGTGCTTAATATATCAAACTTAAAAATTTTTTAGCATGTTTTTGTTTAAGATCTAAGTTGCATAACTGCACACATGACGTTATTTTCAAAAATTGTGATTTTTCCAAAATTCACAAATCTATGAGTGTGCCGGTGACTTGTAAACTTTAGAACTTGGCTTGTATACTATTCGAGACCACCATAATGAGTATTATTTATTTAATTGGAATGACTTGTCTAAATTGGTAAAATTCTAGGATTACACCAAATAGCCTTTATATGTTATGTGTTATTAACTAACTACACTGGTTAGTTAACCCCCGTATAAACCCTTTTGTTATTCTCATTTTAAGAGTAAGATACCCCTAGAAAAACCCTCAGAGCCATTCCTTTCGTTTCTTACACCTATGTTTAAAATGTTTCGTTACACCTTAAACCTTAGCCTACCCTGTAGATTAGAATCCGTGGTTGGTTAATTGCTATAGGCAGAGTGTGTTTCCTTACATTACCTGTGTTCGCGTGCGTAATTCATTATCTATGGTTAGGTCGGGAAATTGCACAATGCAAATTGGAGTGAAAGTAAATATTGTATATTTTAGAGTTTATTTTTCGTGTGTTTACTACTTTCACTATTACCATTATTTCTGAAGTTATGAAAAGTATGAAAAAATTATCCGGAAAGAAAGTTGTAGTGATGTGGTGAAATTTTACACATCTATGTTTATGTTTCAAAAAAAAAAAAAAAAAAAAAAAAAAAAAAAAAAAAAAAAAAAAAAGAAGAGTTGGATGTTTATTTTAAGCCAACGATGTAAAGTTATGTAAGTGGTCGATATCACCACTATTTGTTGTATTATATCTATGGATTGAATGGGAATTGGCAGTTATGGGAATGCCAATTAAGGATTATTCTTTGATTAAGATTTTGTTGAGTATAATTCGTGTCTACCTAAAGCGTGTGTTTCAAGTGTTAAAGCGTGAGTTATTCAATGATATGAGTCTTATTCATGGGATGGTTGGGATAGTGATTAACCACACTTAGGATTTTAATTTATTTGTTTTGTTTATTTTTATTTTTTTTTACACCAATTTATATCCCAAATGTTATCCATACCCTGTATTGTTCTTTATCCAACCAAACCTTTGATTTATTGAGATTAGGGATTTGAGCAATCTTAAGTATCGTAGTCGTGGATTCGGCTATGTATTTATGATTTTGTCGCCCTTTTTGATATATTATTATTGGTGAAGTTTGGACCTATCTTTAGCCTATTCGAGTTAAGGATTTGAGCAATTGCAAGTATCGTGTTCGTGGATTCGATCATGTATTTGTGATTTTGTCGCCTTTTCTGGAATTTGAGATCGATAGTGAAAAGAGAATAATTAACCCTTAAGCCTAAAAACCCTTTTTACCGCTTTAGACTTGTTATTCCTTAGCTTTAGTGGTGGAGATGTGTATACTTGCCAAGCTTATGATAGAATATTCGTCGCGACTGGACAGTTAAACGATTAGATTTGCTTTTATCGACTTATTTTATTTTACTTCTAATTCGTTAAGTGTTTAGTTGTGTGATTATGAAATAAACGAATACATGCTTAAATATAAAAATAAATCCTAACATCTTTTAGGATACATTTTTCATAAATGAAATTCTAAGGTTTACTTGGGGACAAGTAAAGTTCAAGTGGGGGGATATTTGATGAACTCAAATAAGTACATTTTATTACTATCATTTATCCTATTAAATTGACTTGTTTTACTATATTATGTATGAGGATTGATACTTAATTGTTTACTTTTGTAATTCTCAGGTAAAAACAAGCATTTGGTGAAACTTAGCGATTATGGACTAATAATGGAGCAAAACGTACATAAAGTGGAAGTCTACTGACATGGACAAGATCAAGTCAATTCTGCTCCAGATGCGCCGCATCTCACTATCAACATGCGCCGCATCTCTATCAAGATATCACCAGATACGATCCAAGATACAAGCGGACATGCGCCGCATCTAATAAAGAGTTACGCCGCATCTTCTGGCGGTGTACGAATATTCCTGAATATTATAATCTTGGACCCCACGCGAAGTTAAGTACATGCGCCGCATTTACTTAAGTAGATGCGCCGCATCTTTCCTCAGACACAAACTATAAATACCCCGTAGACCAGACGCATTAAAGAGATTCGGAAGTTCGAAAACCTAAAGACCGAACAGAAGAGAAGGACGAATTCAGTCAAGAAGGCAGCACAAGACACACCCAAATCTAAGATACAAGAGCTGTAAGAAGGTGCTGCATGTATTTAATTCATTAAGTAGTTTTGTTTTATTGTTTTAGCAAACTTTAATTCATCAGGATTGGTGGCTTGTGTAATGTGACAACGGAAAGATTGCACTCCCTTTAATACTTGCTTTCCCATCAATTAAAGTTTATATGTTGATGTCTTTGGTTACTACTTATTAGTGCATTGACCACCTCTGTGTTTATTAGTGGCTTGCGGGCACCCGACTGCGGGACAAGGTGTGGCTCCCACGGTTGTTTCTAAATTGATCATTTAGGAATAACTTTTAGACATAAGTCGTCATTAAGGGTTTACTCGCCGATAAGAATAGGACCAACGAGAAAGGGTTAATTACATACACTTCATATAAAGCTATCAATAAAACAAGTGACAATCTACTTAATCATAAGGACAGCCCTCTTATTGTCTCAAGTATCTATCTGTGTACGTGTGTGCTACTTGCTGATTCGTGCCTATTTGTTTATTTTATTATTTAATTGCAAACAAAACTGTGCCAGTCTCTCAGGCTGAAACCCCCTTGCGTTAGGATATTAAAATACTGATTAGATTAACGAGATTATACGTTCCACTCTTAGTGATCGACACTCTACTTACCATTATCTTCATACTGACCGGGTACACTGCTCGTTAAGTGTGTGTGTTATTGATAAGTCGGCTAAATATAAATTTAAAACTTGAGTAGGCATTAAAACTGCTAAACCGCAACGACACATCACGCGCATCAATATACGTTGGTACTCTAGCAATGAGGAGTATACATCAAGGAGGAGCATATCATAGTCTAACTATTTCTTTTGTAGGAGCATTCATCATATCATACTCTTGAAATGTATACGTTGGTATTCTAGCAATGGGGAGTATACATCAAAGAGGAGAATAGCATATTCTAACAATTTATTTTGTAGGTTCATACATCATATCCTTGTTACTCCATTTAGGGGGAGTATAAATCATGGGGGAACTTTAAAGTTCTCAAAATCGCATTCTGCTACGCATATCTTCTTTTTGTTTCGACAAAAAAGGGGAGATAGGATTAAGTTTCCATCAACTGTGAATCATCACAGTACAAACATTTTAGCTTAAAATAAATTTTAAAACTTGCATAAACTAACTTAATCTATATTTTTAAAAGACTCGTCCCTTATTTAAGCTCTCTACTTAAAAATACACCTTATGTTTTGTCATCAACAAAAAGGGGGAGATTGTTAATACAAATATCGTCCTAAAAACGTTATTTATATTTTACGATATTTGCTTAGGTTTGTTAATGACAATTACAAAGTTTATCTTTAAGCAAAGCATAAATAAGATTAAGTCTTTTACATTTTTAGTGATAAGCATTTTACAAACACATTTCCATATCACAAGTTTTCTAGAAATGACATATACAAGTTTACATGTTTATTTCTTAAAATGGAAAGTTTATTAGTTAAATATTAGGATGACATCATGGCATGCATCATCTATACTATCTTGGTAAGATTTTGTAATATTTTGTTTAGATCTTCAAGCCAAAGAGTTGACATTTAAAGATATGGAAAGATATGGCAAGATTTGGAAAGATTTGGAGATCTCTTAGCTGGCTTGACACGGCGGTACCAAAGTGGTATACGGACAGATCCTGTTTGAGGGATCCGCCGGATCCGTGGACTGTTCATCAGTCTTTCCTATAAATAGCAAGTTGATCATTTGGCCAATTTATCACTCATACAGCTTAAAATACATACTCATTCATTTGCATATCACTAACCCTTAGCTTACTAACATTTTATAGATCCTTCCTTTTGTAGCAAAGAAGATCTCAACATATAAGGAGTAACAGTGTGTTATCTTCCTTCTAACATAGAGTCTGTGTGTTCTTGTATTAGCCACACATCATAGTTAGTATCATTCATACAGTAGTGTTTGGTTAGTGTTTTAGTCCTTAAAACACATAGAGTGATCGGGAGTGGTTGAACCCTTGTAAAGAACCAACGGGAGTGGTTGTACCCTTGTGAAAGAACCAACGGGAGTGGTTGTACCCTTGTAAAGAACTCGGTGTTTAGCTTAGTACCGGAAAAAGATTAAGCGACGTGTAAAGGTTTTCTCCGCCTAGAAGGGAGCTTGTTTCTTAGTGAAGATAAACTCTCGAATTAGAGGCTCGTGGAGTGGAGTAGGGCAAGGAAGAGAGTCCTTGTAGCCGAACCACTATAAACGACTGTGTTGTGTGGTTTGATCTTTCTTATCTTTACTTACTTACTTATATTGCTTGTTTGTGTGCTTGATTGTTTACTTTACATTGAAATCACAATAAGTCACAAAGCAAATTAATTTTAAACGGTAAAAACTATTCAACCCCCTATCTAGTTTTCCACAGACTTGTCAATGGTTCTTGTTAAACATTAGAGCATTCGGTATAGAGCATGTTGTAGCTCGCCGTGTACACGTGGAGGGCTCGCCGTCCTTCGCCGTGATACCGGCGAAGCTCGTCGTTTCTCGTCGTCCTTTGGTTCATCTTCTGCACAACGAACCTCTCTCTTGTACTTTATGTCAGAAGACGTTTCAATTTTTTCGTTGTGTAACGTTTGAAATTATTTTCGTCCGTTTGAATATTTAGCTTTATAAATGAAGATTACAACATTTACAAAATCAGTAGCCAAAAAACAAACATACATACATATATTTGAAGTAAAGTCTCTAAAATAATAACCAAAAAACATGAGTAGTGACACATATCATTTCGGCGAGGATGATCTTGAAGAGCCTGCAGAGATCGATATGATTCAAGAATTCAAGCACGAGCAATTGTTACAGCAACAAGAAGCCGGAAGTAGCACACAGACATACATTCCCCGGGAATGTGAAATTGATGAAGCACGTCTAATGAGGGATTATTTTGGTAACGAACCAAAATATACGGAGGAATATTGTAGGCGTCGCTATCATATGAGCCGTAAACTATTTTTAGAAATAGTTCAAGGTATTGAAACGTATATCGAAACTCATGATAATCTTCCTAAGCATTTTGATTTCTTTAGAGTCCGACCCGATGCTTGTGGTGTAATGAGTTTCAGTGTCATTATGAAATGCACAAGCGCCCTACGCCAATTGGCGTACGGCGTAACACCTGATGCATTTGATGAGTATTTACAAATGGGAGAACGTTATGCACGCGATTGTTTAGATAATTTTACTATGTGCATAATCCAGTTGTATACGCGTGAGTTTTTAAGAAAACCAGACGAGAATGACATTCGTAACTTGTACCACGCACATAACGTGGTTCATAAGTTACCGGGAATGTTGGGAAGCATCGATTGTATGCATTGGGAATGGAAAATTTGTCCGAAAGAATGGCAAGGCCAATTTCATAGAGGTGATAAAAAATATCCAACTATAATGCTTGAAGCCGTCGCTTCATACGATTTGTGGATTTGGCATGCATTTTTTGGGGTGGCGGGCGCGAATAACGATCTTACCGTTTTGAATAATTCTCCGTTATTCGACGACCTGCTTGATGACATCGCCCCTGAGGTTCCGTTTGAAGTAAACGGGCGTACATTTAGAAAAGGGTATTATCTAGCTGACGGAATTTACCCAGAGTGGTCATCGTTTGTTAAATCATTCAAGGTTGTGCATACCCAAAAAAATGCCGCATTTAAAGCTAAACAAGAAAGTGCTCAAAAAGATATCGAAAGAGCTTTTGGTGTCCTCTAAGGACGTTGGCATATTATTGCCCAACCGGCGCGTTCATTTGTTATATCCAAGCTACGGAGAATCATGTACACGTGCATCATATTGCATAACATGGTTTTGAAAGATCAACAATTTGCGATATCTGAAGTTAGTGAAATGTATATTTGTCCTCGAATAAATTTACAACGCTCGTGGATTGAGCGATGCGAAGTGCAACGAAAGAAGGTGAAGGAACTACGCGATAAACGCGCACACGCAGCGCTTCAAAGAAATCTCATCGATCATGTTTGGCAAGTAAATCAATGGGAGGAATTTCAGCAACAACAACAACAACTTTAATAATTAGTTTCTTAATATTCGTTGTATCATTATTTTAATTCCCGTATCATTTTTTTTTCTTCGTATCGTAAGTTTGTGTTTAAATTTGTTGTAATGTATTTTTAATTATATGAAATGAATTTAGTTTATTTGTGTATTTGAATAAAAGAAATAAAAATAGATAATGGTGGGGCCCAAATGAGTAAGTTGTGGTATGTTATGATAAGGGGGGGTTTGTTAGAGCGTTGGCATCCCTAGCGTCCTCCCAGCGTCTTTGGGGGAAGACGCCGGTGAACACCGCCGGCAACCCCCAAGACGCTGGCGTCCTCTGCTTCCGAGTCTTGGTTGAGACGCTGAGTTATGGGCCATTGTTTGAAAAATCCGAACGTTAATTTTAATTTTCCCGTTGAGGGCATTGAATTTTTTTTTTTTTTTTTTTTTTTTTTTTACTTTGACTGCCATGGACTATATATACATACACTATATATTTGAAACACACACATATATACATACACTATCTCAAAAAAAAAAAAAAAATAGTCGACTGCCATTCCAAAAATTCAACCAAATGGCACCCAAAAAACAATTTGCTCCTCCCCGTAAGTCGCAAGGTTCGGGTCAACAAAACCAACAAATGCCGGATTTTTTAAACGATCTGAGCATGTTGGCGTATGCTAATCTTTTGGCTTCCCATATTGCCCACAACCAACAAATTCCGACTCAAGAAAGCATGCCAGTTGATGCAGAAGGTTCGTCAACCGAACCAGAAGCTGACGAAATGGAAATGGATCAAGATGATCCGAAGGGAAAATCGAAGGTCGATTGGGATGAAGAAGATGAAGTGGGATTGGCTAAAGTGTGGTGTTATTGCACGGAGACTAAGAAGGGGGTGTCGTGTAAACGCGATAATTTTTGGGTGAAAGTTTTGGAGCATTACATCGCAAACGGAGGCGACAACACACGAACTCGTCATAGTGTAAACTCAAAGTGGCGAAAGATGACGGAACTAATGTCGTTCTACAACGGTCTCTTTATCCAAGCGGTATATTTTTTACGTTATATTTTTAATGTTGTTTATTTTTTATAATTATTTGTACGTTATATTTTTAAGTTGTTGTTTATTTTTTATAATTATATATTTATTTTAGTCGCGTTTGAAGGAAAGTGGGCTCAACGAGTACGATGTAGCTAAGCAGGCTAACGCCGATTATCAAAAAATTAAGAAGAAAAGTTTTCCCCACGCGAAGGCGTGGGAGGTGGTGAAAGATTTTGATAAGTGGCAAAAACTTGCAGTACTTGGTGAGGATACGTCAAAGAGGAAGACTCGAACCCAAACGGGGAGCAATGACGAGGGGATAAACTTCATTGACAAGACGAGTCGTTCGATGTACCAAACTTGAACGAAGATAATACTCCTCCCCAATCGCGGCGAAGCAAAAAAAGCCGCACCGATTCCTCCAGTCTCGGGGATCTTGAAAAAACATTCGCCGAGTACGCTATTTCAAAGCAGGAATTGCTTGACAAACAAAAAGAACAAGCCGAGCGAAAGAGGGAAAAAGACGAGCTTCAAATTCAAGATTTAAGGAAGAAAAGCAAGGCTCGTGACTGGAAAATTTACACCGAACCACACGAGCATATCACAAACACTCGGTTGTTGAAGGTGGTGATTCAACAAAAAACCAAAATCGCGGACACGTACGGGTGGGACAACTATTGGGAGGAGGAGTAGTAGTTTGGTTTTATTTCTTGTATTGTCGTTTGGTTTTATTTCTTGTATTTTCAGTATTTATCGTTGTAACCGTTTTTTTTAATGAAATAAATTGTTTGTTTTTATCTTTTATATGTACATAATAAATAGTTTTACATTTAATTTTAATTAGTTATAACATTATACATAAAAAAAATAAAAAAAAAAATTGAGGCATGATTCCGAATCTTCTGGAATCCTCCCACTGCCAACAGTTTTAGCTTCAGAATCCTCCTGCCACATGGCACTCTGTGATTGGTCGGTGGGAATCCTCCCAAGACTCCGAGTCTTGGGTTGCCAACACCCTTAGTTGTGGTTTGTTGTGGTGACGTGACACCCGTGGGGCCCGAATGAAGAGCTTGAAGTTAGTCATGATACCTAATGGTCTTAATGAACTTCTCATTCACTTCATAGTAATTGCTTGTGTGATTGTTATTCGTTATATAATTACTCCTTGAGATTTGTGAGTATTAATGATCACAATGTAAATGAAACAAAGCAACCTACTTTGATACGTTTAGATGCAAACTAAAGAGAATACGTGACTGTATGAGAGGAGCAACGGTAGAAACTAGTTAATGAATCTAGCTCTAAAGTGATCTGAATGTTAGTTTGTTACAAATAATATGATGACAACATTGCATAACAAAATATTGAAAGGCATTATATTAATGAATTGGAAGATTAGAATTATGAAAGTATATAAATGAAGGAAATGTTGAACATAACTGATGACGTATAATACGGATAGTAGGCCTACTGGGCTTGGGCCGTATTATACACATTTGGGCTCCGGCCCAACAAAGTAAACAAGCAAATATACCGGGCCGCTACTAAGCCCAATGATAAATGAGTAACAGCCCGGATATCCATAAATGCACGCAGATCTTCCAAAGGGTACTTCCGCAGTCCTACTGCGGACCAACCAAGGGCCGCGGATGATGATATGTGTCCGCAATCACGATTATAGCGGATCCTTGTCCGAAAAGGGTCTCACTCTGTCAACGAATCATAAAAAGCGAAATTCTAGGAAACCCTAGTATTGGACTCGCCTATAAAAGGGGGTCCTCACACACTTTTCGAGGTATGACTTTCTCACACATAAATAAACACTTCAAACATTCTCTGACAAATATGGTTACTTAGTCTCACGCCGGATCTTAATCATGGGGTCCGTCCCCATGGTAAGGCTAACGGTTTACTTTCATTCGCGCAGGGAATCATTTCATTACTTGGTTTGGTGCAAGCGTAACCCATCAGTGGCCCGTTTGAGCAGCCCAATACACAATTCTAACCCAACTCAATACCCATCACACAATTTGCACTAACAAGTTGGCGCCGTCCGTGGGACCAGTACACAACTGCGTTCTTGAAAATACTCACCATGAGCACTCACTCAGGTCCCGCTCTTTCCGTACCCACGTCCGCCGTGCGGAGTACGGTAGGAAGGGAAAAAGAGACAACACTGGAAGATTACGGTAGATCCACATCCGGCATAGCTCTCCGAGAGCACTGTGATGAGCACTACCACCAGTTGTTGCCTAATATAGCTGAGAAAGTTCATCAAGAGAAGACGCAGCAGAAGAAACTCAAAGGAATAAAAGCTCGTTTAAACTTTGAGGAAGTCTCACAACATTCTGAATCCGGAACACCTAGCAGAAGAAGGGACCTCAGAAGGAAAATCAAAGTTAAGCGACTCCGAAGCGTGTCCGGAAGCCCTAACCCAAGGGGCGGCCGATCAAGATCACCAAAGGAGAGAGATCCAGAAAGAGAAACGGTGTTCGGAAGATTGGAAAAAGGAGTGACCAATAGACTGGGAGATAAAGAAAGGAGCACACCCGTGTACTCATGGAATTCCAGGCAACAGTCCTACCTTAGTGAACGAGGAAGGACAAAAAGCTGTTACCAGAGCTCCCATCCAGGAGGAGCAGAATTCACTTCCGGAAGGCATTATAGGGCATCCTCTCGAAAGACGGGCGAGTCGTCTGAAAGAAAAGACGGCGGAATTAGATATTGGAAATCAAGGTCAAAAAAGAAAAGGTCAAGTATTGAGGAGGACAACCCAGCACAGCCATGGGTGAAAAAAGACTGATCCGTTCACTCCTCTCATCCGTTATTTTGACCTACCAAGAAGAACTCGCATGCCAAGTCATGTCAAAACGTATGACGGAAGTGAGGATCCAGTGCCACATGTTCAAGTCCACGCTCACTGGACCCGCTAGGGCTTGGTTTGATAGCCTCATTCCGGAATCCGTAAATAGCTACAGTGATCTGAGGGAAGCATTCCTAGCAAACTTCCTTCAACAGAAGAAGCATACCAAAAATCCTTTGGAACTACATCGTATCAAACAAAGAAAGGGGGAGCCCATGAAAGATTTTATGGGGAGATTCAAGATGGAAAGCAGAAACATGAAGGGAGCACCAGAAGTTGTAAAAATTTCAGAGTTCATGCATGAATTAACCAACCCAGAGCTGATCAAGCGCTTGCATGACAAAATTCCGGAATCAGTAGGCGAAATGATGAAGGTAACCACATCTTCTCTCAGGGGAAAAGAAGTGACAAAAAACCAGGAGCGGAAGAAATCACCTCCGCCGTGGAAGCAACAGGACGCCGGACAAAAACAGAATTTTAAGAAATGGGGATGCAAGAGTCCGTATAGAAGGGGAAGAAAACCAGATAGGTCCACTCCTCTTTCTAAGTCCCCAAAAGAGATTTTTGCTCTAGAAAAAACAAAGTTCAAAGCCCCACCTCCAATGACAACTCCGGTCGAAAAAAGGAATAGCAACAAGTTTTGTGAATTTCACAGAGAGGTAGGACACAACACAGACGAATGCATACACTTAAAGAGGCAGATAGAAGAGCTGCTCAAAAATGGCAAATTATCACATGTGATTAAGGAACAAAAACAAAGCGACAGGAAGGATCAGTTAAAGACGACCAAGAAAGGTGTAACAACCGTGATTTTAGCAGGTTAGTTTGACTAATAGTCTCAACCTATTTAACTTTTTTGAGATGTGTACTATGTGTTTATATGTGGTATTATGTGGTATATGGGTAATAATTACTTGTGTTAGCACTAAATCTCTTGGTGTGAGATTTTCGTCGTGTTGAGTAGTGTGAATGTTGGGAGAAGTTAATTTTGATCGCCTTGGTGGTGTAGAAATGACTTGTGTAATTTTGGTGTTTTGTGATTTTGCGAAACAAGTCTTCGTTCAAATATTTGAGCGTTAGTAAGTTACGTGGAGATTGTTTTTATGAGTTATATCAATATTAAGTGTGAAATTTCTATTTTTGGAAACTTTATTTTGAAAATGATATTTATCCGGATTGTCGTAAAAACGTAAGTTTATCGCGTAAGGTGTTAATTTCGGTATAGGGTTTTTAAAAATATAAAGAGTATAAGGTTTTAAGTGTAATAATTAAATTTAATAAAAAAAATAAAAAATATATATATAATATTATGGGCGGCCGAATATAGGTATTAGGGTAGAATTAGGAAACCAAATTTTAATTAAAATACACTTACCAAATAAAAGTTATCTAGAATTTTCCATGGGGCATTATAAATACAAAATCAAAACCCTCATTCCTCCCCTATTGAAAAATTCGGCCAAGCAAGAGAAGAAGAACATTTTTTTTAGGGTTTTCATCTTTCAATAATCAAGGTAAATTTATAATACTTAATGCTTAATTAATTTTTATAATTCATGTAGCAATAATATGATGGATTAGGGTTTATATTTAGATCTGTAAATTTTGATTATAAAACATGTGGGAATCATTCATTAGTGATATTATGATAATTGGTGAAGAGATTAGGGTTTAAAACATGATAATTAATGAGTTAGGGTTTTGACAGATTTGTAAGGCTGTAAAGATCCGATGAGATCTAATAGATGAAGATGAGTTAGATCACGAATTTTATGTCTAAATTGTAGTTCAGAGAAATAGCTTTCCAAAAAGTCTGACCACGATCAATTTTGAGGTCGGGAGGTCAGTCAAAAGAATTTTGTAAATTAAGGTGTCAAAACTGTTAAACCGGGACAGAATTAGGGTAAAAGTATTGAGGTCAATGGTGACTTTTAAAGTGTAATTAGGGTTAGGCCTTCTGTGGGAATTGAGTTCTATATTATATTTGACTTCCACGTGAAAATTAGGCGATAATAAGTTGTGTGAGTAGGTCTACGGGGTCAAAACGTTTTGATGTCCGATCAGATTCGAATCTGGATAGTTGTCATGTTTGATTTTTCATTGAGTACTTGTGTGTGTTTTTAGTGCATGGCCTTCTGGGAAAAGCTTTTATGCTTATGAAGGACCATGGTGAATTTTTGGTGTGAGTTGTGAAGCGTTATTCGCTGTGATTGATTGTATTGTTTTATTTTAAAGATTTTGATGAAAAAGTGAAGATTAGCTACCTTCACTAGTTTACTTTAACAAGTCTTGTACTGTTCATTTTGCAAAATTATTTATACATGTGAATAAGACGCGCGCACAAGGCCATGACCCAAGGATGTTATTCCGTATAACAAAAGGATGAGTAACCAAACAATTCACTCAAAGTACGTAAGAGGTATTGCAAGCCCGGTACCGAGAGAATAAACCACAAATATTCAACCAAGACTATTAAAAAAAATGTACTAGTACACCTTTGAAATAATAGCAAAGCACGATTTACAAGTGAAAAAGGCCGCATCAAGGTCAAGCACGACCGCGACACGTCAAGGAAACATGTTTATAAAACATAAGTGTTGTCCATTACAAAAACATCATAAACGATCACTGCAAATAAAGAAGAGGTATTCAAACAAAGCATAAGTATTGTTATCAGCGCAAGGTTCATAATGCAAAAGGATTGTGTCCAGTTACAAGTGGCCGCTGCAAGAAGACCACACACGGTCACGGTGTGAAACAGTTAATACTAAAGCCTAGCCCGCATGATCATGTTCCGGAGCGGTCTCAATTTCTTCCTTCTCAAGCTCAACTGAAGGAAAGAAAGAAATAGCACCTCCATCATGGTTTGGTCCGCCGATAGCAGTTATCTCATAGTCATCCGTTGAATTGAATCCGGTGGGTGCGCTAGGAGCAAAAGTTGTTGATAAAGCAGTAGTAGACGCGGTAGCGGCTGGCGCACCGTCCGGAATGGCCGCTGTGCCTGTTAAGATCCCAGCGGGTAAGGGCTCAAGCAAAGGAGTAAAAATACCGGCAAGTGTAGACCGCTGTGCAGCAATGTTCCCCTTAATCTTCTCAACCCTCTGATGAGCAACACTTAAAGAGGAAGATAAGGAAGTTTCACCAATTACTACGTTGTCCTCAGCATTATGAATGGGAACAAAAAGCTGCTCCGTGTCAGGTTGCAAGTCAGCCATGCCAGGAACATCCGCAAGGGGACCTTTGAGACGGAGAAGGTTCATAATATCTCCGATACAAGCATCCTTGTGATCTTTCAGAGAAGCCAATAGAGGAAACTCCAGATCACGAAGCCTTTGCAACGCGGAATTATAGTCTACTTCCGCATTAGGATTATAGGCAGCTATGTCCAAGAGACTCCTGTCCTCCTTACCATGGACAATACCAGCAGCAAGCCCTTCTTGCATCCCCTTCTCGATAGCACGGCTAAAAGCAGCCCCCAAAGCCGCAAGGTATTCTGGTGAGTTCAAACATTTGGTAATGGCAAGCTTCAAACCATACGTCAACAACCACCGTCGGCCAAATATAGTAGTGAGAAGATGCGGATAGAATGTCTCGTCAAGATGCAAGGCTATCCCTGTAAGCTCAGTTTCCAACTTAATCACTTTTCCAGCAACATCGTTCATCTGCGCATCCTGAATCTTCTCAAACTAGTCCCTCAAATTCTTAAAGCCTGAGAGTTGGCTACGGAGATCAGAACATGTAGCCTCCAATTCGTGCACCTACGGCAAACAAAGATATACAACGGATAAAGATACATAACAAAGAAAAAGGGAGAAAAAGAATGCATAAAATTCAAAGAAACATACCTGAATCATAAGACTATCATTTTGAGACTTGGCAGTAATAATTGCGGCATTCAAGTCCACACGCTCGCGCTCCTTATCCTTCGCATAAGATTGAAATTCTGCCACCTTTGCATTAAGAGAGTCTCATTCTCTCTCAAGCATGGAGTTCCGCTCTTTCAAAGAACTCACCTCGGCAGCACGAGAACTCTCAGAGGATTCAAGAGCAGAAACTTGACTACGAAGGCAAATTACCTCCGCAGCTTCAGCCTCCACCAATGCCAGTTTAGCCCTTAAACTTGCAATTTCCCCGTCCCTCTCTTCCAACAAACTAGCCTGTTAGTCACACTGAACGGACAATTTCCTCTTTTCCTGGATATTGTACTCTGTACGCATCCTAACCTCCACACTCAAGACTGTTTGGCGAGCAGCTCCGACATTAAACTTGGAAAACAGCAGATCGTACCCCATATCACGAACCGAAGCAAAAAATTACGGAGGAGAAAACTCATCAATAATTTCACGAAAATCAAGAGGATCATCGAGGCCGGAACCATTAGTCACGTTGCATCTCGGAATATTAGTCACGTTGCATCTCGGAATATAAGTCTTGTGCGAAATATCAGAGTCTACATCAGCTGTAGCACGGATACCTCCTATTAAAATTTCACTACTAGAAAGATCTGAAAAGCCGCCAGCATTAAGCTTAATACCACCGGTGGATAGAGAAGCATCAAGGAGCGGAGAGGGTTCAACCATTTTTTCTTCCCCCTTTTTCTTTGAAACAGAGGCAAAGGCAAGAAAAGCAGTGGTAGTATTGGCCACTGTCATCACCGGAATAGGAGGCCTAGTAAAAGAATCAACTTCAGTATCGTGAGTACCAGAATGATGCAAAGAATCTAGAGAGATAACAAACCTTCCGGAAGGATCAACGGAGCAGAGTTGAGGCCCAGCAATAGAGTCAGACTGAGCATCCGCTTCACGCTCTGACGTGATGGACACAGAAGACGTAATAAGAGGTATGGTAGGCAAAGATTTAACCCCAACTTCCGCATCCAGCATGCTCCCTCTCAGCAACTCCTGGATAACGGTCCTAGATTTGCCACCAACGGTGGACCTGCTAGAATCTCCGTGATCATTCCTTAACTTCTTCGGAGGATGGTTGGGCTTACCAGCACCATCTCCTTTCCTCTTCCTCTGTTTAGGTTTCACGACAGTAGCATCTTCAGCCGCCATGACCACAGTCTCAAGAACTGGCTGGATCTCCAAGTCATTTCCGCTACCAGCAGCAGAACCACTCGGTCCCTCAACACCACCACCAGCCACAGTGTCATCTTGATTCACACCACCACCTTTATCACCAAACTCCCTGTCAATACTTGCATCCATGTAATACCTGAAATCTGAAAACATGCAAAATGACCAAAATGCCCCTACAATTTTAAAAATTGATTAAAATGCATATAAATCATCAAATAAATTCCAAACCTTCGGGAATGAACTAGATATGAATCAAAATAATTTTTTTGATTACATTTTAATATTTAGAAAAGTATAAAATACACAAAATAATTATTTGGCCGATTATGTACTTATTTCGTGTATTAATAGTATAAAAAATACAAAATAAATAAAATAAATACAAGATAAATGCAAATAAAATTAGGAAAAGATCACAATCAGTATTTGAGCTTAAATAAACTTTCTTGGGCCGAAATTCATGAATCCTTATCATCTATACACGTTTTGTATTTTATTATATATAGAAAATATATACGAAGCCCTTAAAACCCTTTACAAAAATCGACCAGCTCTCACTCCAGCAAAGAAAATTCGTGGCCTATTTTTCCAGAGTTCTACATCATCTAAGGAAGCTTAGAAAATTGTTTAGAGGTCGTGGGATTCGTTGGTTTGATCGCTAGTCATTGGTTTTGTCGAATTAGCTTAATCGAGAGGTATAAATTCCATATATCCCTTTTACACGTTCGATTGTCCATATTATATTTTTTTTATGTTATTATGATCATATAAGACCTAAATAAAATGTATAACTCGAATCATGCAAGCTATATAAGTCGTACCAAGTTTTGAGAGCAAAAACGTAAAAATAATCTCATACGTGTGATACGAATTATTCAGGGCTGGAAATTATTTATTTTAGATACTATACAAAGTATATGACCTGGGAAAAATGCTAGTTCAAATTGTAGAAGCTTAGATGGATCGTACTTAATTTTTGTTATAATCGTATTATTAGGTATCGAATGAAAAAATAAAACCCTAGGGGTAGCGATCATGGTTTAGGGTTTTGGAACTGGATTCTTGCTAATAAATGACTAATTATGATGTAGTAATTATGGCATAATGATTGAAGATGCTAGGGTTAAGGTTGGTGTTGATTTAGTGTTTAACGTTGGGAAGAATTAATCTAAAGGGTGTGTTTTGTCATTCTTGAAACTTGTGGGTTATTTTTATAATGTTAATTAGGTCTGTACAAATGTATAAAAATTATAAGATGAGGTCCTTAAGTGTAAAATTTGCAAGATAATGATTTATTGGTTATTTAATGGTTCGAATTAGAAATTAATTAAGTAGAGGGACTAAAAGTGTAAATAATGAAACTTTATGACTAAAGATGTAATTCTGATTAAAAGATGTGTTTAAAATTAGTAACTTGTGATATTTCATTTGAAACCCTTGACTTTGATATTTTTACATTTAAAACCCTAAAGTACGAAAGTTGTCATAATTGACCCTAAAATATTATAAGATGATAAAAGAAACCCTAATTCCATAATGATATTAAAGTAATGACTTAATCTAAATTCATGATATTAAAATCTTCCTAATAAGGAAACTTACTTAAAATGGAAAGATAACTAAAGATCACTTGTCATTCTGTCTTCTACTCCTTTAGGTTCGTGAAGGGAGTAATTTGATCCTTGTCATATGCTATTCTTGAGTTCTGCTAATAAGGTACAGATATTCTGCCCTTCTTGTAAGGAGCCTTCGTTCTCTTGATCTCTTGTTTTGATTCGTTTAGGATTTCCCCAAGCCATTGCTATGTTCCCTTGTATTGTGAACCCTTGTTTTGAATCTTTTGCTTTGAACCCTTGCCTTGACCTTTTGTCTTGAACCTTGCCTTGAACCCTACTATGAACCTTGATATGAACCTTGCCATACACCTTGCCTTGAACCTTGATATACTTGAGATTTTAGCGGGATGAGAAAACCTTTTTAATTATTTATGAAAATGTTTTAAGAAAATCATTTTTACAACTATCTTATTGAAGACTATTTTAAAGACTATTTTATGAAAACCATTTTAAAAGACTATTTTTATGAAAAGCCATTTTAAAAGATTATTTTATGGAAACTATTTTAAAAGGATTGTTTTCAAATGAACTTTTAGATTGAACCTTTACTATGAACATTTGCTACGATCTCTTGTCTTGACCATTTGACTTGAACCTTGATACATTGATATAAACCCTTTGATATATGACTTGACTTGAACCCATTGATAAAACTTGATACTTGAACTTGACTTGTACACTTGACCTTGACCTTGACCCACAGTTTGAGACTACGAGCCATACTAGGCATGAGGGTTTCATGTCCTTGTCATTGTTGCACCAATGGCTTGACTTTTGGGTAGGAAAGTGATTACCTATCCCGTCCCTGCCATGACTTGATACTTGACTTGCGCGTAGATGAAGACATTGTGGCAGCCTACAGGGGCGCATGGATGCATCCTAGATTTGTACTTGACTTGACTTGACTTGATTACTTGAATTGTTTAGTGACATGATGGGTGTGTGCGATACACGTCATTCACTCTTGGGAGCTCATGACTCCAACCCTTGGAGGTATCCCCTCATATTATACTTGGCATACCGAGGTCACCCCTCCGTATACATGTATACTTGTTTACTTGACTTGATTTGATATGTTCTGGGTTCGTAGTGGATTTCTGTTTCTGTTACCCTATGACTTGATATTTGACTCGACTTGAATTGAACTTGGGCTGGTGGTGGGTTACGGTTTACTTTACACCTACCTATTGTAAACATTTCTTGATAACCTTTTCATTTTCCTTCCTACTCTTGTTACACCTTGTATTATTCCATTTACTTCACTATTCCTTTACTACTGCTTTGTATAGTTATATTTGTTCACTGAGCTTTCGTAGCTCAGCCGCATCTCTTTTCCTACGGCAGGTTTTAGTTGGAAGCTGGGTATGAGTGGAGAGTACTTGGGATTTTAGAAGACCCTACTAGCTATGGAAGATTATTAGAAGAATTTATATTTAGATTTAGAGTTATTGTATTGTAACCTTGTAGTTTCAGAGTTTCCATTGTAACCCTTGAATTTCTATTGTATTATTTATGTCTAATGCTTATGTTTGTTCTGATATGCCCCCATTGTTGTGACACCTTTGCCCTTGTCGGGTTGGGGTGTTACTCCCTGTCAATACTTGAATCCAACTCACCCTCCGAACGGACAGGTGCAATTGGAAGGAGCAAAACTATCCGTCCTACAGTGGAATCCAACAGTTTTGGCTCCCCCTCCACGCGCTCCCTTTCCGCAACCTTCACCTTGGTGGGATCCGCAACTTGAATGAAAGCATACAAATCCATCTCTGCCCAACCAACAAGAAACATTTAGAAGGAAAATAAAAAACTACAAGATAAAGGACATATAAATAACAAGTACCCACCCTCTTCGTTGTCGTCGAGAAACACGGGATAAGTCTCCTCATCCAAGGTGTAGTAACGAATTAATCCAACCCAACAAAGAAAGGGTTCCAGAAACTTCCAGAACGGAGCAGGATGGGCAATAAGGGTAGCAACATCATCAGCATTAAACTCGCCGGCCTTGGGAACATGGTCCTTAGTAACACTCTTATTAGAATGTCATGGAAAAATATCAGGGCAAGCAAAACTATCAACCCAGAAGAAATGATCATTCCAGTTCTTGAGAGAATCAAGAACCTTCGTGTAACAAACACCAGCATTATCAGAACGCTTGCTAAAAGACAACCACCCATTCTTTTTTGACTTTACATAAAAACACCGGAACAACCATACCGTAGGCACTACGTTACGAATGCGACACAAAATTTCAAAATGAGAAACCTTGGCCGCTCCTATCACAGACAGTTGGGGTATATTGATGCGGTAATATCTTAAAATATCGACAAAAAGGACAGACAAAGGCAACCGAAAATTGGCATACTCAAAAAATCTAGTATAAATGCCAATTTTCCCGGAAGGATTCTCATGTATGGTTTGGTTTGGAGCGGGTAATAACGGATGAACTTCTAGAGGGACATGGAATTTACGACAGAAGTCGGTAAGTGTTTTCTTAGAAAGATGGGATTTAACATCCATAATAGTCCCCATGATGAAAGAAAAGTACTAAAATCTAACCTCATAACTCAAATACCTCTCAAATAAAGGTACGACACAAGAAGAGCAGTTAAAGCTTGAGAAATTTCAACAATGGCGAAAATAGTGAAAGAGAAGAAGCAGAATAGGAAAAACCAAAATCGGGTATTTATACCAACGGTATATTTTAATTCAAGTTAATCCTAGATGACAGCACGTGTCAAATGACGTTTGAGTCAACGGTTCGAATTGAAGGTAAAAGATAAGGATGACAGTAAGATCAAGGGGCCACCAGGTCAAATCAGTCAGAAGACGAAAGGCCAAGAGACGACCACGTCTCATAGACTTCACCTACCAAGGACAACAAAACATTGCGGAAAAGTAACAAACCACAGAAGAAGCAGAGCTGCCACGGAATCTCAGTCTAGTAACATTCACCGCACGCTACCAACAAGGACGCACGCAATGAACGAACTAGACTGGGGGGACTTGATGACGTATAATACGGATAGCAGGCATACTGCGCCTGGACCATATTATACACATTTGGGCTCCAGCCCAACAAAGTAAACAAGCAAATATACCGGGCCGCTACTAAGCCCAATGATAAATGAGTTACGGCCCGGATATACATAAACGCACACAAATCATCCAAAGGGTACTTCCGCAGTCCTACTGCGGACCAAGGGCCGTGAATGATGATCTGTGTCCGTAATCACGATTATAGCGGATCCTTGTCCAACAAGGGTCCCACTCTGGCCACTAACCATAAAAAGTAAAATATTAGGAAACCCTAGTATTGGACTCACCTATAAAATGTAACATCCGGTAATTTTCCAAACCATTTTCACTAGCCAAATATTTATTTTTGCATCACCTTAGTATTTGAACTTTTCCTGAACTTATTTGAACTTGAGAAACGCGAGATATCTTGAGAAACGTGAACGTTATCCCTTTATTATGTCAGTACAACCTAGAAAGCACGAAACGAATCGAATTTGCCAAATAAATTAACTTCGAGAAAGTTATGCATATTTATACTTGTTTTTATCAGAAAAATTATTTCGAGAACAATGGCGTAAGTTTCATAATTTTTCGAGTCCGTTTGGTACGTCAAATGGGTCCCACATTGATTATTGTAAAAGTATTACTAAGTTGTCATATATAACCCCCCGCCCACAAGTTACACCACACACCCCTTTATTTTTATTTGTCCACCTTTAGTCCCTACTCGAGTATAAAAACCATTTTGTTATTATTTTATTCACATAAAACATACAGACACTCACACATATTCTCTCTCCCTCCCACTCGTCCGACCACCACCACCGCCGTCTCCGGCCACCACCGTAGCCGGAAAAACTTTCGGCCAACCAAAAAATTACACCAAGACGTAGATCAGGCCACCTTAATCATTTCTAGAGAGTTTGAAGACCAACGGAGCACGTTTCATCCGTGTTCGAGCACCACCGCCACCACCACCGTCACGCCACCACCCACCGCCGCACCCCTACCACCCTCTCTTTTTTTTTTGGTAACTCACGCGCCCCTACCCATTTCGTTTCATTTTAATCCAAAAACCCTAACCTTAACTTTTATATAAAAATGTTTTTATAAATAAACACTTGTTAAAACCTTTTTGTTTTAGTTGAAATCATGTGGATCTACGTTTATACACCATGACTAGCCACGAATCGTCACTGAGTCGCATGACTCGCCCGAGTCAACTATCGAGTTGAGTTGACTCGGCGTGTTTCCTTGTTATTTTGGAAGTATTGGTTTTTTATTAAGCTTATTCTTGTAGTTTTGTAGCTTGGTTTGGAATTTGGATCAACTTTGGTCTAGGGTTTGTTTAACCAAGAGCCATATGGCTCGTATAGGGTCGAACCGTGACTCAAGTGAGTCACGGTGTGGGCTTAGGTTTAGTTTAGTTGTTTGTGAAAAGGTCGTAGAGTTGGATTTGGATTTGGTTGTGTTTGGATTGCGGATAGGATTTTGCTTGGGTTATGGTTGCTGAGAGTCAAATGGTTCGAGTAGGCTCGAACCGTGACTCAAGTGAGTCACGACATAGTCTAGTTAGTTGTTTTTGTCTTGTGGATTGGACTTGGTTTGGTTTTGTGATTAAGCCGAGAGCTCATAAGGCTCGATAGAGTTAAGTCGTGACTCCACGAGTCACGGCCATGGTTGGTTTGGCATTTGGTTTGTAGCCGTGTGTTTTGGCTAAGGGTTGGTTAGTTTTAGTTGTCGAGTAGCATGAGCCGTGACCCAAGAGGGCCACGACTTGTTGGTTTTGAGTTTAGCTGAAACCTTTAAGGTCTTGGTGTCAAATGAGTCAAGTCGAGACTCAAGGGAGTCTCGGTCGTGTAAGACTCGAGATTAGAAAACCTGGAGTTAATATCGAGTCGGTTTTGGACTTGGATAAGTCCTTAATGGATTAAGTATTATTAACTTTGGGCCCGAAAGCCCAAAGAGAGTCCATTAGAGTGTGAGTGAAGTATTGGACCGAAGCCCAATACACTTGGGCCATGTATTGTCTTCCATTTTATTGTTTTGTCACTTGTTATTTTTTTGTTTGTCAATATGGTGTTTCGGATAATTATTTGGATAATATGGTATATGATTTGGACATTGGACTTGGATACGTATTATAACCTATGCTTGGATGAGAATTGGACGTTATTGGATTTACGGTATTAGTCGATGGACCTTATGGACGATATTGGTAATTGAGACGGAAGAGTATGTTAGACTCATAAGAGCTTAACATATTTGGACCCGAACATACACAAAATGGTCGATAAACTTGACAACTAACATATAAGCGAATGCTAGTGTCCAATTATATATATTTAACTTGTAAAATGTGGCAATAAAACTTATATTCAAGAGTCGTAACGACTTGGAAATGCTTTATAACGGACGCATCATACCCAAATTTCAATAAAACATTTTATAACTTAATCGTTTATGATTGCTCAATATCCTAAAAACCATTTTGAAACTTATACGTTTTCTTCCAAATTCATAATGATTTATCAACTATTTAGGAAATGGGTAAAACACCGAAACAATATATTGATGTCTTTCCTTCTTGTCTTTATTATTTTATTCTTCTTCTTAATCTTAGTTCTTCTCTCTTTTTGTTATTCTTTCTTTGTATCCGTTTGTGTTGCCGACTTTTATTATCTTAACATATCGTATCCACATGAGTCTTAAACGTTATTTCACTCAAACGCCATTGAAATAAAACCTTTTCATTTCAAATACGAGTATTACTTTATAAATCGCTTTGAAGTTTATTGCTGAGACATATTATTCACATATTAGGTTGTGTTGAGGTTCAATTTTCGTGCTATCCCATTTGATCATATTGTGATATCTTATTTCATTTGCTGCTAAGGTGTGATTCGTAGCCCCACTTTACTTTTAAATTGTTTATAAACCCATGGGGGAGATACATGCTATTTACGTATTTTTATGAGCACAATTGTTTATTGGTATGCTATTCCTGACTGAAATGATAATGCTAAGTACCGTCCTTGCCAAAAGCAACTCCCTCGATCAGGAACCATTAATCACTTACAAGTGAGAGCGATTGTAGTTTATAGGCCTATAGGAATTGACCTTCCCGCCATGTGGACTAAGGTCGGTCCACATGTGATGTACTATATTCGAGTTTTACTAGGTATCTGGCAAAGTACCTTGCTTTAGGGGCAACTATTATATTATGAAATTCCGCGGTTACTGTCGACTTACGCCATGGTTATTGGTGCCGGTTAACGCTTTTTGTGTCATGAGCTTAGAAAAGAATTATTTAACGCTTACCCGATATTTGTATTTGTTACATATATCTTCCTGACTTAAAATCTTGTGCTCAACTGTTATTTATTAAACGTATGGATTACACTCAACCTTTGTGTTGACTTTTTAGCATGTTTTATCTCAGGTAGTTGATGCATGTTTGTGTGCACCGGGAGTGGCTGAAGACTGATGATGGCTATTTTGGGCTTTACTATCTATCACTACTATCTTATCATTCGAACAATCTTTTAAAAACTGTGTCTTTTAATTCCGCTGCAAACTATGTTTTCTTTCCGCTGCAAACTATGTTTTATTTCCGCTGCAAACTATGTTTTATTTCCGCTACAACTCATGTTCGAGAGTCTTTTAGACTCTAAATGTTAAATTTTGTATTCGAATGATATGTTTTTACTAAAACGTCTCGTTATGAGATCGTTTTCTATGGATGTGATTGTCTTACCCCTCATGTAGCACCCCAAGCTCAGTTCCGCGACCATATTCCGAGTTGGGGGTGTTACAGAATGGTATCAGAGCCACTTTTTATAGAGAACGAGGTCATACTCGACTATAAACATTTTTGTGTGTGTCAAAACGTTTTCGAAATCGATAGCCATCAGCCCTCCATGCCACTTCGCTCTTTAATTGCTTTACTTAAACTTTATGTATGCATGCTTTTTCACTATTATATGTTTGGATTTTCCGCTGCTATCTCACTGCATATAAAACTATTTTTACAAAAATTTGGCTAGAATTTTTATACTTTTTCCGATACTCTTTGTAGAGTATTATGGCTACACCAGTCCCTACCGGTCAGTTATCAGATGCACCCGTTGATCATCCACTTGCACCACTGAGTCCAGAGGATGACCTACACCCTATTGATGTACCTCACCCGAAGGATGATGAGATGGATGATGATGATGATAATGACGATGATAACGAGGAGCCGTTGGAGGAGGTGCAGGAGGCTCTCCCCATGCCGCCTTCACCAGTAGTGTCGGACATTACTTACGAGTCTGATACTTCAGATGCATTGGGTCATGCTCTAGCTACAGAGGTGACGTCTACGTTTGAGATCGACGAGTCTTTGACTGCACAACGAGTTGCCCCTACCGAGCTCAAAGCCGAGCTGAGTCGTTTGAGGCAGGACATCTCTTGGTGCCAGGGCCGTTATATGTCGATGTCTAGGCGATTGTGTATGCGACAGTCTGATGTTTTAGAGTTGAGGAAGGAGATTAAGGGAGATAGGGGAGCTACAGGTGATTTATATGTGGATTTGTATGAGCAGGCTGCGAGGTTGAGTTCTATAGAGACGGCAGATAAAGAGATTCGGGAGCATTTGGCATCGTTAGAGCAGAGGATGACAGAGGTCGAGAAGATTGTGGAGAAGTTGGATCTTGGAGCGGTGTTCACTGATATCGATAGTCGTCACTACCAGCGTAGTATTCAGGAGTTGAGGAATGAGATTCAAGCCATGCAGTGGTAGGCGTACTATGATAGGATGGCGCGTTTCCGTTTTGATGACAATATTGATGTTTTGGCTAGGTATGAGGGAGATTGTCAGTGAGAGTGTAGAGATCATCTTAGTTATGGTAGTTTAGTATCATGATAGTGGTTTACCTTTGTACATACTAAACTGAATAGTTTCAATTAGTAGATTTTATCAGAAACTTGTAATCGTTTTGCATATCTTGTAAGACTTGTAGCAAGTATTAAATCTATGATGTATTTTGGTGATGTACTATTCTTGATGTTGAATGCGTGCTATATTATGATGATATCATGGTATTGTTTATCTTGTGATGTGATTCTGTTACGTTAATCAAATACTTACAGTGTTGTACATTTGTAATGATTGAAATAATTATGCCACCTAGGAAGATGACCCCAGCTACGATCCAGAAGTTGATTGATGATGGCATTGCTGCGGTGCTTACCGGGCAAGCAGGTGTTGGCAACCAAAATGTTGGACAAGCAGGAGTGCAAGCTGTCAATGAGGACCATTTCTATACTTATAAAGAGTTCATGAATTGTAAGCCTACTACTTTCAAAGGAACTGAAGTAGTTGTCGGTCTAACTCATTAGTTTGAGAAAATGGAGTCGGTGTTTCTAAGGAGTAACTGTTCTGAGGATTGCAAGGTGAAGTATGCGACATGTACCTTGGTAGAGCATGCATTGTCTTGGTGGACTGCTTATGCTAAGGATATTGGGTTAGGGAATGCTTATAATACTTTATGGGAAGAGTTTAAGAAGGAGATGGTCAAGAAGTATTGCTCTCGTAGTGATACGAGGAAGTTGGATACTGAGTTCTACTATTTGGCTGTAAAGGGCGTTGATCTTACCACTTATGTTCGACGATTTCAAGAATTGAAGGTTTTCTGTGCTCACATGGTGCTAGATAATGAGAAATTACTAGAGAAGTTCATTGGTGGTCTACCTTCCAGTATTGAAGGGCACGTGGCATCTTACAACTCTCAGACTCTGGATGATGTTATTCGCATATCTGAACGACTTATGGATCAAGTGGTTAAGCATGACACTGTTCAGAAGGGTAACAACTATGACAGCAAACGAAAGTGGGAGGACAATAGGAGAAGCAACAACTACAACAACTTCAACAAACGCAACAACAATAGTCACCCTCACCATAACCATCACCACAACAACTAGTATCGTAACAACAATCATCACCACTAGCAGAACAGAAGACAAGAGACTGTCAGGGCTTATGTGGCTGCACCAGAACAAGTTGGAGGGTATGATGGGCCGCACCCATTTTGTGATAAGTGTAGTCAGCATGACGCTGGACCATGCACCGCTAAGTGTCAGAAATGTCATAAGGTTGGACATGTTGCCAAGAATTGTAAGGGCAGAGCTGTGGCTACTGGGAGTAACACACAACCAGTGGTAACTTGTTTTGGATGTGGGGAGCGTGGTCACTACAAGAGTCATTGCCCAAAGAACACTGGTCGGAGAATTGAAGGCACTCGTGGTAGAGCATATGCGATGGGCAATGGGGAGCAGCAGCAGGATCCGAATGTAGTCACCGGTACGTTTCTACTCAACAATCTTTGTGTTAAAGTTTTATTCGATTCTGGTGCCGATATGAGTTTTGTATCGTCTACGATTTCACCACTACTTAACCTCACTCCTACCTCCCTAGAAACCAGCTATAGTATTGAACTAGCTAATGGCAATTTAATTAACACTTGCACCGTAATTCGAGACTGTACCTTAAACCTCCTAGATCACCCGTTTAGTATCGATCTCATGCCCATTGAACTCGAAAGCTTCAATGTAGTGGTTGGTATGGATTGGCTATCCAAACATCATGCGAGTGTTGTTTGTGGTGAATGAGTTGTTCATATTCATCTCAATGGCGAAACCTTGGTTGTCCACGAAGACCGTAGTGGAACACGTTTGAGTATCATATCTTGCATTAAGACCTTGAAGTACATCGAGAAAGGATGTCATGCATTCCTAGCACATGTGTCCAAGAAAGAGTCGGAAGAGAAGTGACTCGAGGACGTTCCGATTGTGCGTGATTTTCCTGAAGTATTTCCTGAGGATCTGCCTGGACTTCCACTGGTTCGACAAGTATAATTTCTGATTGACCTAGTTCCGGGAGTTGCACCCGTGGCACGTGCACCGTATCGACTAGCTCTGATGGAGATACAAGAGTTGTCTAAACAGTTGCAAGAGTTGTTGGATAAAGGGTTTATTCGACCTAGTTCCTTACCCCGAGGAGCACCGGTGTTATTCATGAAGAAGAAGGACGGATCATTTAGAATGTGTATTGACTACCGTGAACTGAACAAGCTAACAGTGAAGAATCACTACCCGTTACCTAGGATCGATGATTTGTTCGATCAGCTACAAGGATCAGGTTACTACTCCAAGATAGATTTACGGCCAGGTTATCATCAACTCAGAGTCCGGGAAGAGGATATTCCTAAGACAGCGTTTAGGACTCGCTATGGCCACTATGAGTTTCAAGTGATGCCCTTTGGTTTGACAAACGCACCTGCTGTATTCATGGACCTCATGAACCAAGTGTATAAACCATATTTGGACAAGTTTTTCATAGTTTTCATCGACGACATTTTGGTCTACTCCAAGAGTGAAGAAGAACACAAGCAACACTTGACGATAATTCTTAAGTTACTCACGGAAGTGCAATTGTACGCAAAGTTCTCTAAGTGTGAATTTTGGATTCGCAAGGTACAATTTCTTGGTCATGTAATTGACAGCAAAGGGTTACATGTGGATCTCGCGAAGATCGAAGCTATTGAGAACTGGCCAACGCCTTCTAACGCCACAGAAATCCATCAATTTCTGGGATTGGCTGGATATTACAGGAGATTCATCGAGGGATTCTCCAAAATATCTAAACCGTTAACTACGTTAACACAGAAGGATAAGAAGTACGAATAGGGAAAGGACGAAGAAGAAGCATTTCAAACCCTGAAGCAAAAACTTTGCAGTGCACCGATTTTGGTAGTACCAGATGGAGTGGAAGATTTCGTGGTTTATTGTGATGCATCATATCAAGGGTTAGGAGCAGTTTTGATGCAATGAGGGAAGGTCATGGCATATGCTTCCCGAAAACTTAAGACCCATGAGGAGAAGTATACCACACATGATTTGGAGTTAGGAGCAGTGGTTTTTGCACTCAAAATGTGGAGGCACTACTTATATGGGACGAAGTATGTTGTCTTTACCGATCACAAGAGTCTTCAACATATTTTGGATCAGAAGGAGTTAAATATGAGGCAACGACGATGGTTGGAAACCTTAAGTGACTATGACTGTGAAATCCGATACCACCCGGGAAAAGCGAATGTCGTGGTAGATGCCTTGAGCAGTAAGGAACGATTGAAGCCGCTGCGAGTTCAAGCTTTGGTTTTGACTATCAATTCAAACCTTCCGGCCCAGATTCTCCATGCTCAAGAAGAAGCCGTGGAATAAGAGGATCTCACGAGTGAGAATCTTTATGGGATGATATAGAAGAAGTTTGAGAAGCGATCCAATGGAACTTTGTGTTTTAAGGGAAGAAGTTGGGTGCCGCATTTTAGAGGACTGCGAGACTTAATCATGCTCGAGTCTCATAAGTCTAAGTACTCTATACACCCAGGATCCGACAAGATGTATCAAGATCTCAAGGAGTTATATTGGTGGCCAAACATGAAAGCCGACGTTGCCGATTATGTTCGCAGGTGTCTTACATGCGCGAAAGTTAAGGCTGAACATCAGAAACCGTCTGGTCTTCTACAGCAACCTGAGATTTTCGAATGGAAATGGGAACGGATTACTATGGACTTTATCACCAAACTTCCAAGGACTGCATGTTAGACCCGTTCCCCGGGTAGTGGGACCCCACCCTAGATGAAAGTTGACCCGAGCCTAAGTATGTTTGACTAAGGATATGTGGTTTTCTGATGAGGCCTAGATGCGGCGCATCTAGGAAAGTGGCATGCGGCGCATGGTAAGAAGGGAAAGTAGAACCGACTTATTATTGCCCATGCGCCGTATTGGAGAAATAGATACGGCGTATTCAAGGGGTAGCATGGATGCGGCGCATCTAAAATATAGATGCGGCGCATCGACCTTAAATAAGCAGAAATGACATAAATGCCCTCCCAGCTAGTTTATATGTGTTAGGCTCTAGACATTTCCACACAATTCTTGTGTGTTCTGTAATGTCAGATAGAGAGAGAGAGAGAGAAGAGAAATGGAGCTTGGATGATGAAATGATGATGGATTAATGGTGATAATTCAAGAATGAAGTCTATAGCTTGTCCTAGCATGGTTATCAAGTAAGTATTGATGCTTAATTAGTGTTTAACTGATGATTAAGAATCTAGGGTTTGTGAACCCTAATTTGGGATTAAAGGGTAAATGGTGTTTTAAGATAATTAAGAAGTAATGATGATTATGTGATGAGTTTATAATGGGTATGAATTGGTAAATGATGGGATTAGCTATCATATAATCAATATATGATTATATGATGATTAGAAGTGTTTAGAGGTTAGTTATGGTGGTGTTAACCATGATTATAGCTAATGATTATGTATTATATGTTATGTATGATTATGTGCTTAAGGATGCTTATGGGGATGATGATGATGATGAAAGAGTATGATGATGATGATGTCCTTGTGATGATGTAGCTTGGATTAAGGTAAGTAAACCGGTATAATGTAAAGTTATAATGATTTCTATACATTATGTGTTATGTGGCTAATGTGTTAAGATGTTGGTTGCTTAGCATAATGGTAGACTTGTGTAAGAGGATATAGGACTAGTGGATGTGTTAGTTAAGAGTGACTTAAGGAAAGAGGGATGGTTATGGCCTAAGTATTTAAGGTATGTGGTTATGCCCAATGTTGTGGATTGATGATTGTGTAATATGTAATGTGTTGAATGAAGAATAATGATATATTATGTCCGCTTTACTTACTAAGCGTTATCGCTTACGGTTTAAGTGTTTAATGTTTTGTAGGCGAAAGTGTTGAGATGAAGGCTTGGATAAGGATTAAGGTTGGATATGCGGTTGGTAGAAGAATGGGTAAGAAATAGAGCTAGGTAGATACCGAGCTCAAGTGTATGAGTTTGTACCCCTGCGAGTCAAGTGTTGTTTTGTAACGAGTAAACGAGTGTCAAAATGTATGTCAATAGTCGTATGACGATTTGGTGGTCAAATGGTGTATCAAAGTGTAGTTTATATGTTTATGGTCAACGTTAAAGGGGTGTTTGGCATAAGCTTGTTTATACCCATTTTGAGTAGTAAACGGGTCAAGTGTTATCGTAAGATGTTTGATGTGTTAAATGAATGATTTCGGAAATGTTTATAGAGTAGAAAAGGTGTCAAAGGGTATTTGTGGTGTGTTGAGTTTATGCAGGTGTTCCTGCTGATGTTTCTGTGTCAAATGGGTAGATGCGGCGTATCTAGTATGGTAGATGCGGCGTATCAAAAGTTTAATGCGGTGCGGCGTATCTAATATAGTAGATGCGGCGTATCAGAAGTTTAAGGTGATGCGGCGTATTACTTTAGGTGGATACGACGCATGGTCTGATACGGCGTATCCCTCAAAGGGATGCGGCGTATCGTCAGTCAGAAGGATTGTCAGGTTGTGTTATAAAGTTTTATGTGAAATGTTTTGAAAGATGTTCGAGTATATGTTCTTGCAAATGTTTTAAAAGAATTAAATGTTATAGAATCTGATATTTAAATGAAGCACTTGTATAAGTCGGGTAAGGTCAAACGTTTCCGCGTCAAAAGTCAAAGTTTTTGGTCAAAGCGGGCACGGGGCGTTATCACCAAACTTCCAAGCACTGCAACTGGTCACATTTTCTACCCATCAAAGAGAACTACAATATGGACAAGTTGACTAGACTTTAAGTGAAAGAAATAGTATCGAGACATGGAGCACCAATATCTATCATCTCTGACCGAGACAACAGATTCACTTCTAACTTTTGGCAATCACTTCAGGATGCCTTTGGCATGAACCTCTACATGAGTACTGCATACCACCCGCAAACCGATGGCCAAAGTGAAAGGACGATTCAGACTTTAGAAGATATGCTTCGAGCATGTGTAATTGATTTTGGAAATGGGTGGGATACCTATTTGCCTTTGGTTGAGTTTTCATACAACAACAGTTATCACACAAGCATTAAGGCTGCACCGTTTGAAGCACTGTATGGTCGGAAGTGCCGATCACCTATCTGTTGGGCTGAAGTAGGAGAAGCTCAGCTCATTGGACCGGATATTGTTCGTGAGACTACCAAGAAAATTGTGCAAATTAAGAACCGATTGAAAACTGCAAGAGACCGACAGAAGAGTTATGCGGATGTGAGGCGTAAACCACTAGAATTCCATGTTGGAGATAAAGTTATGTTGAAAGTCTCACCATGGAAAGGCTTGATACGGTTTGGTAAGCGAGGAAAGCTGAACCCGAGGTACATTGGACCGTTCAATATCTTGAACAGGGTTGGTCCTATAGCCTACAGACTGGAACTACCTTCCGAGCTTAGTAGAGTACACCCCACCTTCCACGTATCACATTTGAAAAAGTGTTTATCCGATGAGACAGCCGTAATTCCACTCGATGAGATTCAGGTCGATGAGCAACTGAACTTTATTGAGGAGCCCATCGAGATTATGGAACGTGAGATCAAACGACTAAAGAGGAGCCGTATTCCCATTGTGAAAGTCCGCTGGAATTCCAAGAGAGGACCCGAGTTCACCTGGGAACGCGAAGACGAGTTCAAGCGCAAGTACCCTCACCTTTTTGAAACCAGAACCGATAAGTTAAACTGAAATCAGGGACGGATTTCCCAATATGATGTATGTGCTGTAACATCCGGTAATTTTTCAAACCATTTTCACTAGCCAAATATTTTTTTTGCATCACCTTAGTATTTGAACTTTTCCTGAACTTATTTGAACTTGAGAAACGCGAGATATCTTGAGAAACGTGAACGTTATCCCTTTATTATGTCAGCACAACCTAAAAAGCACGAAACGAATCGAATTTTCCAAATAAATTAACTTCGAGAAAGTTATGCATATTTATACTTGTTTTTATATTAGAAAAATTATTTCGAGAACAATGGCGCAAGTTTCATAATTTTTCGAGTCCGTTTGCTACGTCAAATAGGTCCCACAGTGATTATTGTAAAAGTTTTACTAAGTTGTCATATATAACGGGGGGCCCGCCCCCCCCCCCCCCCCCCCCGCCCACAAGTTACACCACACACCCCTCTATTTTTATTTGTCCACCTTTAGTCCCTACTCTAGTATAAAAACCATTTTCTTATTATTTTATTCACATAAAACACACACACACACACTCACACATATTCTCTCTCCCTCCCACTCGTCCGACCACCACCATCTGACCACCACCACCGCCGTCTTCGGCCACTACCGTCGTCGAAAAAATTTCCGGCCAACCACTAAATTACACCAAGACGTAGATCAGGCCACCCTGATCATTTCTGGAGAGTTTGAAGACCAACGTAGCACGTTTGATCCGTGTTCGAGCACCACCGCCACCACCACCGTCACGCCACCACCCACCGCCGCACCCCTACCACCCTCTCTCGTCTTTTTGGTAACTCACGTGCCCCCTACCTCTTTCGTTTCTTTTTAATCCGAAAACCATAACCCTAACTTTTATATAAAAACATTTTTATAAATAAAAACTTGTTAAAACCTTTTTGTTTTAGTTAAAACCGTGTGGATCTACGTTTATACACCACGACTCGCCACGACTCGTCACTGAGTCGCATGACTCGCTCGAGTCAACTCGCGAGTTGAGTTGACTCGGCGTGTTTCCTTGTTATTTTGGAAGTATTGGTTTTTGATTAAGCTTATTCTTGTGGTTTTGTAGCTTGGTTTGGAATTTTGATCAACTTTGGTCTAGGGTTTGTTTAACCGAGAGCCATATGGCTCGTATGGGGTCGAACCATGACTCAAGTGAGTCACAGAGTGGGCTTAGGTTTAGTTTAGTTGTTTGTGAAAGGTCGTAGAGTTGGATTTGGATTTGGTTGTGTTTGGATTGCGGATAGGATTTGGCTTGGGTTATGGTTGTCGAGAGTCAAATGGTTCGAGTAGGCTCGAACCGTGACACAAATGAGTCACGGCATGGTCTAGTTAGTTGTGTTTGTGTTGTGGATTGGACTTGGTTTGGTTTTGTAATTAAGCCGAGAGCTCATAAGGCTCGATAGAGTCAAGCCGTGACTCCATGAGTCACAGCCACGGTTGGTTTGGCATTTGGTTTGTAGCCGTGTGTTTTGGCTAAGGGTTGGTTAGTTTTAGTTGTCGAGTAGCATGAGCCGTGACCCAAGAGGGCCACGACTTGTTGGTTTTGAGTTTAGCCGAGACCTTTAAGGTCTTGGTGTCGAATGAGTCAAGTCGAGACTTAAGGGAGTCTCGGCCGTGTAAGACTCGAGGTTAGAAAACCTCGAGTTAGTATCGAGTCGGTTTTGGACTTGGATAAGTCCTTAATGGGTCAAGTATTATTAACTTTGGGCCCGAAAGCCCAAAGAGATTCCATTAGAGTGTGAGTTAATACACTTGGGCCATGTATTGTCTTCCATTCTATTGTTTTGTCACTTGTTATTTATTTGTTTGTCAATATGGTGTTTCGGATAATTATTTGGATAATATGGTATATGATTTGGACATTGGACTTGGATACGTATTATAACCTATGCTTGGATGAGAATTGGACGTTATTGGATTTACGGTATTAGCCGATGGACCTTATGGACGATATTGGTAATTGAGACGGAAGAGTATGTTAGACTCATAAGAGCTTAACATATTTGGACCCGAACATACACAAAATGGTCGATAAACTTGACAACTAATATATAAGCGAATGATAGTGTCCAATTATATATATTTAACTTGTAAAATGTGGCAATAAAACTTATATTCAAGAGTCGTAACGACTTGAAAATGCTTTATAATGGACGCATCATGCCCAAATTTCAATAAAACGTTTTATAACTTAATCGTTTATGATTGCTCAATATCCTAAAAACCTTTTCGAAACTTATACGTTTTCTTCCAAAATCATAATGATTTATCAACTATTTGGGAAATGGGTAAAACACCGAAACAACATATTGATGTCTTTCCTTCTTGTCTTTATTATTTTATTCTTCTTCTTAATCTTAGTTCTTCTCTCTTTTCGTTATTCTTTCTTCGTATCCGTTTGTGTTGCCGACTTTTATTATCTTAACATCTCGTATCCACATGAGTCTTAAACGTTATTTCACTCAAACGCCATTGAAATAAAACATTTTCATTTCAAATACAAGTATTACTTTATAAATCGCTTTGAAGTTTATTGCTGAGACATATTATTCACATATTAGTTTGTGCTGAGGTTCAATTGTCGTGCTATCCCATTTCATCATATTGTGATATCTTATTTCATTTGCTGCTAAGGTGTGATTCGTAGCCCCACTTTACTTTTAAATTGTTTATAAACCCATGGGGGAGATACATGTTGTTTACGTATTTTTATGAGCACAATTGTTTATTGGTATGCTATTCCTGACTGAAATGATAATGCTAAGTACCGTCTTGCCAAAAGCAAGTCCTTCGATCATGAACCATTAATCACTTGCGAGTGAGCGCGATTGTAGTTTATAGGCCTATAGGAATTGACCTTCCCGCCATGTGGACTAAGGTCGGTCCATATGTGATGTACTATATTCGAGTTTTACTAGGTATCTGGCAAAGTACCTAGCTTTGGGGGCAACTATTATATTATGAAATTTCACGGTTACTGTCGACTTACGCCAAGGTTATTGATGAGGCGAAAAGTGTACCGCTTTTAAGGGGTCATTTAAGCCCGAAATCGTATTTATTTGATCAAATATTGCCCTAAATCGTTCCTTTTGTCATTTTAGGTACTTTTGAGGAGAAATCTGGAAAAGGAGGCATTTTGGACGTTTTTGGAGCATTAAAGTGAAGAATACGACAAAGTCTCAAAATCGGCTGAAATTTACCTTTGACGGCGTCAGAATCATCTCTTGACGGCGTCATGCCTTGGCAAGAAAAGTGGGATGTGAAATTTACTCATGACGGGCCAGTGAGTTAGCATGAGAATTCTGACGGCGTCACGCTTTAACTAAATCAAGGGCGTCACGGCTTAAATCATAAGGGGACGGCGTCACGTTCAGGTTTAGACGGCGTCAAGCCTTGATAGGCCAGAATGGATTTTTGAAGAGCTAAAGAGGGACGGCGTCAAGAAGGTCACCCGGGAACCCTAAAAGCGGCGAGGTGACGGCGTCACAATGCATAAGGTGACGCCGTCAGATCCAAAAATCTATATATAGTTTTCTAATCTTTTGTCATTGGAGAGAGCTTAGTGTGTGGAATTTTGGGATAAAACCCTAAGACGATTTTAGCTACTTTTTCAGGGCTTTTTGCCTTGAGATCTTCCATGTTTCATTGAAAGATAAGTTATCAATTAATCATTCAATATGTCTATGTGTTGTTTGATTCTATCTTATGCTTGTCTTTTGTTTAACATGTTAGGCTAATTTTATCTTGTGTTTGCTTAGATCTAATGAAACCTAGCTATTGATTATTGGTTGTTAGTGTGTTGTTAGTTGTATTGGATGATTGTTTATCTATGTTAGGCTTAAGAAAACTGGCTAACTTCCTATTCGGTAACTTGCTTGAACGTCTTAAGAAACATGAACCAAACGCGTACTAAAGGTTTTTATGGTTGTATTTAATGCACAAGCGAATTCTAGTGATCCCATGTTAGGAGCTTCCTAGCCGGCTCGACATAAGAGTGAAGTAGGAGCTTGTAGAGTTGGGGAAGTAAGTACGCCACCCCACGAATGGTATTAAGGAATACACCCGTCATCCACGCAACTAATACACACTAATTAACCGGTAAAAGATAGTTAGGGAGTAAGGAAATCTAAGTAAACACATTTCTCTACACATAAGTTTCTCACCACTTTTCATTTTTGTTATTTTATTTTATTTGCATTCGTAGTCATTTGGGTTAGTTGACTAGCAACTAATTCCGCCCACTCCTTCAAACCCGAGATTTTACTTGCTTTCATAAAATTATAAAAACATAAAAAGAATCTTCCTCAACCCTTAGACCTAATTAGAGTAGTCTTTCACACCTAACGAACACTATTCCCTGTGGAGAACGATCAATCCCCCGTACTTACCACTACACTATACTACATCGGTCAGGTACACTGCCTGGTGGGGTTGTAAGCCTCTTGAGATCCCTCGAGAGGTAAAACCTGTTGTAAGGTTACAAAACACCGCACATCAAGTTTTTGGCGCCGCTGCCGGGGAATAGTTATTGTTTAGGTTGAATTTTTATTTCTATTAGGTCTACTCACTAGATTCCTTTCTAGTGAGATTTTTATTTTTCTAGGTTTTCTTTAGTCTATCTTATTTCTTTGTACTTTTGTTTGTGACACCTTCCACTTACCTCATGAGTAACATTGGTCATTTGATCCCTGTTATTCGTATTTTTCGCCGTGCAAATTTTCAACTACCCGTTCCCGCCCCCATAGTAGCAAACAACAACCTTTCACCCGACCACCACTTTGGTAACAATTCTGAGATGGAGGAGTCTGACCATGAGAATGACTATGTCAGTCCATTTTACTACTCAGACTCCGATGAGGATATCGGTAATGGAGAAGTAGTTAACGAGGAATGGGGAAAAGAGGAAATTGACCCCTTTAAGTATGTTGACCCTAGGACTAAGATCGAAAAGGATAGCCTCTTTAACATGCAATTCCCGTGTAAAATTGGTTATCATGATTTTTATGCTTATCTTAACTCGTCTTTGCCTATGAACATTATTTCTCGCGCTAATTATAATAAAATTATGGTAGATGAGCTTGAATATCAAGGAGATAACATTGTTGCTAGGATTAAGCCACTACACGTGTTCGTAGGAAGTTTTGTGTATGTGGTGGATTTTATGGTTATGGAGAACTTAGGAGAATTTATCGATGACAAATTAACCCAAGTCATTTTTGGAGAACCCTTCAAAAGGTTGACCAACCTTGACGAAAAACTTGTGGACGGGTTAATTACATTCTCGGATGGGGATGAAGATTTTGTCTATCAAATGCCCCGAGCACATCCTAGGTTTAAGAACTACCCCATTGAAGCTTGCAATAGAATTATGCCTATCGACTTGTTAAGTGAGAATGATAAGGGGAAGGGGCTCAAATATCCACATGAGAAAAATAAGAGATACTATCATGGATGTTTGGAGCTAAATGATGAATACAAGAAAGATGAGGCAACAATTAGATGGCTCACACTCGGATACGTGAGCATAAGCGACACTAGATGAGCCTGACTTTGAGTCTAGCTACAAGACTCGTTAATAAAGAAAAGCGCTTCTTGGGAGGCAACCCAAGCTTTATTTGTTTTATTTGCTTTGTGTGTTTATTTATTTGTTTGTTTGTTTTTATTTGTTTCCGTATGTGTGTTTAATTTTTATTATTATTGGTTCATGTTAAAAACTAATTTGTGAAAATGCTTTATTTTGTTTTTAACTTCGTCTTAACTACATATAAAGGTATTTTGCAAAAGATAAGTGTAAGGGAAATCTAAATCGGTTTATTAGAACACAAATGAACATGAATCGTAATAATAATAAATGAACATACATATTAGTATTCGTTTGAGTCAAATGCTTGTATCGAGTCATAATGATGTTTTGCAGGATTTCCAGGAAGTAAGGTAAAGGTTTTTCCAAAAATTTTCCGGAAACTTAAAATGAGAATTTTTGTCAGGTCATTTCTGACGGCGTCAGGGGTTATAACCTGACGGCGTCAGATTTAATTTCCAGAAATTTTTGAAAGTTTTGTTTTCATAAAAAGTTTTTATTAAATCTCCAACTTATAATCTCCAGGAATCTGCAAAATTATCATTCCACAAGCATTATATCCTTATATATAGATTTTATCCCGCCGATGTTATGCAGGTTTTCGTGTTTGTTTTCTCAGGTTAACAGGTTATTTTGGACAAGGAAATGTTTATGGAATCAAGCTTATGGCGATGCATTAGTCATGGAGCTTCAACATTCTCTTTGGAGGAAGATTTAACCGTGTGATTTCACTATCCAACGAGCGAATCAGGGGAGTATTTGATTTCATTCTTTTACTTTATGCTTTTACATCTTGTTATTTGAACATTGGGGACAATGTTCATCTTAAGTGTAAGGGGAGGGTAAAAGTACGATTTTAGAATACAATTGCGCTTGATTTTTGTTTGTTTAATAATAGATGTGTAATAAAACTGAGAGAAATACTTGATTAAGGCAATTTTAGTGCCAAATTTAAAATTTTTTACAACATATAAGAGTGAAACTTTAGTTCTAATGAGCGTCTCACGGATAGGAGTTATATGACTAGCACAAAAAACCGTACCACTAAAAAATTTTCCACCCCAAATATGTGAGGTTCGCCCCTAGAATTGGTAGGAAAAGCATTTATGCTATGATGTGTGTACCGGTAGCACTTAGATTCTAGAACTTGCGTTAGGACCATTCCAAGGCCACAAGTGAGACTACATTCGTGTAGTTAGATTTACTACATGATAAGAGGCATTAGGATTAACCCATTGTTTTACACCTGTGTTTTTGTTATAATTACTTTGGCTACATTGGTCAAGTAATTCTCCCACACCCTTTGCGTTGTACTCATTTTTAGTACACGATACCCCTAGTACACCCCTCAGAGCCTATCTTTTCGTTTCGACCTTTAAGCATTTTACTTAAAGGAAGAATTTGTTACACCCCACTAAAATGTACACCCAAATCGCCTTAGCCTACCTTGTATGCACTCATCTTTAGTGCATTATTGTTACAACATTTGTTTAAACCCAAGTTAATTATCTAATTGATTACATGGTTGCTAAGTCGAGTCATATCCTTGTACATATTGTTTTGGGACGATTGGGACTCATGGGTAAAGTACTAGTGTAATGGAGTAATGGGGAAGAATATCATTTATTACCCCCATATGTGCTAAATGTTTTAAAAGTACTCCAAGTTTTTCAATTATCTTAATTCGAGTCATTAGAATAGTTATTTGTAAAGTTATGTAAAAGTTCAAGTGTAAGGGGGATGCAATGCCCCTATGATGTATTATTTTGGATGGTAGGGTAAAAGTGTATGTAAAAAAAAAAAAAAAAAAAAAAAAAAAAAAAAAAAAAAAAAAATCGAAAAAATCAAGAAAAAATACAAAAAAATGAGAAAAAGAAAAGTAGAAAAAACATACGGACTACCATCCCGTTTCATTTCATGTTTATTTTATGTTTTTGTTATTTTGTTTTTAGCTTAAGATCGAGTCTAGTCTTGGCTTAGCAACATTGTATAGTACATGTAATTGATCAAGATCTTTAACTAGCCACCAGTAAAATATCCCGTATCCAACAAAACCGTGTTTTCCTTTTCCCTACACCTAACGTTATAACCCATTTAAAAGCCCTCTTTGATAGTTTATCTTAGGTGCTTACGCCTAGTGGAGGAGGTTTTCGATCCTTTCCCAAGCCTATGGTAATCTATTTGCTATGACAGGTAGTGAGAGATATTTTCCGTTTTCATTTATGAGATTTATTTTGATGACACTTGAGAGATGTGAGTATCTAAACACTGCTTGTGAGGTGCTAGTATGTAATCTCCGTGCTTATTATGATTGAAGTGGAACGATTATTTGTTGTAATTACTTTTATGTTTGCATTAAATGACCCCTAACTTATATTTTGATTAGAATAAAAGCGCATTTGCTTGAGGACAAGCAAATCTCAAGTGTAAGGGTATTTGATGAGGCGAAAAGTGTACCGCTTTTAAGGGGTCATTTAAGCCCGAAATCGTATTTATTTGATCAAATATTGCCCTAAATCGTTCCTTTTGTCATTTTAGGTACTTTTGAGGAGAAATCTGGAAAAGGAGGCATTTTGGACGTTTTTGGAGCATTAAAGTGAAGAATACGACAAAGTCTCAAAATCGGCTGAAATTTACCTTTGACGGCGTCAGAATCATCTCTTGACGGCGTCATGCCTTGGCAAGAAAAGTGGGATGTGAAATTTACTCATGACGGGCCAGTGAGTTAGCATGAGAATTCTGACGGCGTCACGCTTTAACTAAATCAAGGGCGTCACGGCTTAAATCATAAGGGGACGGCGTCACGTTCAGGTTTAGACGGCGTCAAGCCTTGATAGGCCAGAATGGATTTTTGAAGAGCTAAAGAGGGACGGCGTCAAGAAGGTCACCCGGGAACCCTAAAAGCGGCGAGGGTGACGGCGTCACAATGCATAAGGTGACGCCGTCAGATCCAAAAATCTATATATAGTTTTCTAATCTTTTGTCATTGGAGAGAGCTTAGTGTGTGGAATTTTGGGATAAAACCCTAAGACGATTTTAGCTACTTTTTCAGGGCTTTTTGCCTTGAGATCTTCCATGTTTCATTGAAAGATAAGTTATCAATTAATCATTCAATATGTCTATGTGTTGTTTGATTCTATCTTATGCTTGTCTTTTGTTTAACATGTTAGGCTAATTTTATCTTGTGTTTGCTTAGATCTAATGAAACCTAGCTATTGATTATTGGTTGTTAGTGTGTTGTTAGTTGTATTGGATGATTGTTTATCTATGTTAGGCTTAAGAAAACTGGCTAACTTCCTATTCGGTAACTTGCTTGAACGTCTTAAGAAACATGAACCAAACGCGTACTAAAGGTTTTTATGGTTGTATTTAATGCACAAGCGAATTCTAGTGATCCCATGTTAGGAGCTTCCTAGCCGGCTCGACATAGGAGTGAAGTAGGAGCTTGTAGAGTTGGGGAAGTAAGTACGCCACCCCACGAATGGTATTAAGGAATACACCCGTCATCCACGCAACTAATACACACTAATTAACCGGTAAAAGATAGTTAGGGAGTAAGGAAATCTAAGTAAACACATTTCTCTACACATAAGTTTCTCACCACTTTTCATTTTTGTTATTTTATTTTATTTGCATTCGTAGTCATTTGGGTTAGTTGACTAGCAACTAATTCCGCCCACTCCTTCAAACCCGAGATTTTACTTGCTTTCATAAAATTATAAAAACATAAAAAGAATCTTCCTCAACCCTTAGACCTAATTAGAGTAGCCTTTCACACCTAACGAACACTATTCCCTGTGGAGAACGATCAATCCCCCGTACTTACCATTACACTATACTACATCGGTCAGGTACACTGCCTGGTGGGGTTGTAAGCCTCTTGAGATCCCTCGAGAGGTAAAACCTGTTGTAAGGTTACAAAACACCGCACATCAGTTATTGGTGCCGGTTAACGCTTTGTGTGTCATGAGCTTAGCAAAGAATTATTTGACACTTACCCGATATTTGTATTTGTTACATATATCTTCCAGACTTAAAATCTTGTGCTCAACTGTTATTTATTAAACTTATGGATTACACTCAACATTTGTGTTGACTTTTTAGCATGTTTTATCTCAGGTAATTGATGCATGTTTGTGTGCACCGGGAGTGCCTGAAGATTGATGATGGCTATTTTGGGCTTTACTATCTATCACTAATATCTTATCATTCGAACAATCTTTTAAAAACTGTGTATTTTAATTCCGCTGCAAACTATGTTTTATTTCCGCTGTAACTCGTGTTTGAGAGTCTTTTAGACTCTAAATGTTAAATTTTGTATTCGAATGATATGTTTTTACTAAAACGTCTCGTTATGAGATCGTTTTCTATGGATGTGACTGTCTTACCCCTCACGTAGCACCCCAAGCTCAGTTCCGCTGCCATATTCCGAGTTGGGGGTGTTACATAAAAGGGGGTCCTCACACACTTTTCGATGTATGACTTTCTCACACATAAATACACATTTCAAACATTCTCTGACAAATATGGTTACTTACTCTCACGCCGGAGCTTAATCGTGGGATCCGTCCCCACGGTAAGGCTAACGGTTTACTTTCATTTGCGCACGGAATCATTTCATTACTTAGTTTGGTGCAAGCGTAACCCATCAGTGGCCCGTTAGAGCAGCCCAATACGCAATTCTAACCCAACTCAATACCCGTCACACAATTTGCACTAACAATAACATTAAAGAAGTGTTGGTAATCTTTGTAACAAAAAAGGGCTTTGATGCATAAAAAAGGATTTCATGTTAAAAGGAACCAATATGATAAAAAAGGAAGAAGCATAATTTACACAACACTAGCAAACGTAAATCCCACCGCTGCTACTTTTGTCGACGACGAATGAAAGAAAACACTTAATGTAACAATAAAAGAACCCATCAATCGAATCTTTATGTTTCTTGCTTGCCAAGCGAACACATCGTGTAACCGGTTGAATGACGGCGGTGCCGGAATCCTCAATCCTCCACCTCGTCTAGAGTTGATGACCATACATGAATGGAGCTTTTGTCGGCATCTTGACATCTAATTCCATAGTGGACGTCAATATCGGAAAATGTAAAAATAAAGGTCTCACTTTATGGTGTATCTTGAAGAAAATGTAAAAATATTTCTTGATGTATCACTGTAACATTCAAATTCTTTTTTTGTTAAATAAGATGAAAAGCAACAGTGGCACAGTAGACGGACCGGTAAAAGTAGGGGGCTATATAATCAGATATGGAAGAGAATGTGAGCTGGTTTTGACGTGGTGTGACTGTGTGACCCGCTGAGAAGAATGGGTTAAAAGAAAGTCAAGGGTAAAATTGTCTCAACACATTAATTTTATGTGGATGAATAAAAAACGTCCGTGGAAATATCAGTTCCCATTTTGAAATGAGGACAAACTTCAAAATTCAAAGCCGAAAAGTTGGACCATCAAAAGACAACAAGTATACAAAGTATATTTAGTTGAAATACAAAGTATAGACGAGGATATATTATCATGTGGCTTTTGGTCCATTGCTATAAATGAATTCACATCTTATTAGAAAGACAAGTGTGCAAGTTTGTTACGTATGACAAATTAAGATGGGATAATTAGTATAATGCCCCAGTTGCCCAATGCGTTTGCTTATCCGTCCTGATCTCATAAAATTTTGATATTAGACTGGGTAACTGGGCATCTCGACCCATACGATGACAAGTGTCCTCTAGTTGTCCAAAAAATACAAAAGTTGCCCAAAAAATACACAAGTTGCCCAAAAAATAGTCAGAAAGTGACACTTGTCACTTGCAGAAAAGTGACGCTTGTCAGTTGCCCAAAACCCTGGTCTAATATCAGAATTTTGTGAGATCGGGTCGGATAAGCAAATGCATTGGGCAACTGTTGGGCAAATGGTTGTGGGTTCAAGTCCTGGTTAAGACATGTGAGCTAGTTTGTGGCTGTATATTGTGAGATAGGTAGTTGTCGTTCTAAAAAAAAATATATATTAGAGCATGTCCGGGCAACATTATAGTGCAAAAGTCAGGAAACGTCGTTTGAAGATGACGATACATCTGTTTTCGTTCTTAATCAATGCAACCAAACAAATAAAGGATACCTTATATTCCATGAGTATTTGTTGAGTCAACTGGATTTATACATTATTATGTATTAATTAAGTGTAATTAAAAACACCGAACTAAGTATAAGCTAATTTCTCTAATAAAGTGGTTTATAAACCTGTAAACATAAGAATACACCACGGATTACTCTCAGCCTGTATACAGTTTCATTTTTAGTTAAGGTTTTAAACTTACTCATATGATTTCTTGAAAATTATAGCCCAAACAAACATCATTTTTATGAAAATGGGTCAAAATTGCCACCTCCGATTAGCATGTTCAGCAAATGCTAGAAGTACATCAACTTTAGTGCAGAGGTGAATGAAACTTGATACACGCCATATAAAAGAGCTTTGTATGTGCATTCACGTATACACGAGACATGATTAATGATGTAAACCGTGTAGGGGGTTCAGTACACTCCTAGGAGCTATGAGAACAAATATATGTACACAATGAACCTTATAAGAATCTTAATGGAATCTGTTCTCGCAGCATTCACTTCGCGTATCTTGTTTTCTTGGACCTCAGATAACTCCACTTCAACCTTGTTCTACTAGATGGGTTTTCCAGAGAATCCTCCGGGTCTCTGATAACTACCTGACGTGCATGAAACTACACAATGCCATAAGCACCTATGCAGGTATCGGTTGTGACAAATCCACCAGCCGTTCCATACTTTGTAACTGATCATAGGGAGCAATCTGCATATAAAAAGAAATCCATGAAACATCAATCATTCTAATAGTCATAATATTAACTAGGACATGGTGAATGCATGTAACTTTTGATCAGCATGGTATGGGATAAGTTATGGGATCCAAGACGTGCCACATATAAGTCTTTGAACTCAACTTTCTCTTAAATATATAGATTTATGTTATCCGAAATCGTAAAGTTCTGTATATCATGTACCATTTTAGATAGGGAACTTCAAATTTCGGACAGGATTAAACCTGCCCAAAATAACAGCATCGTATACAAATGGCTTATTATATGTCTGAAAACATGCTTTAAAATATAAGGAGTATTATTTTCCTCTAAAAAGCATGTGTTTCCCTATCATATGCTAGCTAGACGTATCTAAAATATTTTCGTCCTACGTCAAGAACACGGTTGTTGAATGCCAGGCATCTGTTTATTTAACACACCCCAGAAGAAATGTTCATGGGATATTTTGGAATTAGCTCGGAAATGTTAACTGTCGACGCCCCTTCTAAAAAAGGAACAACGTTCTGTTTGTTGCAATTTACTCACGGTGAGACCCATAGTTTCCTCACATATGTAAAAGGTTCCATTTTCTCATAGTGGGTCCCATACTCCCATGTAAAATGACATGAATAGGTCTAAACATTTTCTATCAGAAAAACGAGGTACCTGGCTAAATCCATCTGGCCATGTTATTGAAACTGCATAGTTTCCCATGGGTTGAATTTCTTCAGGTTCTATGTCTTCTGGAATATCACCATACTGCAATTTTTGTTCACCAGTCCACTCATCCTGTCCAGGACAAACATAAATTTATCGACCAATAAAAAAGGAAAATGATATTGTGAATAGTATCAAGATGATGGTTTGGACATTATGGTTATAAACTAATTAGAGCCTGTTTCATTTTTATCAACAGTTATAACTTTCAATACAATTATGCTCATCAAAGATTTCCGAAATTAACAGTATATTAAAGAGTACATACCACACTTTTGGCGGAACGGTCGTTTCGTCTAACAGTTGCGGGATTTAACAAAAACTCTTCATTTGAATCAGGCACTTTCACCCTGATTGCCTTAATAGATTTGTCATACATCACAGCTGTTGACACTGAAAAGAAAGATAACTGTCCTATTAATACAAGCACGTGCTGCTTAAGCCAGGCACTATATTTTTTATAGTAAGCATGTTCTGGTAGCTCTATGGAACACACTGTTATTCACACAATTCTCATCATTTAATGAAAAATTGTAGTACTTTCCCAAATCAAGTTATACAAAACTTGGTAATTCAGAAAAAAGAGAAAAACAGTTTACAAGATTATCATGTTCTGTTCCACACTTCCACCTTAACTAGAGAAATGAAATTTGGTACTTTTTAGATACACGAGGAAGTGTTTTTGTGTTGCTCATTTATAAATGAAAAATCTTCATTACCGAAACGAAAATATTGTCATACCTTGTTGGCGGATCTTTGCACACTGTTGTACCACACAAACTCCTAGATTTTGGAATATCTCAGCAACATCGCCTTGAGGATCAGCCACCACTTCGGGAATTCCACTATCCCCGGAAGCAGACAGCTGTCAAAATGGAAATGAACCAGATTAATAGACATCTTTCATCTTACAAATAGTTCAAGAAAGTATGCATGCATATGAATATTAGTGTGAGGCTGACATCAAGCTTTGACCACACATAAGACTTGGTTTACACTCTTGACGAATGTATGAAAGACATATGTGAAGCAGAGTTAATACTTGACTCTAAGTTGACTAATTTTTTTGCATCTGTTATTATAATAGGAAAAAGTAACCACATATTACTTACAGTTGGTCTGATTGGAAGGTCAAAAAGATGAGGTATTCCAAACTGCTCCACAACCTGTTTAGAGTGAACATGCATATATCTCGTTAACATGGATATATATATGACTATTTGGTCATTGAGTCAAAGGATTCGAGTAATTTTACTTTTAAATATCATATATATGTCTATATAATATGATTAATATCAAGATCTATTTTCAATCATAATACAGCTACTTAGAGTATTAAGGATTTCTTACTTGTGAGCCAGATCCTCTACCAAATGGGTAAAACCGTTTTCCGTCCGCATCAAAGTGGCACATGTTTTCAACAACAGCAACACATGGTACCTGACAGCATGTACAAAGGTTAGCAGATCCTTACATACACAAATAGATATTGAATCGTATCTTTCAGGGAGAACAAACCTTTAACTTCGAAAACATACGGACTCCTTTAGCAACATCAATGAATGCAAGCTTCTGGGGAGTAGTAACTATCACAGCAGCAGTTAGTGGGACCACCTGTGAGTGCATGTTATAAGCAAATAAAATGTTACGAGTTGGACTACTTTAATGAAGCTCTATCAAGCACATTTCCTTTGAAAATTTTAGCATATGGTAAATAAAATGCAAGGTATTAGAAGCATAACCTGGCATAAGGTAAGTTGAATATCACCAGTTCCAGGGGGCATATCAATAACAAGATAATCAAGCTCTCCCCTGTATATTTTCAACCCTTGTTTGTTAGGTCTAAACTCATTTTATGAGGTAGAACTGATAGATTCCCGAATTAACTATTAGAATGCTCTAATAAATGAACGGTAAATGCTACACATAACATATATTGGGAATCACCCACAATACATGTGACCGATTAAAGTAGTTCACTACAAGCGTCAAAGTGCATTTGTGATGCTTGTGGTGGACATATTTGTGTTGGGTGCAGCATTTTCCAAAATGAAACCGAAACGCTTGCCCTCAAAGCATTTTATGATGTAAGTAGCAAAACAAAAAGACGAGATGTTGAAAGAATAAACATGTTACCTTTTTTTTTTTTTTTTAGAACGGCAATTTTAACTACCTCACAACATTTACACCACAAATCTATCTCACATGTCCTAAGCAGGACTTTAACCCACAACCATTTGGTTGGGGAGCTTCTCACACAACATGGGTTACCATTAGGACACAAGCCCTTTGGTATAAACATGTTTTTGGGTAAACATGGTTTCCGACCTTTTGGCCGACTAATCCATGGGGTTTGAACCCACCGCCACACAAACTCAAACCAAGTAAAGCACTCCCTTTTCAGGAGGTTGGCGTGGCCACTTCAAGGTTGTTTGCACCTAGCAGGAATTGAACTTGAGACCTCACACATTTTAGAGTGATAGTCACAAGCCTTTTTACCACTAGGCCACCCTTGAGTGGTTTGGTATAAACATGTTACTTTATATTGACATCATGACAACTCCCGAACCAATTATAGTCATATTCTACACCTTTCATATATATAATAGTACGTAATAGACAGTAATCTAGTTATTTGTAGTTACTTTTGAAAGTTTAGTTACATAGGAAGAATGTAATACCACTCTGTAGTAGTCAGTAGTTGATTGATGACCCCAGAAACCATTGGACCTCGCATTATTGCACGTCCTTGTCCAGCAAATCCAAAGGATACCATCTTGACTCCCATATACTCTGTTGGAATAATGGTCTTCTTTTCTGGGTTCTAAAGAATTAGATGCATATCATAAGTAGACTAATCTATAGATCCATACTCTTTTCAAAATACAAAATGCTTCCTTCTTTGGCTGGATCAGATTAAGAATTTGTTTTTCATTAACATTGTAAAGGTGTATATAGTTATGTCTGCTAAAGGAAGGATCAGTAATGTTAAGTTACAGCCACAACTGTTAGACCCTTTAAACTGTGAAATGTTCGATATGAATTGTATTGAAAGGGTAGTAAACAATTTTCAAATGATTTAGAGACAATAAAAAAGGAATGATGAGCAGGAGAAGGAACTATAACTATTGGGGGGGGTGTGTGTGTGTAAATAGTTTTAAACAACAAAACTGCTTACCATTTCAAGCAACCGGTTTTCAGGGGAGACCATAGTCGGCAAACTAGGACCATAAACATCAGCGTCAAAGATACCAACTCTAGCACCCATGCCAGCCAAAGTGTATGCCAGGTTTACAGCTACAGTCGATTTGCCCACACCTCCCTGCAGTTGATAGAAATGTATAGAATTACCCAAATGTAACAAAACTTAGTCCAATTTTTCGTTTAGTTACAAATTACATAATTACTAAATGATTTGTTTATCAATAGTATGTATCTAAACCTTTCTGGCTACAAATACGTACGACAGTAAAGCAAAAAAGAGTATTCATTTTTCAGAGTAATCTAGGATACTTTGTTCTAGTAGTATTCTTTAGTATCATCTTGGTACATCCGATCATTTTGGATATTTTCTGGTAGAATAACTAAATTTAAATACCAATAAAGTTCTTAGTCTCAAAATTTTTACCTTATCCAGAATCTACTTAATTATGTAGACCTTCAATGTTTGGGAATTGTCTTGCATCTTAGTACAAAGAGACTACATTAAAAGTGATTCCACCATCACGTATTTTAAATTTCTTAACTAAAGATCGTTAACGAAAGGGAAGCGCAGTACTAGTCTTCCTATAGTTTGGAAAAACTTGTTTATTTGTTCAGTAACTTCTTAAAACTTAGTCCTGAATAGTTCATTTACTAAATTCTTATTATCCAGTAACTGAAGTGATTTTGTGTGCTTCTTTAGATTGGTTGTTGATCCATTTAATTCATGCATATGAACACTCTCTACTTTAACTTCATTACGTATCAATAACTAGTGGCCTAGTGCCCTTGCCATTTGTGTATAAACATGTATCACTGCATCAGTTTACATCCTGTAATGCATAAGGGCCTTGGGCGTTAGCGGAATTTACTCTTATCAAAGTCATAGGAAAAAGAAGTGGTCTAGGAACAGAATTACTTCTGATGGAGTAAATTTCGATGTAAAATGTTAAACACTATAAAACAATATTAATGCAACTAACACAAAAGGCTATATTGGAAAGTTTGTGACCTTGCAACTTGAAACAGCTATTATGTTTGAGATTGTCTGTAAGCCAGGAGGAAGTTGTGCTGAGTAAATCTGCTTTGCAGGTTGCGCCGACATTGTCACCTTGACGTTTTGGACCCAAGGAAGAGCTGCCACAACCTCATTAGCCTGCTTCTCAAACTGAACCAAAAAAGTTGAATTAGACGGAACAAACAGTGATTCTTTAGAATAACATTGCTCTAATGATATCACTCCCCCACCGCAAACGTCCAGTTGACCGGTCAAGGAGGGCTTTTGGAGAAATAAGGTCATGGGTTCAATCCCAACTCCTGGCTAAAGGGTCACTGGAACAGGTGCTCATTGCCTGGGGCTAGGTCCTTGCCTCCTTGGGGAAGGGTCAGTCAGCACCCAAAAGGGGTGCACGAGTCAAGGTTTCCCCACCGATTTAAACCTTTTGGAGAATGACCTATAATTCAGATGCTTATAAAGGGAGATGATTTTATTACCACTTCCTTGATTGGACATGCTGGTGTGGTGAGCTCCAAACGAAATGAAACCTGATATACGAAGTTGAATGCTGAGTAAGGTCACAAATCTTTACATAGTCAATTTAACTCATCACATCCTGTTCTAAAATACCTCCCCTGAAATGTCATCAACATCCAAGTCCTTCACAAACCCACACGAGACAATGTCAGTCCCAAAGTCTGGATCAATAATCTGTGACAAGGCTTTTAACACATCGTTTTCAGCTTCCATGGTCAATAAAGACGAAGCATCAGCTACAAAGAACACAGTAAAATACGCATATTAAGTGAACAATACATGAAATGAATGGATAAAAAACAAATGAATAATATAATAACGCATCTGCGAGTTACAAGCAGATGATAAAATTCAGAAATGAAGCTTAAAATATGTGCAGCAATTTAGGCTGCTTGATATGGCCACATGCTGTATAACTATAACAAGAAGAGCTATTTGGGATAGGATGAGCAATTCGGCTACAATGCAAGTGTAAATTTTGAAGTTCAAACTTCGGACTCAAATTTATAATTATGAAGCTAGGCTTTGCCTAACCTATAAACACAGTAAGCTGGTTTCATTTTCTCAAGTTCCACCACATACAATCTCAATGCACGGAACTTCAAGATTGAACATAACTACCATTTCATGCCATTCACTAATCCTATTTTACCTTCTTGTCATGAAGCTTTCATATGCCAAAGACTCGAATTTCAAAACAAGTTAATGTGGCAAAACTTTTACAACTTAAAATGCTTAATTCAGCGACTTGATACATAGATTATATCATCAATTTTTCACTTGATTACCTTAAGTAAACTAGGTTAATTTCCACAACCACATACATAATGATGAAAAATCACACAGACCTTCAAGAGAAGCCGCTGAAGCCGAAACAGAGTTCACACTAGTTCTCCTACCATGTAATCTCCTTCTTCTTACATTATATCCGGAGAATATCGAATCATTAATCGCGAGTCGTCTCTCCAGAAACTTCACACCTACAACTGCAATTTTATATAAACTCAAAAAATATATCAAATTTTAAAGTTTGACTTCCAACATCAAAATGTTAACGATATATGAAATTATATTCTAAAAATATTTGTTAAACTTTACTCCAAGTAAGCGTGCGAGAGTGACAACTAGCTCCTAAATATTAAAAGTTAGGTGGTTACAATATATTATGTTTAGTTATCACATAAGCTTGTATATAGAGCTTAGAAACAGATATATGGGTGTGCGAGGTGTGCTGTAGCACAGTGCCTCTAAATTATAGGGGCCTCAATTATATGATATGTATATAAAAGTGACTACAAGTATTTGATTTAAAAGGTTGCATTGAAAATGCTAGCCGAAGTATTTTGAAAACGATTATTTCTCATTTTAAACTGAATTTTGCATAGGGCAGGGCCTCCGTAAACTCAGATACGGCGCTGCTTAGAAAGGGTACCTGAGGAATGAAGCTTTGAGCATTGTGCAGCTGCATAAACAGAAGCTGGAGCTTGGAGAAGAAGCCTCATGTTTCACACTGTGACTGTGTGTGGATTGGAGTGAGGGAGAGAGTGTGGTGAGTTATGTGAGCCTCACATTTACAAAAAAAATATATTTCTCATTATGGGCTACTTTTGGATTTTCTGGTTAATATTCGTTATCCACCTTTACTTTTTTTCCGATTGGCCCTAAACTTTTAAGTGTTGTCATTTATCTTCTTTCAAATATGTTTACCACAATGGAAGAAGATCCTCTCAAGTTATTATACACAACTTGATCATTTACGTTATAGGTATAGGTTAGGGGTGTTAACGAGTCGAGCTTTTAACGAGCTACTCGATCTCGAGCTCGTTTAACTCGAGTCGAGCTTGATAATTTTTGAGCTCGAGTCGAGCTCAAACAAACTGTAGAGCTCGAATAATTTCACGAGCCGAGCTTTTAAAACTTGTATTTAGATCTGCTCGTTCAAAAGCTTGTTTAGTTATTCGAGCCGAACGAGCCAAACGAGCTACTCGAGCCGAACGAGCTAATCGAGCTAAATATGTAGTTTCAAAATATTTTGATTATAAATTTTTAATTACTATTAATATTAAAGTTAAACTTAAAACCAAAACTAACAATATTTTAATCTTCAATTACATCAAAGATCTACACTTTAGTTTATATACATATATAATATAAATAGAAACTACTAAGCTTGGGCTTTTGTTTTACAGATCTCACATTGCCTTCCTTTTGTTTCACTCATCCAATGTGGGATGTGAAACAATTTTTTTTTCCATTAAGCTTACAAGTATTACTTGGATTCTTAATATGTATGAATAAGTTAAATGTATTAAATAAATTGTTACTCATATATATTCGTTGATCATATAATTGTTGCTATTAATTTTATGCTAGTTAAGTGTTTTATAAAGAAGTAACTAATATATTTAATAACCCTTTATCAAATATATAAATGAATTAAATCCGATCATAAATACAACTAAATAAGAATTATGAATCATTAGATGATTTCAACGAATCTTGCTCGTATGGCTCACATAATGTTGAGAGTTATATCGAGGTTTTTGTGATTAGAAATACAACATATATATGTATATTGTATATAAACGATTCCCTTTTATGATTTTTTTTTTTCGCTTACACACACAAAAGACACATATGATGAAATTCAAATATATATTGTCACATGTGACACATATATATGATACTCAAAGAGTAAATTACACGGATGGTCCCTGTGGTTTGTCGAAAATTTCACCAATCGTCCCTCAAACTTAAAAGTTGCATGTATCGTCCCTATCGTTGCCAAAGAATAATATGAATGGTCCCTCAAGGGACCATTCATGTTATTCTTTGGTTTGTCAAAAATTTCACCTATCGTCCCTCAAAGGGACCATTCATGTTATTCTTTGGCAGCGATAGGGATGATACATGCAACTTTTAAGTTTGAGGGACGATAGGTAAAATTTTTGATAAACCACAGGGACCATCCGTGTAATTTACTCATACTCAAATATGTATAGACACATAGGACACGCAAGTATGAAAGCCAAATATGTATGGACACACAAATATGAAATACATAAGCGCAACCAATATTTACATATAAAAACACATATTTGATATATACATATGCATAAACTCATTGTGAGGTTGCTAAAAACAAATGGCCCATGGTTCTTAGAATAGAACATAAACAACGTTATCCATGGTTCTTATACAATAGAACATAAAAAACTTTTTCATCTTCGATCAATCTGATGATGAAACACGGAAATTGCTGTTGGTAATATTCTTGTAGAAACTCTTATTCTGAGTTTAGTTATGAACTAACTAACTTTTACACTCGTTTAAATCATGTTAACTAGTTGATATATTTATGATAATGTTTTATTGATTATAATCTATTACATGTGAATACAAACATGTTTATGCATACATATACAATGACTCTTATATGTGCATTTATACATACAAACACATACATACATTCTTACATATGATACACACATACATTTACAAGAGACACATGAAGATACATAAATACACATAACTGATTTGGTTCACGACTCAAACAATTCATAATTTACGTGAGCTCATTAAATAATTTATGATCTTGACTCTTGCTCGAATAACAAAATTTCCTATACCAGTTTCATGAATCGAGCTTACAAAATTATATACTTGGCTATACTCATTCGAAAATCATGTATATGGAAAGAGGTAAAACATGTAGCATGGAATTGTATTATGTGTTCTCTATGAACCTTAATTAATCATTTATTTTACTATTTGAGCATTAATTTTTTTTTTCCATTATGAGATCAAGTGTATTAACTTTGTTATTTAATTTAATTAGTAAATTCGTTTGCATAAGTGAATAAAAAAGAAAATCATATTTTTAATTAAGAATAATAATTATAATAGAAAATGTAACAATATAAAATTTATGTTTTGAAAATTTGTGTAGTAGTTGTATGTTTTGAAAATTTGTGTAGTAGTTGTATATTGTCTAATCAAAGAAAAGTGGAGAGAGATGGAATGTATATTGTCTAATCAAAAACAAGTGGAGAGAGATGGAATGTATAAAACAAAGACCTACTTCATTTTTCATAAAGAACCACATCTACTTCAAATTATAGAAAAATATAAGTATGATTGTTATACACTCTGTAGCAATCTGTAAAATTTCCCAGTAATTTGTACATGCTAATCAAGTATTAAATTATAATACAGTTCAGTTAACCATTTTTATGGGCAAAATTTAAAAATTTTGTTTATTACATTACAAGAACACAAACACATTGGAACGAGCTCACACACGGACCACAACAAATCCAACACACTCATTATAAAACCAAACGGATCACATATTCCTGGCCCAAGTTTTGGCCTGGTACTATTCAAAAGCCCAACCCAACATTTTAAGTTTTATACTTTCTATTAACTCACTCGGCTGAACACCCTTAACTTGGCCTCGATTTCTCTCAATTTCGACACACAAGTTACACAACATTTTGCACCACTCGACTCTCTATACACCCAAGAATCAGTATGTCGAATCTCATTTACTCGTTCGAATGTTTGATTGCTTAACGAGACCCAAAGTATATGCTACTCGCGACATGTACAATCTAACTCAATGTTAACCCGTTTTAATCCAACTCGATCTAACTAATTTTCCCTTAGCTCTCTTGAGTTTCTATGATCGAATATAAGTCCAAGGGATCATTTCCCAAATTCTTACACCATATGACACGTTAAAAACCATTTTGGACCCATAAATATGTCGTACGAAGTTTATATACACATATACATGTACAACTTGTGTTATATCTATAACCACACACAAACCCCCCCTCCTAAGCATCTATATACTCGAGTTTATTCCCCTTATCACTGCCAAACATCTAATCAACTCAAGTGGCATGTATTTTATACAATATATCAATACAAATACATGCATATATACATGCACATTAACTCCTATTCACACACAAACTTCTATCTCATTTTCTCCCAAGTATTTCCCCTTAGCCGAGACCCTCAAGCACCAGAAGCATTTCTCCCTTTGTTCGAGTCCATATCCGATCATTCTAGCACCATTCGAAGGCTTGGTAATCGTTCTAACATGTGAAACCCATACATATCGATTCCTAGATCATTCTAACGTGTACTCACCACCTTCAAAGGTGTTGTAAGTCGACTCTAACTCAAGTTCCTACTCCTTATTGTGATTTTTATTGCATCATGCATCGTTCATAATTTCATACGAACGTATATTCATTTTTATGCTTTTATACGCTTTCTCATTATTTATTTTTACGTTTATACGCAATGACCTCCTTCATGGATGGCTAGTAAAACGTGTATTACCTCTATTCGACATTTACATATTCGTTATTATACATATCGAGCCTCATTTTAATCTTTTGTTGCATCGTATATTCATATCACACAATATATATGTCATTTTTTTATATTTTTGGACCATGTAATACCGACTAAGAAATGGCCATGTAAAATCGAATTCATACACACGACCCGTTGTTTTTATTGTTCGAACCGATTCTTCATAAGCTCACTAAATAAGTTGTTGTTATAAACTTTCATTGATAAGCTCATATAAGCCCTTTTTAAAGCCACAACCTATTGTTACTCGGAACTGTGTATAACTCACTCGTTTTTATCGATTGGGCTAGTTAGCCCAATAAGCTGTTTTTAAGCTATATCGATAAGCTGATCGAATAAGCACTTTTGTATTATTATTTAGACCTTAAAATAAGCCCAAACTCAGGCCCACTTTATTTTAAAACCCACCGAATCGAAATTTGTTAATGGGCTTTTGTTTTAAATCGTTAAAGCCCATTAAGCTTAAAAATAAGCACTTTGGCTAATAAGCAGTTGATATTGACTTAAATAAGCTTTATAAAGTTATAAAAACTCTCGGAAAACTTTTCATACCCTTTTTGTAAATTTTGGACTTGTTTTGCAAAGAATATTCCAATTCGGGTTAAAACTGCCAACTTTATAAAATTATGTTGTAAACTGTTAATTTATTAACTTGAGGGTAGGAATTGTTAAAACAGTGAACATGAAGTTTAATATGTCATTTTGGAAACTTTTGGACTAAAAATGCAATATATTGTTAACCAAGGACTAACGGTGCAAAACTAACACCGTTAGGGTACAAAGTGTAAAATTGGTATAAGTACAAGGACCAAACTGTAACTTTACTTCATATTCATTTCTATTGCATATCTTACATTTTCCCACTCACTCACGTGCATTTTTACGTTTTGTTTTCAATATTTAAACACGTTACGTTTATATTTATATATAACGAATTTTAACGAATAACTTATCGTTTCGTCCAAACACTTTCGAGAAAACGATATTTATGGATTCAATGACATAAAAACAAGATGATATTATATATAATATTATTTTTGAACTTTAAGCATTTTAAGCATATAACCCACTTACATCACACACCAAATCGTTATCCGTTACTCGTTTTCACAATCACTATTCATATTAAGTCAAAACTATCAAATTCTCAGACTTCACTATTATCCAGGTCGTGTGTTGGATCCGTTCCCGTAATTTCACTTAATTTCACATTTCACCTTGCCAGTTACACACAAGGTAAGTCATAGCCCCACTTTTACTTATTTAACAAGTTTACACTCTATGGGGGAGATACATGCTACAAACTAGAACACAAGTATTTTCAAGTATTTTTGTATGCTTCACCAGATTTGTATTGCCTAAGTTATGCTATTGCCAAAAGCCCCTCACATCATGAACCATTAATCACTTGCGAGTGAACGCGAATATAGTGAATAGTTCTATTAGAGGCTGACTGCCTATTCCACTAATGCCTTGACGGATAGCCTTAGTTGCTAGTCAGATTAGTCGCAATGCACTATATTTGAAGGAAATAGGAAATGGCAAAATCACCTATTACTCGAGGGCCCCACACCGGTTACTACACTGTTAACGTTTGCGTGTCATGAGACTTAGGGCAATATACACAACTGCAATATCACCATTTCAAACATGATTGTAATACACAGGCAATCACTACTTGTGTTTCCAAACTCATTATTATTACAAACTCTATGATTTCACTCAACAATTTTGTTGACTTTTAGCATGTTTATCTCAAGTAATTAGCGAAACAGACAAGGCACGGAGCGGGCACTAAACCAAGGGTTTTTCATGTGGTGTAAAATAAATTATGTCATTCATTTTCAAACTACTACACCCTTTTATGGGATGTTTCAACTCTGATATTTTCACTTTTTGTACTTCAACTATTATTTGAATGACAAATACTTTCAAAACGCCTCTTTTGAGCCATTTTCTATTATTATGACAAAGATCCTCCCCGTAATACCCCGATTTGTCTTCCGCTGTTAACTTATAATTTAGGGGGTGTTACAGATTGGCATCAGAGCCATAATTATAGAGAACCAAATGTTTTCAAACATTGGACTATAATTACACTTTCAAAATGAATGATTTTTACACCATACCACTTTACACCCTCCGTGCCTGCATAACATCGTGCTCAATATATTACCTATTAAGATTATTTTACACTAATCTTCACACACCTGATTATTTCATATTGATTTCACACACTTGATGTTATTGATTACTTACATTTACTATTTATGGGTTACTACAGTACCATGTCTACAGTATCACACCTCCACACCTCATCATCGGTCATGGAATCCGAGGACACCTTATTATCTATCACCTCACCATTAGTTCCCAGCACCTTGGCCGCTATAGTGTCGAACACCACCTCAGACGAAACAGAGCCCTTTGAGGAGGGTGAAATTGTCACCACACCACCTATGTCACCTATTGCAATAGGTAACCGAGACTCCCCATTATCAGAAGACCCGTATGTTCTAGCTAGACGGGCACATATCCCACCACCATACCCGGAGTACCGACCAGTTTCTCCCACGTACACCCCACTTACTGACAACCAGTACATGCAGACTCGACAATGGTTGCCTGCAGAAGAGTCAGATACACCATTACCTGCTCCACTACCCCCACCTGCACCGGTAGCCCAGCGCAGACGAGTCAGGATTTTAGCACATTATGAGCCCGAACCATTCATGAAACCATTTTGGAGCCACCCCAACGGTTGCATTAGGATGCATACGCCTCGCAAAAGGGTACGACTACCTATAGTGCCGATTATACCACCATTTCCACCCTTCTCCCCTACTTCACCCCTAGACATGATCGGGATGACACCCCCATCATCACCCGAGTATCAGTATGGATCACCCCCACTACGATCATTACCTCCTCCACCATCGGTTAGACCCGACCACCTGTTCAACCAACTCACCCAGACTTACCCATTCGCACCCCACCAGCAGGAGCCGACTCCAGAAGAGGATCTACCCTCTCCGAGCCGAGCTCGTACAGCAGGTCCCAGTCATTCATCCTCACCATCATTACCATTTCCACCCGGTTTTACTCCTCCAGCCCGAGTCTTCGAGACTGGAGAGAGCTCACGGGCAGCAGTAGCCCGCACACCTACCCCATCCACCATCATGACGCGTCTGAAGCGTCATGAGGAACAGATCGATACTCTCCTGGGTATTGTTGACAGGACACCGCTTGACCGCCCCAAGACGGTCAACGACACCCTACATGGTCTCATATCCGATAGGATAGAGCTTCAGGACGGTCTGACTAGGATACGGTCAGAGATGTCCGAGACACGCACCCACATAACAGTCTCACTATGGGAGGGACAGAGACATATTGAGGAAGCTTTGCAAGCACGCCTAAGAGCCGACACATTAGAGAACCTCGTGGAAGACATGCAGGTCCAACATCAGACTGACATACAGAGGCTCCTGGATCAGATTTCACAGCTCACCGGGCCCATGGATGAGACTTCCAGCTGTTAGGCATAGTTTACATCTGTATAGTTTTGAGGCATCTTAGCCTGCCGCATGTGGCATTAATAAAGGACCTTGTAATCATTATATTATGTAACACAATTGATTCAAGTTATTAATATATGTTGTTGGTTATGATTTACTATATATTAATGTGGATTTATGCTACTGTGGTTGTCCATGTGTATTGTGATTGTATTCAGACATGTCGTAATGTTACTTGTGATTGTTATGGTTCTTTAAATAATACAAATGGAATGAAATTACAAACACATAATAAAGAAAATCTTAAAAGAAACTTGATGAATGAAGAGAAAGTTGCTGAACTTCAGCTTTTGTAGATGACGAATCACTTTGTTCCTTAGCAATCCTATACCAAGAGTTGATCATTTACTTACGATAGTACCCAAATATGTCGTGATTATATGATTCTCAGTTGGTTGTAATTTCACATTGTGACAATATTGTCAGGAATTGTATACAATCACCCTATCACTTAATGCATTCTAACATGGTCATTATGTGGATTCTAAATCTGTGTTTTCTTGTGGTATTAACAGAAAAATGCCTCGCTCAAGAAACCAGGAAACTGCCACTCCCGCAACAGCTATGATTCCTGCAGCTATCCAGAAACTGGTAGCTGATAGTGTTGCAGCAGCTCTAGAGACTCAAGCGGCTACCATAGCCGGCTCGAGTAACAACAACCGATCCACAGCTGAAAGCGAGGCATCTGCGTCTCGCAAGTGCACATATAAAGATTTCATAGGTTTCCAGCCAACTTATTTCAAAGGTTCCGAAGGAGTCACCGAACTAGCTCTGTGGTTTGAGCATACCGAAGCGGTATTCATACGGTGCAACTGTCCAGATAATAGCAAGATTACCTTTGCTACGGGAACACTTCTGGAAGATGCAGCATCATGGTGGAACTCTCCCGCCCAGACCATGGGTATGGAAGAAGCATATCGGATGTCCTGGGTCGAACTGAAAACAAAAATGCTGAAGAAATACTGCCCTCGAACAGAAATCAGGAAACTGGAGGAGGAATTCCACCAGTTGATTTCAAAGGGGAACGATTTAAGAACCTACAACCGAAGGTTCCAGGAACTGTCGGTACTATGTCCAACTATGGTGCCAGATAATAAAAGAGCACTGGAAAAGTACGTCGAGGGACTGCCTCGAAGCATCGAGGGAAATGTCACCTCGTCAAAACCGACAACTCTTGAAGAAGCTATCACAATAGCTCAACGGTTATTGGAACGAGAAATCAAACGGAGTTCTACTTTCGCAAACAATGATAACAAACGAAGTCTCGATAATCATGGAACTACCACCCACAACAACAACAACCACAACAACAACAGAAACCCCAACAACAACTACCACAACAACAACAACAACAACAACAGGAACCCCAATAACAACAACAACAACAACAACAACAACAACCGTAACCACAACTACCAACATAATCGCAACAACCACCACCACCAACAGAATCGCCAACAGGAAGCTGCTAGAGCTTATGTTGCTACACCCACAGGAGAAAAAGCTTATATCGGAACCCAACCCCAGTGCAACCAATGTAAACTACATCACACTGAGCCTTGTCATGCAGTTTCCGGCAATTGCCTAAAAGTGGGTCACAAAACCACTGACTGTCGAGCCACGGGTGCAAATACGCAGCCAATAGCAGTTGTGTGCCACGGTTGTGGTGAAAAAGGACACTTGATGCGTTCGCAAAAGGTTTTAAATTTATAAACAAGAATTACCGATTAACTAGGAACACATTCGGGCAAGTATACCCTAGTCGTATGTAGTATAGGGGTTGGTAAGTCAAGGTCGTCCCAAGAGACTTGGTTGCACTCAAGTGTCATTTGTTTGTTTAAGCAAGTAACAAGTTGATGGTTATGATTGTCACGGATCAAACCAACAAGAAAAGCAATATAAGAACAACCACACAAAGAACATACATGTTTGGCAATGATAATAAGCTAATAAGAACTTGGTGTAAGCCTTATAATAAGCTAGTAAGAACTTGGTGTAAGCCTTTACTAGTTTTAGGATGGTTAGTTTGGAAAACATATTATCATTGGTAATCGTTTCGACCTTTAGAACCAATAATAATTTAGTGTTTTATAAATCAAATGTACATAAGCCTTAATCAATTGGTCATGTCATAAAACTCATGCCTAAACCAACAACAAACAAAGTGTTCTTTCGACCCCATAACTTTGATGTTATTAATTCTTGAAGTTCCATTTACTTGATTAGAACACATATTCAAAAGATGCCTTTCGACCTTTAATCTAAATTAAACTTTCACTTGTTATGTTTATTAAGTTTCTCATACAATCGTCACAAAGTACAAGACCAAAACATTCGTCGACTAATGAATTGAAATCAAACACTATTGAGAATCCTTTCGACATGTAGACTCAACAATGATTAATCAAAACAATAAACAATAACAAGATCTAATTTAACCAAATATGATGTTATCAAACAAACACTAATTATTCCCAAACATCCTATTATCACAAGTTATCATATAAACCAAACAAGTATTAAGACATCACATCAACACAATCATATAAGAAACAAAACATGAATAATATTAAAGGAGAATATACCAAAGTTCATTAGATGAAATACAAAGTCCTAGCCTTGCTCCATAGCCAAACGACCAAGCCAACCCCCCAACACCTTTGGAAAAGGGTGAGGGGTGGTTAAGAGAGCTACTTCTAGAGTTTACATGAATTGTATATGATATATATGAAAGGTACATGAAAACACTAGCCAAATGGATCCTTATATACTACTCTCAAGGCCTAGGGTGATTAATTCTCAACTTGGCCTCCAAGGGTCATTAAAATGACAGGAAATTGAGTTAATGGGACCATATGATCGGACTAAGGCTTAATGAAACTTAAAGAAGCATTAAAAATTACTTAGAGAAGTCAGATTCAGCCAACTGATCGGATGCGGGGAAATACCGATTGGTTGGAGCTCTCGGTGTTGACAACTTTGCTCCATCCGAATCGGATGCGGGCTCCTACCGATCGGATGGAGCCTTCTGGCCAGAATTGATAAAGACTAAAGTTGTAGATCTTTCTCTTAGCTTTCCGTGGCCGCTTGAATCAACTAAATCCGAGTTTGTATGCTCAAGTTATGGCCAAAATGGTGAAGGTATGTCGGGAACAACGAGTCTTCTAATAATTCTTCGTTTGAACTTCTTTTCTTCATTTCTTTTCTCGTTTTCCTTCTTGTGCTTTATTCTTGAGTCTTTGGAATGGCAACTTCATGATTTTATGTTCTCGAATATATTCCAAGAGACTCGCTTTTGTCGGGAATTCTCCGTATATGCATAAATCTTCGTTTATTGATCATTTTTTCGTCTTTTTCTTCGTTTTCCTTGTCGTGAGCTTCCATGAACCTAAAATAGAAATTATACTTCATTAAGTACCATAAGTTCATAAAAGTAACCAAAATATATGCATAAAATCCACGATAACGCTTCTAAAAACATGTACAATTTGAGCGTTATCATATTCCCCCACACTTGAACTTTGATTGCCCTCAAGCAAATCTAGAAAAAGAAAAATCAAAATTCATACCTAAATGACAAAACGAAAAGAAAATTAAATATTTTTTACCGACGCATCCATCCGATCGGTTTGCATCTCCATCCGATCGGATGGACAAATCGTAAAAACCAAAATGGCCCAACCGAATCGGATGCGGGCAACATCCGATCGGTTGGACAGCTCAAAATTATATATATATATATATATATATATATATATATATATATATATATATATATATATATATATATATATATATATATAAGCGAAAATTGAGCGCACACTCCCCCACACTTAAGGGTTTGCTTGCCCTCAAGCAAATATTAAGAAAAATAGATCCCACATGGTGCATGAAAATGATTATAAAAATTATGATGCAAATCTACCAAGTACAAGTACAAGATACGATTCATCATTTTTAAGCGTTATGGTGAAAAACCGAGATGTATCTCAAGATTTTCTTGCATGAGTAACATTTCTAAACACCTCACGAAAAAGAAACGAAGTATAATTCACTCAATCACTCATTTATTTAGGTAGTGGAGTATATATAAGAGAAATCACACTCATTGCTCAGTCATGATCCGTTTATTACCATAGGCTTGTACAAGAAACAAAACTCCACCGACGTGGCGTAAGCACAAAGTGTAAACATCTAAAGAGGTCTTTTATTCGGGTTTAAGGTTAAGGGTTATATCGGACTTATGTGCAACTATCTTATGCAAGACATAATAGCTCGCTAGCAACGAATTCTTGCATCACCAAATAACGGATGGTCACTAGATCGTTCTTTGGTTCGCTAACAACGTTACTTGCATAACGGATGGTCACCAAAACACGCCCTAGCTCGCTAGCAACGTTACCTAACTCCTCAAGAAATCGGATGGTCACTACATGTCAATACACTTGATAATTTCACAAAGTCAAAAGGGTAAGGATAAGGCATGAGAGTATTTATGAAATTGGTTTTAAAAGAAAAATAAAGTCAAGTCTAAGTCCCATTGTTACTAGTTACCGAACAAACCGCAAACCCGTAAATGATTATAGTTACAATCTTCTCCTCTTCACATATCGATCACCAAATATATATGTATATCACGTCTTAGCACATTGGCTAATTGATATCTCAAACATACTTCCTCTTCCTTCATCTTCATAATAATAATATATAGCACATTGGATATAATTGTCATCACATATATTTTTCTTTTTTTTTCAATGACTTATTCATTTTTTTTTTCACATTTTTTTTTCAACCTTTCTTTCCTACATCACATCTCCCCCACACTTCGCATAAGCATACACCACAAAAAATACAAATTATGAAGCGGGCCCTCTCCATCTTTGTCGGAATGGCACACACGAATGACAAAGTGTGGCTAACTAATAATCATCAAAAAAAATCCAACATACCAAGCAACTAGCAACCCACCGTTTAGACTTTGACAAGGGGTTAGGCTAAGGTTTAAAGTGTAAAATATTTTTGTATTTTTCTGGATTTAATCAAAAATGAAAAGGATGGCTCGGAGGGTTTAACTAAGGGTATCTAGCGTTAAAGATAGACGCTAACAAATGGGTCATATGGGTGGTTAACTAACCGATGTGGCTAGCTAATAGATCATTAGATGTAAAATAAAGGCCATTTGGTTTTATTCCTAAGGTGCCTCTTTATCACATGAATACACTTATATCACACGAATGTGATCTTACTGCGGTCTGGTAATGATTTACATGTACAAGTTCTAGAATAAATAAAATCACCGGCACACTCATAGCAAAAGATCCAAGCATAAAAAATGTATGCTATACGAAATAGGCTCAAATCCTCACAATTTAGTGGAAAGGGCTATAATATGTGCTAGCAAATGTTATCGATCCCAGAATGGATTGCAATATTAATCGGGACACATCTTAATTTTTTTCAAAAATTACAGATTTCACCAGTGGGATGATCCAGTTATTCTAATATATTATCCTAAAAGCATGAAAACAATTAGATCACAAGGGCAAACAAGTATACAAAATTTTAAATTGACCCCAAAAATTATAAATTTGAAAAATAGTTTCGTATTTTTCTATTTACTTCCCCCCACACTTAAGTTACACATTATACTCATTGTGAAAAATAAACTTCAATGCATGTAGAATTGGGAAAATAAATAAATAAATAAATAGTCCAAGAGAAACAAAACTTCCCGGGCCAAGAAATTGCGTAAGCTTATGCTATCATTTGTTTAGTACCTTATCACATGAAGTTCGATCGCGATTTCTCGTTCAACAAAACAACTCCACACCAAGTATAATGTCACCAATAATCCAATCTCCAAGAGTTTATTAAATCTGCAAAAATAAACTAAACTACAAAAAAAACGTGTAAAATTCTAAAACTCACTTTCGTAGGCATCACGGTTGCATTTAGCGTATGCAACAAGCCTTTTAAACCCCTCGGTGGCCCGAGTAGACGAGTGAAGTCTCGTGAGAGTTTCCAATGAACATACCCACAAAGTTCAAAACATTTTTATTTTTAAAACAAATACTTATTTATTCACAACGTACTAAATTAACAAAATTTAAAATGAAAAAAGAAAAACAAATTTAAGTAGAATAAAAGAAATGATGCACTTTCAAAAACCAAAAGACATTTAAACTTATTCGATCTAAAAACAAACACACAAGAACAAAATACAAAAAATGAAAATAACAATTTTTTTTTTTTATCGATTGGTCTATCCGATCGGTCAGGGTATCCATCCGATTTGGTTGGGTTGGGCCAATATTTACCGAGAGCTCCATCCGATCAGCATGGTCTCCATCCGATTCGGTTGGGGTGAAATATTTTTAGGTTTGGGTCTATCCGATCGGTTGGATGTCAAACCGATCGGTTGTAAGGCTTGGTCATATATATATATATATATATTATATATATATATATATATATATATATATATATATATATATATATATATATATATATATATATATATATATATATATATATATATATATATATTTTATGAAAACAAGTTTTACTTAAAACTTTTTATTGACAAAATAAAACAAAAAGACATAAGGTAACGAATACAAAAATAGACACAAGTAAATAAAACACATAAACATATATGTACTAGAAGAGCACCAAGAACATAAAACGACACTTAAAACAAAAATAAACATGAACAAATAAAAGCACGATGAAAGAAAATGACAAGCACATAGACGCAAGCAAACACAATTAGTCACGTAACACAAATCAAAACAAAACAATCTAAAACTAGATGGTCTTATTCCAAATTAATACGAGACTAATCTAGACAAGAAAAACACGAACAAAAAGAAACACAAAAACATGCAAGAGATCACAGAACATATAAAATATAAAACTTACAAAACAAGAAGAACAAAAACTAAAAAAATGGGACAGAAGCCTCCAACCGAATCGGTTACTGGTGGTGACCGATTGGTTGAGATGATTTGGGTGGTCCAGCCGAATGGTTGGAGTTGCCATCCGATCGGCTAGATGATTCTGGTCATTTTTGGTGGTTTTTTTTGCAAGCAATTTCGAGCACACTTATAAAGCAAACATTTAAATGAGTATTTTTAGAACACATGAAACCAAATCCCAACACCAAAACACTTGATTTTGATGCCAAGATCATTAAGCAAATATGAGAAATTAGAAAAAAATTTAAGCAAAACGCAAGGGAGGCAATTAAGCAATTATCATAAACAAACAAGCAAGAGCAATCAAACAAGAGCAAAGAAACAAGTATTCAAATGCAAACATCACGAGCAAGCATAACAAGCAAGCAAACAATTCAACAAACAAACAAACAAATACAAAAATACAAACGCAAGTCCCCGGCAGCGGCGCCAAAAACTTGATGCGTTCGCAAAAGGTTTTAAATTTATAAACAAGAATTACCGATTAACTAGGAACACATTCGGGCAAATATACCCTAGTCGTATGTAGTATAGGGGTTGGTAAGTCAAGGTCGTCCCAAGAGACTTGGTTGCACTCAAGTGTCGTTTTTTTGTTTAAGCAAGTAACAAGTTGATGGTTATGATTATCACGGATCAAACCAACAAGAAAAGCAATATAAGAACAACCACACAAAGAACATACATGTTTGGCAATGATAATAAGTTAATAAGAACTTGGTGTAAGCCTTATAATAAGCTAGTAAGAACTTGGTGTAAGCCTTTACTAGTTTTAGGATGGTTAGTTTGGAAAACATATTATCATTGGTAATCGTTTCGACCTTTAGAACCAATAATAATTTAGTGTTTTATAAATCAAATGTACATAAGCCTTAATCAATTGGTCATGTCATAAAACTCATGCCTAAACCAACAACAAACAAAGTGTTCTTTCGACCCCTTAACTTTGATGTTATTAATTCGTGAAGTTTCATTTACTTGATTAGAACACATATTCAAAAGATGCCTTTCGACCTTTAATCTAAATTAAACTTTCACTTGTTATGTTTATTAAGTTTCTCATACAATCGTCACAAAGTACAATACCAAAACATTCGTTGACTAATGAATTGAAATCAAACACTATTGAGAATCCTTTCGACATGTAGACTCAACAATGATTAATCAAAACAATAAACAATAACAAGATCTAATTTAACCAAATATGATGTTATCAAACAAACACTAATTATTCCCAAACATCCTATTATCACAAGTTATCATATAAACCAAACAAGTATTAAGACATCACATCAACACAATCATATAAGAAACAAAACATGAATAATATTAAAGGAGAATATACCAAAGTTCATTAGATGAAATACAAAGTCCTAGCCTTGCTCCATAGCCAAACGACCAAGCCAACCCCCCAACACCTTTGGAAAAGGGTGAGGGGTGGTTAAGAGAGCTACTTCTAGAGTTTACATGAATTGTATATGATATATATGAAAGGTACATGAAAACACTAGCCAAATGGATCCTTATATACTACTCTCAAGGCCTAGGGTGATTAATTCTCAACTTGGCCTCCAAGGGTCATTAAAATGACAAGAAATTGAGTTAATGGGACCATATGATCGGACTAAGGCTTAATGACACTTAAAGAAGCATTAAAAATTACTTGGAGAAGTCAAATTCAGCCAACCGATCGGATGCGGGGAAATACCGATCGGTTGGAGCTCTCGGTGTTGACAACTTTGCTCCATCCGAATCGGATGCGGGCTCCTACCGATCGGATGGAGCCTTCTGTCCAGAATTGATAAAGACCAAAGTTATAGATCTTTCTCTTAGCTTTCCGTGGCCACTTGAATCAACTAAATCCGAGTTCGTATGCTCAAGTTATGGCCAAAATGGTGAAGGTATGTCGGGAACAACGAGTCTTCTAATAATTCTTCGTTTGAACTTCTTTTCTTCATTTCTTTTCTCGTTTTCCTTCTTGTGCTTTATTCTTGAGTCTTTGGAATGGCAACTTCATGATTTTATGTTCTCGAATATATTCCAAGAGACTCGCTTTTGTCGGGAATTCTCCGTATATACATAAATCTTCGTTTATTGATCATTTTTTCGTATTTTTATTCGTTTTCCTTGTCGTGAGCTTCCATGAACCTAAAATAGAAATTATACTTCATTAAGTACCATAAGTTCATAAAAGTAACCAAAATATATGCATAAAATCCACGATAACGCTTCTAAAAACATGTACAATTTGAGCGTTATCAACACTACATGAACAACTGCCCAAAACAAAATCCGAACAACGTTGCTCGTGGGAGAGCATATGTGCTTGGTGACGGGAACGCACCATAGGAACCCGGCGTCGTCACGGGTACTTTCTTACTGAAACAACACAATGCTAAAATATTATTTGATTCCGGAGCTGATAAGAGCTTTGTGTCTACTTCATTTGCTTCACTGCTTAATATTGCCCCCGTAGAACTAGACACTACATACGAAATCGAAATAGCTAACGGAAACCTCGTAAGCACCAACACAATGATCAAAGGTTGTGCCCTAACACTTCTAAACAAAACATTCCCCATTAATCTCATGCCTATCCAACTCGGTAGCTTTGATGTCGTTATTGGCATGGATTGGTTATCCAAGCACCACGCCAGAATCATCTGTGACGAGAAGGTCGTCCAAATTCCACTTAATGGTGAAACTCTTATTGTTCGTGGCGATCACAGCAAAACTCGACTCAACATCATCTCGTATATCAAGACGATGAAGTACATAAACAAAGGATGTCACGTGTTTTTGATTCAAGTGACGGAGAATGAAACGAAGGAAAAACAGCTTGAAGAAGTGCATGTTGTCAAGGACTTTTCTGAGGTATTTCCGGAAGACTTGCCCGGTATTCCACCAGTTCAGCAAGTAGAATTTCAAATTGATTTAGTGCCTGGAGCAGCACCAGTTGCTAAAGCACCTTATCGGTTAGCACCTTCCGAAATGAAAGAACTGTCTGAGCAGTTGAAAGAGCTACCAGATAAAGGTTTTATCCGACCAAGTTCATCACCTTGGGGAGCACCGGTCCTATTTGACAAAAAGAAGGACGGAACTTTCCGAATGTGTATTGATTACAGGGAACTGAACAAACTCATCGTAAAGAATCGATATCCATTGTCCAGGATTGACAATTTGTTTGACCATTTACAAGGATCGAGTGTCTACTCGAAAATTGATCTAAGATCGGGATATCATCAGCTACGAGTCAGGGAAGAAGACATTCCCAAAACAGCCTTCAGAACGCGGTACGTGCATTATGAATTTCAAGTAATGCCATTTGGTCTCACCAATGCACCCGCAGTGTTCATGGATTTAATGAACCGAGTATGTAAACCCTACTTGGACAAATTCGTGATCGTGTTCATCGATGACATCCTAATCTACTCACACAGCAAAGAAGAACATGTTGAACACTTGAGAACCATTTTGGAGTTGCTCAATAATGAAAAGTTGTACGTAAAATTCTCCAAATGTGACTTTTGGATTCCCACAGTACAATTTCTTGGCCATATCATCAACAGTCAAGGTATCCATGTAGACCCTGCAAAGATTGAGACAATTAAAGGTTGGGCATCTCCTACCACCCCAACCGAGATTCGTCAATTTTCAGGTCTCGCTGGTTACTACAGAAGGTTCATATAAGACTTTTCAAAGATTGCAAAGCCCTTGACCGAATTGACTCAGAAAAACAAGAAGTATATTTGGGAAGAAAAACAAGAGTCAGCTTTTCAACTCTTAAAACAGAAACTCTGTGAAGCACCCATCTTAGCACTACCTGAAGGAAGTGAAGACTTCGTGGTGTATTGTGATGCATCACATCACGGTTTAGGTGCAGTGTTAATGCAAAGAAGCAAAGTGATAGCTTATGCTTCTAGATAGCTCAAGAAGAACGAAGAAAACTACACCACTCATGATCTAGAATTAGGAGCAGTGGTCTTTGCTCTTAAGATATGGAGACATTACTTGTACGGTACCAAGTGCACGGTTTTCACCGATCACAAGAGTCTTCAACACATACTGGATCAAAAGGAGCTGAACATGAGACAGAGCCGATGGTTAGAACTGCTCAACGATTATGATTGTGAAATTCGCTATCACCCTGAACTACCAGTTTGGAAATGGGAAAGAATTACCATGGATTTCATCACTAAGTTACCAAAGACGTCAACTGGATTGGACACCATCTGGGTCATCATTGATCGTCTCACCAAGTCCGCTCATTTCCTACCAATCAAGGAAACTGACGAGATGAGCACTCTCGCTCAGTTGTATCTCAAGGAAATAGTGACTCGACATGGAGTTCCAATCTCCATCATCTCAGATAGAGATAGCCGATTTACCTCAAGATTTTGGCAAACCCTACAAAAAGCTCTCGGTACACGTCTAGATATGAGCACTGCTTATCACCCTCAGACTGATGGACAGAGTGAAAGAACGATCAAAACCTTAGAAGACATGCTCCGAGCATGTGTGATAGACTTTGGAAAAGGTTGGGATAAACACTTGCCATTGGCTGAATTTTCTTACAACAACAGTTACCATGAATTTTCTTACAAAGCGGCACCATTTGAAGCACTTTATGGTCGAAAGTGCAGATCGCCTGTTTGTTGGGCAGAAGTTGGTGACATACAACTCACAGGACCAGAACTGATACACGAAACAACCAAAAAGATTTTTAAGATAAGGCAACGACTACAAGCTGCTCGTGACAGACAAAAGAGTTACGCTGATGTAAGACAATAACCCACGGAATTTCAAGTCGGTGACAGGGTTATGCTGAAAGTTTCCCCATGGAAGGGAATGTTACGCTTTGGAAAGCGTGGAAAGTTGAATCCTAGGTACATTGGAATATTTAAAATCCTTGAAAGGATTGGTCCAGTTGCTTACAAACTCGAGCTCCTAGAAGAACTCAGTAGAGTACACCCCAAATTTCACGTTTCACAACTGAAGAAATGTTTGTCAGATGAAACTCTTGTCATCCTACTAAAAGAAATCAGACTTGATGACAAACTCGTGTTCACAGAAGAACCAGTAGAAATAATGGACAGGGAGGTGAAACAACTAAAGCAAAATCGTATTCCCATTGTTAAAGTTCGATGGAATTCTAAACTAGGACCAGAGTACACATGGGAACGTGTAGACCAAATTCGCTAGAAATACCCCCATTTATTCCCATAGACACCCCTAACAATTATTTTAGATTTAATTCCGGGACGGAATTCTGTTTGACGGGTAGGTACTGTAGCAATCTGTAAAATTCCCCAGTAATTTGTACATGCTAATCAAGTATTAAATTCTAATACAGTTCAGTTAACCATTTTTATAGGCAAAATTTGAAAATTTTGTTTATTACATTACAAGAACACAAACACATTTGAACGAGCTCACACACGGACCACAACAAACCCAACACACTCATTATAAAACCAAACGGATCACATTACTATTCCTGGCCCAAGTTTTGGCCTGGTACTATTCAAAAGCCCAACCCAACATTTTAAGTTTTATACTTTCTATTAACTCACTCGGCTGAACACCCTTAACTTGGCCTCGATTTCTCTCAATTTTGACACACAAGTTACACAACATTTTGCACCACTCGACTCTCTATACACCCAAGAATCAGTATGTCGAATCTCATTTACTCATTCGAATGTTTGATTGCTTAACGAGACCCAAAGTATATGCTACTCGCGACATGTACAATCTCACTCAATGTTAACCCATTTTAATCCAAATAGATCTAACTAATTTTCCCCTAGCTTTTTTGAGTTTCTATGATCGAATATATGTCCAAGGGATCATTTCCCACATTCTTACACCATATGACACGTTAAAAACCGTTTTGGACCTATAAATATGTCGTACGATCTCACTCAATGTTAACCCGTTTTAATCCTAATAGATCTAACTAGTTTTCCCCTAGCTTTTTTGAGTTTCTATGATCGAATATATGTCCAAGGGATCATTTCCCACATTCTTACACCATATGACACGTTAAAAACCATTTTGGACCTATAAATATGTCGTACGAAGTTTATATACACATATACATGTACAACTTGTGTTATATCTATAACCACACACAACCCCCCCCCCCAAGCATCTATGTACTCGAGTTTATTCCCCTTATCACTGCCAAACATCTAATCAACTCAAGTGGCATGTATTTTATACAATATATCGATACAAATACATGCATATATACATGCACATTAACTCCTATTCACACACAAACTTCTATCTCATTTTCTCCCAAGTATTTCCCCTTAGCCGAGACCCTCAAGCACCAGAAGCATTTCTCCCTTTGTTCGAGTCCATATCCGATCATTCTAGCACCATTCGAGGCTTGGTAATCGTTCTAACGTGTGAAACCCATACATATCGATTCCTAGATCATTCTAACGTGTACTCACCACCTTCAAAGGTGTTGTAAGTCGACTCTAACTGTTCCTACTCCTTATTGTGATTTTTATTGCACCATGCATCGTTCATAATTTCATACGAACGTATATTCATTTTTATGCTTTTATATGCTTTCTCGTTATTTATTTTTACGTTTATACGCAATGACCTCCTTCATGGATGGCTAGTAAAATGTGTATTACCTCTATTCGACATTTACATATTCGTTATTATACATATCGAGCTTCATTTTAATCTTTTGTTGCATCGTATATTCATATCACACAATATATATGTCATTTTTTTATATTTTTGGACCATGTAATACCGACTAAGAAATGGCCATGTAAAATCGAATTCATACACACGACCCATTGTTTTTATTGTTCGAACCGATTCTTCATAAGCTCACTAAATAAGTTGTTGTTATAAACTTTCATTGATAATCTCATATAAGCCCTTTTTAAAGCCACAACCTATTGCTACTCGAAACTGTGTATAACTCACTCGTTTTTATCGATTGGGCTAGTTAGCCCAATAAGCTGTTTTTAAGCTATATCGATAAGATGATCGAATAAGCACTTTTGTATTATTATTGAGACCTTAAAATAAGCCCAAACTCAGGCCCACTTTATTTTAAAACCTACCGAATTGAAATTTGTTAATGGGCTTTTGTTTTAAATCGTTAAAGCCCATTAAGCTTAAAAATAAGCACTTTGGCTAATAATCAGTTGATATTGACTTAAATTAGCTTTATAAAGTTATAAAAACTCTCGGAAAACTTTTCATACCCTTTTTGTAAATTTTGGACTTGTTTTGCAAAGAATATTCCAATTCGGGTTAAAACTGCCAACTTTATAAAATTATGTTGTAAACTGTTAATTTATTAACTTGAGGGTAAGAATTGTTAAAACAGTGAACAGGATGTTTAATATGTCATTTTGGAAACTTTTGGACTAAAAATGCAATATATTGTTAACCAAGGACTAACGGTGCAAAACTAACACCGTTAGGGTAGAAAGTGTAAAATTGGTATAAGTACAAGGACCAAACTGTAACTTTACTTCATATTCATTTCTATTGCATATCTTACATTTTCCCATTCACTCACGTGCATTTTTACATTTTGTTTACAATATTTAAACACGTTACGTTTATATTTATATATAACGAATTTTAACGAATAACTTATCGTTTCGTCCAAACACTTTCGAGGAAACGATATTTATGGATTCAATGACATAAAAACAAGATGATATTATATATAATATTATTTTTGAACTTTAAGCATTTTAAGCATATAACCCACTCACATCACACACCAAATCGTTATCCGTTACTCGTTTTCACAATCACTATTCTTATTAAGTCAAAACTATCAAATTCTCAGACTTCACTATTATCCAGGTCGTGTGTTGGATCCGTTCCCGTAATTTCACTTAATTTCACATTTCAACTTGCCAGTTACACACAAGGTAAGTCATAGCCCCACTTTTACTTATTTAACAAGTTTACACTCTATGGGGGAGATACATGCTACAAACTAGAACACAAGTATTTTCAAGTATTTTTGTATGCTTCACCAGATTTGTATTGCCTAAGTTATGCTATTGCCAAAAGCCCCTCACATCATGAACCATTAATCACTTGCGAGTGAACGCGAATATAGTGAATAGTTCTATTAGAGGCTGACTGCCTATTCCACTAATGCCTTGACGGATAGCCTTAGTTGCTAGTCAGATTAGTCGCAATGCACTATATTTGAAGGAAATAGGAAATGGCAAAATCACCTATTACTCGAGGGCCCCACACCGGTTACTACACTGTTAACGTTTGTGTGTCATGAGACTTAGGGCAATATACACAACTGCAATATCACCATTTCAAACATGATTGTAATACACAGGCAATCACTACTTGTGTTTCCAAACTCATTATTATTACAAACTCTATGATTTCACTCAACAATTTTGTTGACTTTTAGCATGTTTATCTCAAGTAATTAGCGAAACAGACAAGGCATGGAGCGGGCACTAAACCAAGGGTTTTTCATGTGGTGTAAAATAAATTATGTCATTCATTTTCAAACTACTACACCCTTTTATGGGATGTTTCAACTCTGATATTTTCACTTTTTGTACTTCAACTATTATTTGAATGACAAATACTTTCAAAACGCCTCTTTTGAGCCATTTTCTATTATTATGACAAAGATCCTCCCCGTAATACCCCGATTTGTCTTCCGCTGTTAACTTATAATTTAGGGGGTGTTACACACTCTTTTGCTTCAAATGCAACTAGTGTTTATTATAAGTTGAGTAAAGTACAAAATACATCCCTGTGGTTTGTCCCGTGTCTCGCTTTACATCCTTATGAATTTTTTTGGCACAAAATCATCCCTCCGTTAGTAAAGTTGGCAAAAAACCATCCCTCCGTTAGAAATACTAGTCAATGAGGACTAACGATGCAAATTATTTTCCGTTATTTCCTAACAAGAGTTAAAATATTTGCATCGCTAGTCCTCATTGAGTTAAAATATTTTGCATCGTTAGTCCTCATTGACTATTCTTACGTTTTTATCATTTTCTCACGTTTTTATCAGTTTTCGTCCGTTTTCATCCATTTTTCTCATGTTTTTATCTGTTTCTTCCGTTTTTCTCACGTTTTTATCCGTTTTCATACACTTTTATTCGTTTTCGTCTATTATTCTACGTTTTCTTCCATTTTTCTTATATTTTTATCTGTTTTCATCCATTTTTATATATATAATATGTATGAAAACGGATAAAAATGTAACAAAATGGATAAAAACGTATGAAAACTGTAACAATTCATATTTTCATGTTACTATTCATCCTCGTATTTTTACTATTCACTTCTACTATTCATTCCCATATATATATATATATATATATATATATATATATATATATATATATATATATATATATATAGTGTAGGGTTATTTTCAGAACAAAAAAAAGGTCGAGAATTGCGAGAATCGATCTGAGCCATCTATTATTTGATCAATGGCTATAAATGTTGGTGGCACAAAGGTAATAAACTTAAACTCTAGGTTACATTATTTAATTGATGGAAGGGCATTTAGGGGATTTCAACACTCATATTTTAAACCCATTTCCTTTAAAAAACGTTACACTTTTATCATAAAACAGAAACCATAAACTGCCAACCATTTTTCTCTGCAAACCCTAATTTGTTCTCCAGCCGACAGATCTAGGCCTCAACTCCTTGCCTCTCACTTTCTCAAAATCATATGTTCGTATCCATTCTCATATACGATCCTAGTCTATGTGAAAAGTGATGTGCAAGGTTGTTGGTGATGGAGCAGATTCAAAGAAAGAGCAGATCTGGTGATGTTCGATGGTTTTGATGATTTGAGGTAATCGTATTCATTTTTTTTTATCGATATGGGCAGATCTAATTGGTTGATACCTCGTACTCCAATTAAATGATTCATCAGTAAGTGGCATTATTATTCAATTCATGGATCAGTGAAATCATAATTCAATTGTGCTTTTGATTATTTTAATCGATTGTGGGGCGCATGGTCTGTGTTTTGTGTTGAATTAAATTGGTCAATGCAACGTGGTAAATATATGATGAATATTGAATTTTTTGTCATAGTGATTTGATTGATCAAATTAATGATGGGTCAATAAAACATTATTGTCACTTACTGTCATAAATTGAGCAATGGAAGATCAGTTGGAAGATCAAATTGTTTGTTAAGTATAGTTCTAAAAATGCATATATGTTTTATGGCCGATACAAAATTAATAAAAGAAGTGTTCATATGTGTTATTGAGAGTGCATATGTATTTTTATAATTTTTTGTGAATTTGATGCTTTCTGTGCATATATGTTTTTACAGTTTCGGAGTTTAAATTTATTGAAAGTGCATATATGTTTTTAGTTATGATATGAGGATGTTTTGTGTTTAGTTCTTATTTAAGGGTGCACTTGTGTTTTGTGGGTTTAATTTGTTAGAACCAAACATTTTTGGTTCTGTTTGTCAAAAGTTAACTTTACATTGAAATGTGAACTTATCCTTATAACAAAACGTAGAATATTGATAACATTCAAGTATTCATTAATTTTAAAATTGTGAGCATCACTGTTTGGTGCGTGGGTACTTGAATTAATTTTTTTGTTCATGTTACTTGTTATGATTAAATAATTCGTGTATTATTTGTTTGTGGTTACAGGTGTGAGTATAATGAGCAATATGAAGAGTGCACATGTGTTTTGTACATATTAGTTAGCGAGATACATGTGCAGATTTCATGGGTTCTTTAACTAGGCGAGGAATACATGTGCATGCCCAAAAGATGAACCAGATGTTAAAGACATTGGATTATGCACATGTGCACACATATACTCTGTAATAAATTGAATACAAGTGTAAATATATTGACGCTTGTGATAATGTTGAATATCATATCACTAGAGTAATACAATTTGTAAATTTTGTAATTGCATAAATTTATTGTTAAAGTTTTGTTGTTTGTATTTATATTTATTTAATATTTTTTAAATACATGTGCATACAAAACATCTATGCATAAACGAAAAATACAATTGTAATAATGTAGTTAGTTATTAACTTTTTTTACAAAACACATATATTTTTAAACATGTATAATAAAATAAAATAAAAAATCCTAAAATTTAGGAACAAAAAAAGACGGTTTTAATTATTAAAAAAAAAAAAAAAAATCCCTAAAATGTAGGAACTAAAAAAACGCTTTTTATTTAAAAAATCAAAAAGAAATTAAAAAAATGTAATTTTACTATTATACCCTTTTGAATTAAATAATAAAAATAAATATCCAAAAAAATCTGATTGGTTGATGCTGGTTCTCGCAGTTCTGTACATTTTTTTGGTTCTGAAAATAACCTCACCCTATATATATATATATATATATATATATATATAATATATTATATTATATATATAACCTCACCCTATATATATATATATATATATATATTTTGTGATTAGGTAAGTATACTAAAAGAAAACTTGACATTTGATATAAAAAATGTTTCTGTATCGATTTTAAATAACGATTTTGACCCCTTTCTGGTCTGAATCATCAAAAGTGTAAAACACGAAAGTTGTCCGGAATGATGTTTTCCATCAAGATGCACGAGATTTTAACCTGAAAATGCAAAACAAGGGTTGTTTACTACCAAAACTTAAGCGGTTTTCGACCAAATTCATAACTTATAAACTTATACTCTTGTAAATTTTATAACTTGTGTAAATCATCAAACTTATTTGAAAAAATGGATGAAAACGGATAAAAACGTATGAAAACGGATTAAAATGTATGAAAACATGAAAAAAACATGTAAAAACGGACGAAAACAGATAAAAATGTAAGAAGAACGGACGAAAACGTTTAAAAACGGACACAAAAGGATAAAACGTATGAAAACTTGAAAAAAAGGGACGAAAACGGATAAAAACGTGAGAAAAACAGACGTAAACGTATAAAAAACGGACGAAAACATAAATCGGTTAGGAGATGTATGGTAGGTGATAACGGAGGACTAACGATGCAAATATTTTCGCTTGCGTTAGGGAGTAACGGAGAATAATTTGCATCGTTAGTCCTCATTAACTAATTTTACTAATGGAGGGATGATTTTGTGCCAACTTTATTAACGGAGGGATGATTTTGTGTAAAAAAAAAACGAGGATGTAAAGCGAGATACGGGACAAACAACAGGGATGTATTTTGGACTTTACTCTTATAAGTTACATAAACTTTAGTTTAAACGTTAGAACAATTTTTATAATTGTAAACGAGCTTTCGAGCTCGAGCTTGAGTTAATAAACGAGCCTATCAAGTTTGATCTTTTTACAAAGCATCTTAAGCTTGAAAGTTAGTTTATTGTAGGATCACAAACAAAAGTTAAAAATTTTAAACGAGCTTCGAGCCAATTTATAAAAGTTTATTCGAGCACGAGTCGAGCTCGAGCGAGTATTAATAAAACAAGCCTAACTCGTTTAGGCCAAAACTCGACTCGGTCGGATCGTTAACACCCTATTATAGGTCACTAGACTAGTGTGTGTAAAGATTAACAATGATCATTTACTTTTAATATAATGTGAGGTTTCAAGCGTATATAAAATTAAAGAAAACTTGACATTTGATAAAAAAAATGTTTCTGTATCGATTTTAAATAACGATTTTGACCCCTTTCTGGTCTGAATCATCAAAAGTGTAAAACACGAAAGTTGTCCGGAATGATGTTTTCCATCAAGATGCACGAGATTTTAACCTGAAAATGCAAAACAAGGGTTGTTTACTACCAAAACTTAAGCGGTTTTCGACCAAATTCATAACTTATAAACTTATACTCTTGTAAATTTTATAACTTGTGTAAATCATCAAACTTATTTGAAAAAATGGATGAAAACGGATAAAAACGTATGAAAACGGATTAAAATGTATGAAAACATGAAAAAAACATGTAAAAACGGACGAAAACAGATAAAAATGTAAGAAGAACGGACGAAAACGTTTAAAAACGGACACAAAAGGATAAAACGTATGAAAACTTGAAAAAAAGGGACGAAAACGGATAAAAACGTGAGAAAAACAGACGTAAACGTATAAAAACGGACGAAAACATAAATCGGTTAGGAGATGTATGGTAGGTGATAACGGAGGACTAACGATGCAAATATTTTCGCTTGCGTTAGGAGATAACGGAGAATAATTTGCATCGTTAGTCCTCATTAACTAATTTTACTAATGGAGGGATGATTTTATGCCAACTTTATTAACGGAGGGATGATTTTGTGTAAAAAAAAAAACACGAGGATGTAAAGCGAGATACGGGACAAACAACAGGGATGTATTTTGGACTTTACTCTTATAAGTTACATAAACTTTAGTTTAAACGTTAGAACAATTTTTATAATTGTAAACGAGCTTTCGAGCTCGAGCTTGAGTTAATAAACGAGCCTATCAAGTTTGATCTTTTATACGAGCATCTTAAGCTTGAAAGTTAGTTTATTGTAGGATCACAAACAAAAAGTTAAAAATTTTAAACGAGCTTCGAGCCAATTTATAAAAGTTTATTCGAGCACGAGTCGAGCTCGAGCCGAGTAGTTAATAAACAAGCCTAACTCGTTTAGGCCAAAACTCGACTCGGCTCGGATCGTTAACACCTATTATAGGTCACTAGACTAGTGTGTGTAAAGATTAACAATGATCATTTACTTTTAATATAATGTGAGGTTTCAAGCGTATATAAAATTAAAGGAAAATTACGAAACCACTAAATATAGAAATAAATCGTTTATACTAAAGACGTCTTCTAATCTTTTGTCAAAAATGGACATATACCGTGTGGCACCTGAACATTGTCGGTTCAATGTAGACATGTAACATGATATTTTTCCTAATTTATAGTCACTTTACATATGATCGTAACAAAGTTATTGAAATTTTAAAGTGAGAAGGTGTTGCACCTGTCGCATAGGTGACATGCGACAAGGTTATGACGAGTTTGAAAAAATGTTTAAAACGTGACTTTAATGTAAAGTCACTATCGTAATTTACCCTAAAAATAATAATTTACATCAAATGGAGAATATGAATAAAAATATGATTTATATTATGTGTAAAATGAACAACTCAGATAAGATAATAAAGAAATATAATTCTATTGAGAATATTTCTTCATTAACTTTTATATTTATATCATAGCTTTAGGTTAATCTGTAACAAAACCTAAAAGATACATTCTAATTATTTGTATTAATCACGACCACGAACCACCACCATTACCAGCGCCCTATACAAAACAGTTATGGAAATACTACAGTAACAAGCAACTCCACAAGGTAGTCTGACCATCTAAACAACAAAGGGAAAGAGTCATCTACTCATATCACATATACTCAAACAAGAAGTTAAAAGTTTAAGTATTGAGTATTATAATGTAAATAATAAAAGAACTTGAGCATATTAGATGAACAATCAGATAAAGAAATTGGGCATTCATAAAACTTCTGTTACTAACAGAAGATGAAATCAACTAGATTTGTCCGGTACATAAATGTATGAAATAAATAAGATTAATGTAAAATGACGAAAAAGTTGATAAATGGATTGAATGGCTACGAAACTATGAGATGCCCTCTCGAGATATAAAAAATGGAGCTAAATATCAGCAATAACTTATCCCCACAAATCTGATAATAGTTGAAATGACAGCTCTGTCCCTCTTTGATTAGTGCCACAACTTACTGCAGAACCCATTTTTTGGCCTCTTATTGTTAATGATATCAGCAAATGAGTCAACCAACTGTCCTGCTAAGCTACTTGGGTCATCCATGAGTGTTTGTATAAATGTGTTGACCACTCTACGTTCCTGATCAGTTGACCTCAAACTAAACCACGTTAGGAGTTTTAATCGAAATTCTTGCTTAATGTACCCTTCACACTCGAGCCAACGGATCATCTTCACGCAATATTCAAAGTTTTCATCCAAGTTAGCAGGTCCTCCTTTGTTGGCTGGAAAGGGTGAGATGTTTACCAAAGCACTGTTACAATCATAAGTGTCTGTGCTAGCTGGCCTCTTTCGTGACACCTCAGCCTGAGAATCAACAGCAGGCACTTCTCCATTGGCCCCCTGATGGGCCCAGTTTTCAGATCCACCACTACCGTGATCTGCAACAGCATTATCTTCATCCCTAGAGGTATCATTTGAAGGAGTTAACTCTTCGTTTAAATCAGGTACTGTAGCGACATTTAAGTCAAGCCCACGTGAAGAAGATGGTAATCCATCAACTTTCGAAGTTTTGGGTTTGACCATCTGGCCAAGCTTACTCAAATCTGCACCTGAAATATCTTCCAAGTACCCACGTTCTTCAACCCAAGCTAGACGCAGAATCTTCCCAAGGTCACGGACTTTGAATCCTGAGTCAGATTCAACATCTTTGGTACCCGAGGTTCCCTCATCATGAGGAGCCATGGCATCACCAGAGATCTTGTGAAGTATCTCCACACTCTTGGTGAAACACTTGGCCTCTGAGTGACCCAAATCACCGCTTTCGGTGTATGATACAATCCTAAAGGAGTACTCTGAGCAGGGCTGCAGATTGGAAATCAGTATTCTTCTCTGAGATCTAGGGAAAACTGACACCGGATCTTTTGTATGCGTCTCCTCAGTTGTTTTAGAGTACCATAACTTGAATCCAATTATATCATTGGAGGATGCTGTAGATAGTTCTTTTAGAAGGAGCACTACAGAAGTAGCTGTCACTTCTTCAAAGATGAACTTGCATGCTGCAGGGACCGAACCTTCTGCAAAAGGGAAATTTAATATTGCGGTTATGAGAAAACTGGCAAATTTACCTACAAATAGATCGATTTAGGTCGTGTTGTATCTCAAACGGGGCAAATAAATATTAATGGCTAAAAGGGGAGCAGGTCAAACTGGTTGAAAACTGCCAGAATTCTACTCAGCATACAACCTCTTAAAAAACATTTAACAGTATTGTTGTGATTATATAGTTTTTGTCATCATAACAAACACATAGAACATGTATCTAAATATTTTTTTTAAATGGACAAAAAAGGTTTGAGAGTCAACTGACCAGAACTGTTTAGACCTTTTATAAAAAATGACTATTTTCAATCTGAACCCATTTGACCTTTAGGAACCCACCCCACCTGCCATCGTGCCATATCTAAACTCAACCCAAGTTCGAGGGGATACCTTTGCCATCCAGGCTTGCACCAGAAAGTGTGGCAGACACTTCATCTGCTTTCTGAATCGCAGCATTACACAGTGCTTGAACTTCTCCAGCAACAGAAAGTCTGCTTACAATGCCTCGTGCCATCTTAGCTGATACCCCAGCCAGAGAGCCCACCTCAGTCTCTAATTTGGTCTTTGCAACTTTAACAATTTCATGGAGTTCTTGAAACCTTGATGTGCCATCTAAAAGCCTAAAACTCAAATATATCCTATAGCACAGGCTGTCAACACGCCGGGCATCCTTAGCAACAGTCAGCTGCTTCTTCCAATATCTACAATAATTAATACCCGACAAAGGGAATAAGAAATTCTACATTAGACTCAAGTCCAATCGCTTACTTTCGTTGAACTAGAAACAATAAAATAAAGGACAAATACTCACCCAAGTATCCCTGAAATTTTACCACATGACGCACAACAATAACTCCCATCGAGCTGCATCAATTGGCCAAGATCAACAACGCCTACCTTCTCACGCTTGAGGGCACACTCGATGTGACAAGATAAGCCACATGATTCTCCTACAGGAGAATCAGATGTGCATTCCAACCAAAGACTAGGATCCTTGTTGTCATCAAACAAATGGCAAATGCAGCATGAACACCTCTTGCAAAAGGTGTCAACAATGGAAAGCACAGCTCTACAGGCAGAGTTCTTGCAGATCCATGTGCTTGAGCTTCTAGAATCAGCACATGGCTCAGTGATTGGTGGGATTCGGATAGGATTTTCCGCTTTCCTGTTTTGTTTTCTTGAAGGCTGGCTCTTGGGACTGGGGGACACCTTTTTGGAATCCTGATTCTTTATTGGTTTCTTATTCATATTTCTTGATGAAGCTGACTGCTTTTCCTTATTAAAGAAAATACACAAGAGATGCCCAGACTTCACAAATACCTCTGGACTTCTTTAAGCATCATCTGAGTACCCCACCTTCGTAAAACAAAATGTATACATTTTAAGAACAAACAAATAGATGTTCATAAAGGCAAAGCAACAAAGAGAAGCATAAAAGGTCATGTCCTCGGACAAGAGAAGCTCCTTCATGTCTTGCAAGTTCAAGCAAATACATATATTATCATTATCAATATATTAAAAGATGGGAAACTTTGCTACAGTACTGCTACAGTACTGCTACAGTTATTTAAAAATATTTTTTTTTTTAGTTTCAAAAAATACCCCTGAAGTCGACAACTCTTTGCAAAATTAGTCCTTTTCCAAAAAATATTTTCAAAATTGGCAAAAAATACCCCTGAAGTTGGCAACTCTTTGCAAAAGTAGTCCTTTTACATATATTATAATAACTTGGGAACTTACTGTAGTCTAAGAACCTTCCCATAGCACACAACTTGGCATTTACAACAGCGCGTTGTTATTTAGTTTCTATATCAACAGATGAAAAATAATCCTACGGTTCACATCTTATAATACTATCAGAAAGAAAGTAAAGAAAAAATCCCAAACCAACAAAGCTTTAACCGAATTATGCCATAAGACCCTTTTATATATAATCAAATCAAATGAATAAACTATGAATCCCCTACCTATGATTGAATATAACAGAACTAATAATAATTAAAAAGTATGTATTTTATAGGAGTAAAACCATGTCATAAAATTTGGGAATACTGGAAAACTGGGCATCATTTGCTCTAACATGTCACTCTTGACTATTTGAGAAGAGTTAAAAGTAAATCTAAATGATTATTACTGTTTTTAAAACAATGATAAAATCCCTGCTTGAAGATCCATACTCAACTGCAGTTGAAGATGGGATTCCATCTTTATGCTTATCAGATATCAGAATCTAGAGCCTACAGTACATAACATACAACACAATCCAATTACAGCAATAAAATTTCAATTTCATACAAATACAGAAGTTAATAAAGCAATAGATAAGTTGAAGAACATTGTCAAAATAAGAAGATAAAGAAAATATTGCGTATGAAAATGCAACGAATGATATCTCTAAATTCATAAACTGATCACAAATCTGGTTAAAAAAAATAGGAAAATGAATTTTCTTACAGTATTTCAAAAAATCAAATAAGCACACCGACGAAATCCAGCTACAACTCTTAGCAATAATACAAAGAGAGAACAGATGATTATTTAAGGGCAAAAAGGGAGGCGCTCCCTCGGTGCTCCTATGATTTCTTAGGGTTTTGTATCTTAGCCCTAAAGCCTCAACAACCATTATATAGATATAATGGAAGTAATTAGGTTAGATATCAGGCCCATTTAACCAAACTTGGGCTTAGATAAGTTCCAGATATTTGAAAAGAAACTAGATCCAAACCATGTGTTTGTAACGCTAATGATCTTATTCCAAACTACACTTAACCGGGTGTTTGTAATAATAATGATCTTATTTCAAATTACACTTACACTTTTATTCAACAAATACATATAGTAAATGAAAACATCAACCTAAATTCCACCAACTTAGATCATAAATATTAAAATATACTGTATCCAGTTTGCACAGTACTTTCACAACAAGCTTAATGCAAATCATCATGCAAATAGAAAAGTTTGGTTACTAGGTGAAGGTGAATATTAGACTGCTCCTGGGGAAAGCAATTTGTAGGCTAAGTGCCAATCCTAGAACCAAGAAACTGACAAACAAAGAGAAAGCTGACTTTACCTTAAGTATCCATTCAACACTATACCATTCATGTTCATAATCAAAGTTCAATTCGGCACAACACAGACTCATCTATAAACTAGGTAGGGTAGGCTAAAAGTAAACCCATAAAAACTAAGAAACACAAATGACGTAAATAACAAACTAAAAGAGAAATGAAATATTATAACACAAGTGTATGTTCCCAGTTCCTGGCTGTTCATATGGGTTTTTCTCATCACTTCTTTTCTCTAAGTGCTACATAATTATGTTTTTATATACCTATAGAATAATATCCGATTTTGTTATTGGTTTGAGAGAACTCACATGGGAATTTTCGGTTTTGGTATAGTTTTACACACGATTAGTGTACTTATTGCGCCTAAAAAAACATTAAACACAGATAACTTGAACCTATGAGCCTGAAGACCCAAATCTCATCAGATAAGCACTCCCAAATTTGCCACCGGTTGGAATTATTTCTGGCACCGCCCCTGGCTGTTCTAATATATAAATTATATATGTTGCTCATCTGGAGCAGATAATTTTGTACATTTGTATCCAATAAAATCTTAAGGTATGTTATGGTTAAGCAGTAGAATGTGAAGTGTCAGATTAGGGATGTAACATTTGTTTTGTCATTTAGCATTATGTTTAAGTTACTATGTTTAGTGCATTGGCAAATTAGCCTAGGATAACTGTCTTGAGATATAAATGTTACATTTGATGATAACGAACATGAAAGGATTTACAAGCAAATAATGATGAAAAGTCATAATTGCTAACCACAAGCCTTCCAAAGTGGAGGTCAAGGGTTCGAATCCAACAGGGAGAAAATTAATCCCCTTGTGGCCACGGAGGTTCACCTGCACCGACTCCGGGCTATCCAAAAGGGTAGTCGCCCTGGGATTAGTCGGCTCGCAATGTCGAGTTAGAAACCAGGTAACCCAAAAAAAAATGTCATAATTGCTGAGAACTTATTTGTTGAAAATTTATAGTCAAACCAAAGCATTTCTTTTGATTCTGCACAAATATACCGCTCTTCACATATACTTTTTTCAAGTACTCATATGTATTTTGTTTATTCTATGATTGTCTGTTTTCTAGAAGCCACCACATAGCTACCTATATTTGCCTACTATTTGAGCTTATACCTTTTTACAAGAAATTCTTGTAACTGATGTATTTGAGGCTCTTAATTGTTTCTTTCAGCAGATTGTACATGAAGTGGTATGTTGTAATCTATCTTCATGTCATCATGTGATAGAGATAACAACTTTAATTTAAAAAATAAAATCAAACACATGAAGTACTTCAAATCCAGGATTCCGGAATCAAAAGAAACGATTTTGTTTAAAAAAGGATGTGACAAAGAGTCATATAGAAGCCTACAAATAAAATTCATATAATAATATTTACACATACATGATTCATTTGCACAACCCGTGTATATACATGGGACTAAAAGATAGTAAAAATTGAAGGAATTGGTGCCCTGTCATATTTTATATAGAAAAATTATCTTGACCACTTGTTGCTCAAGATTTTAATCTATTTAAAATAGGATCAAAAATACCAGTATTTATCATGGTTATAAACATAGCATGATAATACTTCATACGATGGAAGAGAACACTTAAAAGAAAAAGGCTAACAAAGACATGCTATAACCTCAAAGTTCTACTTTTTATGGTACCCGTTTTTTAGCATTAAAAGGCATTTAAGATTGCAATGAGAAAAAGGAAGTAAGCTCCATCAGATTAAGACATGCGTTATAAACTTATAATAGTCTGTTTATTGAACTAAATCTAAAAAGAAGACACGGGAACAATGTACCTTTTATTCTCTGAATGGATTATTACTAATTCCAATCTTTATTGTAGATCATTGAGATATCCTTTCTTCAGGAAAGATCATCATGGCATATGAACTCTGGATTGCCCCTCATACCAAAGCGATTACTGTGATATAGTAGCAAGTCTATCAGATGATATGGTATGATATTAATAATCAAATAACCATACAGCAGCTCCCACAAGTTTCAGTATATAACCACACTTAATACAGCGTCATGTTGTCATATTTGTTTGAAAATAAGGCCAATGTAAAATGATATGCACATTGACATCTAAGTTTCGCCACCACATGGTCTAGCACTAGCCTATTCTTAACCTGTAGATGACTGTAAATTTTTTATAAACATTAATTTACTTAAACAACCAACTTTCGGATATCCCATTGATCCACTAGAAAGGGTCACTTCAAACATGACGACAAGCTATATGAATATAGGAAGAAAAAATTAATCTTGACTTCTTGAGGGCACTGTATATTGTATGACAGTCCTCATCCTATAAAGCAACTTGCTAATTCTATGAATCTTGTGATGATCAAAAGCGGAGGACTACGGACACCTCATTGTGATGGAAAGAATCTTTAGATGTAAATCTTTTCAAATGTCATAACGATCACATTATGCGGTATGCCGTTATTTAGTGAGAGGACTCTTAGGCCATGCCATGTTTATCCATGTCCTTAATTTCTTGTCTTGTATGTAAAAATGCTCTCAGTACTAAACATTGTTAATTGTAATGGGGATGACCATTGATTGATGCTGTCTTCTGTTGAGGCAGCGAATAGTGTAAAGTTCAACCCCTTTTTTTTTTTTTTTTTTTTTTTTTTTTTTTTTTTTTTTATGCAGCGAATAGTTTAGCTTTTATAGAAAAAGGATCAAACGTTTTTTATTTTATTTTTAAGTTTAGCTTTTATAGAATTAGGATCAAACGTTTTAAGCACTTTAAAGACTATCAAACCTATGGTTCAGCAGCTTAAATGAACCGGGTATAAGAAGGTCAAGTTTCTTGGAACTTTCAACAGTGTGGTACTCTGTAATGGATGGAGGGTGCTTCAGTCTGCTTTTCAAACCATTATCGAATAGTCAGAACAGTTAATAGAGATAGATATTTCAACTTTTGCGGTGAGTCTTCAAAAAGTAAATTAAGTACTTAATTTGACAATATAGTTCAGTGCGCCATATAACAGCTCAATCTTACTTACCAACATAGTTAAGCAAATTAACTTGGCAATAATAAGTTGCAATAGTCTAAATTACTAAAAACGTGCGATAGAAATTCAAAGCCTCATGTTCTCACCTTTAGCAGCAAGTTTATTATCCATGTCCATAATGCTCAAACAGACCCTTCCTGCGATATTATCTCGTCAAAACTTCAGCACTCGATTACGCTGAGTCCTAACTATTCAATGTTCAATATGAAAAGGAGAAAATCAATACATAGATTTATCAACTTGTTGACAAATGACAATTAGTATATAGCGCAAATATATCACTTTGAATTTCTTAAAACTTTCCATGTGAGCGCTTTTTATTAAAACAGTAACAAGAGCTAGTTTAGCTGATAGAAACTCTATTGCTATTCATATTTAGTAGTCCATAAGAAACAGCGAAAACAAACACTATAAACCAGCAGGCCCGATACAAATGTGTGGTGAATACATCTTACATCCAACGTAACCCACCAAATAAAACTTAAAATAGCCCTAATCAAAGCAAACTAGCAATTTTGCCACCACATAATCATTTAACGCATAAAAATCAAACAAATTTTCACCATATTAATAAAACCAGACACACCATATGATCATTAAGCCCCTAAGTTTTCCACATTTTGCTCAATTGTTAATCACACATTGTCAAACCACAAACAAAAAATCACTCAATTAAACAATCAATTATCATTATAACCACAATTAAACATAATTAACAAAGTAAAAAAAAAGTGCTGGATCTGAACAACTATAAGAATACATACATTAATACGAATTTATAAAATTGATTAAATAGTTAATTAATGGATATTATTTATACCTGTAAGGAATGTGTGCGATCAATATGAAAAATTAGGGTTGAGAAAATAAATACTAATAATAAATAAAAAGGAAAATGAAAATTTTATTAGTAAATTTGTTTGTTTGTTTGTTAGGAAAGTTGTTGAAAGGTAATTGGTGGGTGAGAGTTTACAGATCCACGCATAAGGAAAGGCGCGTGAAGAATTGGATTCAGTTGGAAAAGTGAAAGACAGTTGGGTGGGTGGGTGTTAGCTGATAAAAGTACAGTGATAGGCAAAAGTTCTTTATAGATCCAACTTTTATCATAGAACCCATCAAGCAATCTTAGCCACTCATTTTTCTTATCAAATTAAAAAAATTAATTTCCACCCTTTTTTTTAAACTTAAATATCTCGCAAATCGTAAATCGTCAAGCTACAAAAAAAATACCATCGCGACGAGAATTAAATTATCTTTCTATAGACATGCATTGTTATATATTTTTGATGAACTTTTTTTTCGATGAACTTTTTTTTTTCCCAAAATTTCCGTCCAGAAAAATCATATATGATTCGTAAGAATCATATATGATTCGATTTTAACAAATCATATATGATTCCGTACGAATCATATATGATTTTTACGAATCATATATGATTCGTAAGAATCATATATGATTCGTGTAAGAATCATATATGATTCGTAAAAATCGAATCATATATGATTCTTACGAATCATATATGATTCTTTCTGGGCGGAAATTAAAAAAAAAAAAAAAAGTCGTCGAAAGTATATAACAATGCATATCTATAGAAAGATCATTTAATTCTCGTCGCGATGGTATTTTTTTTGTAGCTTGAAGATTTACCGTTTGCAAGATATGTTGTTTTAAAAAAAAAGATAAAAAATAAAAATGGGTGGCTATGATTGGTCCATTGGTTCTATGGCAAATATGAGATCTATATTGATCTCATCTCGGTGGGTGGGTGTTAGCTGATAAAAGTACAGTGATAGGTATTTTGACTTTATGAATGTAGGGGTTTTATTGTCTTTTTAACTATTTACTAGTTAATTTTAGAGTAAACTACAAAGATGGTCCTTGTGGTTGGCGTTGATTTTCACATATGGTCCCTTGACTTTTTTTTTTTGCATTCCCGGTCCCTAACTCAGAAACCCTTAACACAGATGGTCCCTTGACCAAGCGTCCGTTTGGTCAAGGCGTTAAGTTGTATGTGTGTGAGGGTGTTTTCGTCCATTCAATCACACATTCTTTCTTCTTTTTCTATCCTCATAATCACACACTCACTTTCAACATCATCATCTTCAATTCTTCAACATCATCATCTTCATCTTCAATTCTTCATATCATCATCTTCATCTTCAATTCTTCATATCACATTCCCCATCATATAAACCCGTCACCACCTTAAACCCACCACTAGTCAAACACACAAAAAACAAATAACAATATCATATAACAAAACTCTCGATCTATCAAAACATATATCTCCTAAATCCGATCTATAACAAAAAATATAGATCATAAATCAAGAAATCATCATCATTTCTCACACAAAAGTCTCGATCTATTAACACAGTTACAACAACATAATCAAACAAAACCTAAATCTTCACTTTAAACCATAACCGATCTTAAAAAATATCAAGAGTTTATACAACTCTCGATCAAAAAGAACAGGTAATGAATGTGAATGAAATAGTTGTGGGCTTGTTGCGGGTATAGATAGCAGGTAAAGAACCTGAGGATCAAAGTGTGAGCATGTAGAGTCAACTGATGGTTGGGTCAGGGAGTGATAAGGGTGTTTGTAGCTGTTAGAAGCTGACTGGGATATAAGACTTGGTTTCATTGTGTTAGAGAGATTGATAAATGGGTGTAAGGATCTGCGGGGAAGTATAAAATGGGGTTGTTGTTGTTGTTGTTGTTGTTGTTGTTTTGTTGTTGTTGTTGTTGTTTCGGGCTGAGCCTGATCCGGGAGTGTTAATGTGGTTTAGGATTATATTTGTAAGGAGCTATGTTATGATTCCATTTAATGGTTTGAGGATGTATTGTTGGTTGAGGGTTTTGAGTGGCAGCCACTGACTCGCCGGAAAGGTAATGCAATATATGGAATTATTTTGAGCTAAGAAACTTACATACACATCCATTTATTTATGCATTTCTGAGTCCAAAAAGTATTAATCGGAAGACGGGCAGGGTAGTCGTATATTGGCCTTGTTTCCATGAGATGACTCATTTTGTTGCTTAATTATAAGCAATGGTTACCTTTTTGTGGGTTTGTAATGCCAAATGTCATCATATATATCTGTTCATTCTCCCTACTTCTTTTTAGGTAAGAGGACATGATGCGGTCGAGAGTTCAAGTAAGTTTCCGTTAGTAATTAGCACTTGGCCCTTCTTAGATGATGTAAGATCTGGATGGACGGCTATTAATGCAGGTTTATCTCCCGTTGATGCTGTTGTGGAAGGTTGTTCCATATGTGAGGTACATCCATGTGATGGTACAGGTAGGTTCCTACAAATTGCTAATCAACAAGTATTCATTAGTCTTTTAATCATTGGTTATATACCTACAGTTTTTTAAAAATAAGTATATATAAAACAGTTGGACCTGGGGGAAGTCCGGATGAGAATGAGGGAAAGTACAATGGATGCCTTAATCGTGAATGGGGTAACAACATTTAACATTGATACATTAGACTGTAAATGGATGCCTTAATCTTGTAGGTTGAAATGCTGGAAAGAAAAATGGGGTGCTCATAAATTGTGTGTTGCTGCAATGGTGGGTGGTTGAAAGGGGTGGTGGTGGTAATGGTGGAAGAGAAGGGGTGTTTGGAATTGGAAATTAAAAGAGTAAAATTACAATATAAGAGTAAATTACACATATGGTCCCTGTGTTAAAACATTAAAAGACTATTTTGCCCTCATGTGCAAGTCACATGAGGGGCTTTAACAGTCAAAGTTAACGGACGTTTGGTCAAGGGACCATCTGTGTTAAGGGTTTCTGAGTTAGGGACCGGGAATGCAAAAAAAAAGTCAAGGGACCATGTGAAAGTCAACGCCAACCACAAGGACCATCTTTGTAGTTTACTCTTAATTTTAAGACTAAATTACACCGTTAGTCTACGAGAAAGTGTCAGATTTCATAGGCCATCTAAAAACGCAAATCTTGCGTCGCTGGTCCAATATTTTGAATATAATATGTGTGTGGTCCAATTTTTCTAATGTCGTTAGCTTTTCTCATTATCTCGGACCTCACGTGCAAATCACACGAGGATACTTTTGTTTTTTCACTTTTTTCTACCATGACTAATTCTGTTTACTATAGCATTTCTTTCTCTACTCATCTTCCCACTAAAAAATAATGTTGATACAAACAGGTGAAAAACAAACTTTTCTTATTTGAATCGCACCCATCTCATAAAATCACGTCTATAAAAGTGACTTAGTTTTGACTTTTATGTATCAATAACACATAAGTATAATAAACTTTTCAGCCTAAGTTCTACCTAACATGATTCTTATCTGAATAAACACATAAACAAGATACAATCATACAAGTACTCTTTTATCCTTGTGTTTCTTTCATTTTCGAATCACAAAAAAAAACTACCTAACATATTAATTTATTTGGAAATTTCGGTTAAGATCTAGAAGATAGTGTATCGGGTAAGATTTTAGTTCATAATTTTCTTGTCTTGCTTCTTAACCGGCAGAAAAAACACTTTGGGAACAAATCTTGAATCTTGTTTCGAGATGGTTTTGGTTCGATTGTTTATTTTAAATCTTTGAAACCCGAAATCTTTTTCTTATTGCAAGTGAGGATCAGATTGAAACGAGGGGTGGGTTTTGGGGTGTTTGGGAAATGGGTTTTGGAGTATCGTGGTTGAAGGTAGTGGTGGTGGTGGTCAACGGTGGAAGAAAGAGAGAATGATGTGGCGGCCATTGGTTGTTTGGTTTTGTGAAGTGGATAAATATGTAGGACTTGGAGGTGAAGGTGGGCTTTGGGAAGTCGGATAGGTTGAACCAGGTGGTGGGTGGTGGTCGATTGGGTCGCTGAATAAGTCGAATGTGACGGCACGTAGTGGTTGATCACCCTTTTATATTCCCGCTTTTCGTATGCCGGAAATCTCATGTCGTCGCTACTTTCTTTCTGGCGAGAGATTTGTGGTTCCGGCTTATCGGAAAATATCCACGACCGCCGTTTTCATCGAGGATAAGCTACACTAGTATAGATATGGGATTTCGTCACGCATGTGGTATTTTGAACAGCCACACAGTAACATATTTATGTGACTAAATGTACCAGAATAAAATAAACAGCCACACTTGATCCGACTTGTGTAACCATTTCGGAATTTCATTGTCACACATGTGGTATTTTGAACAACCACACAGTAACATATTTATGTGACTAAATGTACTAGAATAAAATAAACAGCCACACTTGATCCGACTTGTGTAACCATTTCGGAATTTCATTGTCACATATTTGAATATTTTCGTGACTAGAGGTATCTGGTAATTTTTTTTTTTTTTGATTATTTAGTCACTTATAATTTGGGACGTGTGACAGATACAAATAAGTTTGAAACATTAGTCACACTATATATATACATATGTGACAAATATATGTCACACAATTGAACAGTGTGACCAAAATCCATATATAGTCATATGAAGTAATTGTGTATGTGGCTAAATCATATACTCAAGTTTGTCACACATTATTTAAAAGTGACTGCTAGTTTTTGTTGAAAATTTAGCCACATATGAATTTGAAATGTGTGACAACTGAAAAGTAATTTTGAAACATTAATCACGATATGCATTTAAAAGTGACAAATATATGTCACACACTTGAACAGTGTGACCAAATGTCATATATGGTCACACTAAACCATATGCATACATGATTAAGTGTAACCAAAATTCGATACATATGGTCACGTAAGTTAATATGTGTGTCTAAAGTTTAGTGTGTGTTTGCCTGCCAAATCCTAATGTGTATAGTCACATTTAATTGTAGCACGATCATGTGACTATAGGCTTTACAATAGTCACACCATATCACAAATGTGTATCTAAATTATGTTTATGGCCACATTATAAGGGTATTATATGTGACCAATACATTCAAAATAGTCACATTGTGAAATATTCATGTGACTATTATTTATAGCAAAATGTGAACTCATTTATCATTAACCTTGATATTAGTCACATTGAGTGTTTGTGTGACTAAATTCAAGATGTTACATATGGTCACATGAAGTATTTATTTAGGTGTCTAAATCATATAATCATATTTTGTCACACACTATTTAAGTGTAGTCACAATTCGATACATATGGTCACACATTTCTGATAACTTATGTAATTTTGAGGAGTTAGATATGGGATTTTATAGTCTATCTAGTTTGAGTCTAATTTGATATTCACTGAATTGAGTTCAGACTATTAGTCATGACTCTTCATTTGCCCCATTACAATGCTGGGATTTTATAGTCTATCTAGTTTAATGCAGTAGTATGTTACTTGCCCCTAGGAACTATGTTACTTGACTTTCTAAAGTCAATTTTCAACTTTAATGAAGTAACATGTTACTAAAGTGCCTGCAAGTGCATATACATGATAAATGGAAACTGCAAATACAATAAAGCTTGACTGCAAGTGGATATACTAGTGAAAACTGCAAATTTTTTCATTGCCATAGAAAAGCTTGACTTTTTGGAGTCAAAATCCATTACAACACGCTAAATTACACAAACAACTATTTAATACTAAAACTGTTAATCATCTAATAGTACTAACTTAACAATATAAGCAGTAACCTTGCACTTAGCCTTGAGCAGCATTAACTTTAGCCCAACAGTGACTTTTGTACTAGCAGCAATAACCACTTGGTATATTTCCTTTGAAGTTCACCAGCAGTTTAACTTCAACCAGCAGTCTTAACTGTTACACTAGCAGTCTTAACTTGCAGCATGACATACTTCACTTGGATTTTCGTATAACAATACCTTCACAGTCGGTTCGATAGTAGTCATTTTGTGATTCATTACCCAAGTCATGTTTATTTACACGTGGCAATATGTTATCATTGTGCTCGTGAATGACTGTACTAAATTCCTCGTCGACATCGTCATACGTATCTTTGTAATTCTTGGTAGGTGTTTTAAAGATAATAGACAATTTTTTATCTACCTGGTCTTTCACATAAAACACTTGTCGTGCTTGTGAGGCTAATATGAACGGATCACCCTTGTGGCCTAAACTATTCAGGTCTACCAATGTATAACCAAGATTATCGCGTTTGACCCCACCAGTTTTGTGATTAACCCAATCACATTTGAAAAGAGGAATTTGCCTAAAACGGTAATCTAGTACCCATATCTCTTATAAAACCCCATAATAAAATGTGTTGATATAAATAATGCCTAAACACGTTATTAATATTTTTCGATATCTCTACGTTTTGATAATCACAAAATGTAAAATCATTAAACGAAAGATTATGACGTAAACAAGTATTTAGTTGTAAATATCTATTTTAACAACTTAATCACTTAAGGTATGAATAAACAAATGCCTAATGCATTATATGATCAAATGAACTTTTTCTTAATCACTAGATTTTTTATAAAATAACACAAACATTTTATATCTTTTACAAAATCAATTTTGGAAATTAAAGGAAAATGTTTAATCCATAATAAATTTATGAATTCAAAATTTAAACCAAAAATGGCAAAAATGTTTCAGAAAAACCTTCCCCACAAAAAGACAAAGCTGGGCAACAGAATTACTGGGCGGCCCCCTTAATTAACTAGGCGCCCCCCTTAATTATTAAGGGGACCGGCATGCTCCCCAGCTTTGCCTATAAATACTGGTTCATTCCTGGACTTTTTCCTCACCTTTTTGCACTCCAAACCTTCTGTTCTAAATCTCTTCTTATATCTTTCTAAATCCTTTGATCATATAATCTTAAGCTTTTGTTTTCAAGTGATTCAAGCTTCAATCATCCAAGTGCAAAGAGAAGAATACTTCTATCAATCAAGACTAGAAGTATTACAACTTAGTATCATCTTGTTACCTAAGTTGTTAGTTTAGTAAACTTTGTAAATCATTCATTCATTTGTGTAGAAGGTGTGTAGATTAGGTGTGAACATAAGTGATTAGATTAGTATAGTGGGTAAGTAGTGAAGAAGGTGTAGAAGTAGTTGTGTTGTAAAGAAGTAGTGTAGAAGTATTGTAAAGTTGTGAAGTAGTTGTGGTGTGAAGAAGTTGTGAAGTCGTCGTAAAGAAATCGTGAAATAGTGAAGAAGTAGAAGTCGCGAAGGAGTGAAGAAATACAAGGAGTGAAATAGTGAAGAAATAGAAGTCGTGAAGAAGTGAAGAAATAGAAGTCGTGAAGAAGTGAAGAAATAGAAGTCGTGAAGTGTTGAGAAGAAGTTGTTGGAAGTCGTGAAGTAGTCGTGTTGTGATTGAAGTTGTGAGATTGGTTCTAGCTACGATTAGAACTCGACATTTAGCTTTGTGTCGTTAAACCGGTGTAAGCGAAAGTTGTGTAAGGTTTTCTCCGCCATAAGGGAGCTTGTTGAAGTAGTGAAGAAATCTCTCGAGCTAGGTGCTCGGGGAGTGGAGTAGGGCAAGGAAAGTGTCCTTGTAGCCGAACCACTATAAATCCCTCGTGTCTCGGTTTGATCTCTCCATCTCTTACTTACTTCTTTATTTATATTGTCATTACTTTCATACATATAGGCATATATAATTGTTAGTATTATTTAGAAGTTGATTTTACATAAAGATCAATTTAAAACTCCATTCATGAAAACAAAACTTTTATAACAAATCTAAAAAGATACACATATAATTAATAATATTGTTCAAGTATTATTTTTCACATAAACTCGAATCTAAGTTTTTAAAAGGAAACAAAGTTTTTATAATAAATTAAAAAGACGTAAAACTATTCAAACCCCCCTTCTAGTTTTCCATAATTGGTATCAGAGCCAGGTTAAACAAGATTTTTAAAATATATTGTATTTTAAAAATTGAATCGATCTATGGAATCGGAAAAATATTTAGAAGGGAAATCTATGCAAAAGCCACAACTATTTGAAAATTATAGCTTTCTTGAATAGAAAATTAAATTTGAAAATTATGTGAAATCAATTGATCTAGATCTTTGGCATGTCATTTCGATTAGTGATTTTCAACCAACAAAAATGGATTTTGAAAGTCAAAATGATTATTTCAAAACAAAGAATGACAAAAATAATAAAGCTAAAATAATTATTTATAAAGCCTTGCCGAGAGTTGAATATGAAATAATATTCTTCTGTCAAACGGTTAATGATATTTGGAAAAGTCTCTTAAACTTTCATCAAGAAAAATGTCAAGCCAAAGATGAGGAATTTGATCTTGTACATGAATTAGTTGTCCTAGAAAATTTAATAGATAAACATTTAGATAAAATAGATACATGTGCTACTAGTTCAAATGTGTTTAATGAAGGTATTAATGACGAAGACTACATGAATCAACTCCGAAGTGAACTCAATTCAAAATCATGGAGTGACACAGACGAAGAAGAAGATTACTATCCGGTATGTGAAGAATGCAAATTAGATAAAACCGGTTTAGGATTTAGTTCGGATAACTCATCAACAAGTAAATCAAAACAAATTAAATTTGTAAAACCTAGTAGAAAAACTTAGAAATAAGGTTATTTACAATGATTATAAATAATATAAGTCAGGAAATCCATTGTTTGTACATTAAAACAAACTGTTAAGGAATTCTTGTACTTCTTGGCGACATCCTCACCATGTGCATACAAATGCAATGGGTGTCCTCAACTAACCATCTTGGACCCATAAGAATCAGGGTACCAAGCTGTTTTACTTGATTAGGTGATAAACGCACAATGGAAAGAAACTCAATCTTACGTTAATCTACTCACATTCGAAACGTGCGCGTGAAGACAAATGAATTATCTAATCTTGAATCACACTCAATATCTCACATGATAATCCATCTCAAGAAATAGCTAATGACGTAGTGAAATATTAATGATGCGGCTATTGAAGAATTAATGAAGATATCCCTACTACTTAATCGGAAATTTTGAGAAATCTACAAAGTAACTTTTAAACAAGTACTTTAAGATAATGTAAAGGAAGTGTCGAAACTTAGGATTCTCTAGCCATCTCATCAAAGTATGTCCGATGTCATCATGGAATCAAAATCAAAAAGTACTTGTTGAAAAGGCATGATGTGGTTGCAATGAAGATGTGAAAGTCTCAACAAAAGACGTTATATGCATCAAGACTAAGACATCAAATGAGTCAAGTACAAGACATGTTCGGGTCAAGCCATTTTGGTCTTATAAGGGATTAGAAGCCTGCTATGATATACTTAAATACCTTGGCTATCTTGAAGACTCATCTATCATTCACAACTTCGTTTACCATCCTGGATATTACGAAGAAAAGTTGGACATAAGGTACGTTTTTGTTAGAACTTATGTACGCCACCATCTATAAGTTCTTGGACCGTTTTGGACTCTAGGTTGTTTAGACCTTGATCTAAGATAAACAATTAACACAGTGATAATAATAAGCACATCGGAATAACATTAAGAATATTATTATTATCACTAAGGTTCTTCGCCACCATCTCCTAACACTAACAATACAAAACCTAGGCATCCGTTGTAGGAACTCGATGCCTAGACACACCCTACACATTTAGTCGACTACATTATGACACACACACACAAAAACATATGCCTCTAATCCTCTTTATATAATAGAGGATTAGGGTTACATAAAGAATAATCTAGAATAATAAAAGATACATAGTAATCTTTTCCTTTTGTGAAGTTTCATTCTTTGTCATCAATAGTCCCTCATGTTTCATATGTTTTGTCTTTATCAACTCAACTATTAGACCCAACAATCTTCCCCTAGTTGATATTGACAAAACCAATAAGCATGAACTTCCCCTGAAGTTAATATGTCATGAAACATGCGACTTCCCCTTACACCATGCAAATCATCAAGAATCTTCAATCTGCAATCTTCAAAATATTCTTCCCCTTTTTGTCATCATCAATTAGGGGACAAAAATATGCAACCTTGATATTCATAACTACGAATCAGTATCATACATCCAACTTAGTCTTCCAATGTCTTGAATCGCCCTCCATTAATGAACACCAAAACGCTTTCTTTTATAAATGAATCCAAGACAGAAAAATCCCAAATCTTCAGTAAAAATACCAACGAGCAATCATGAAAACCTTCACCTCGATGTAGCATATAAATGGTTACAGATTTGAACAATAAGCTTCCCCTGAAACCCATATGTTAACCATTTGAAAGAACTTGCCGAATAACTAACAACAATAATAACAAACACCATGTTGTACCATCCATGAATGAGCATCCTAATTCCGCATTAGGTTTGAAAGATGACAACAATAATATACGATATCAAGCTGTAGTAAACAATGTAAAATAGTTCTTTGGTAAAGCAGTAGAAACCATGTAGAAAAAGTAACGACCTCTAATCAGTGTTAACATGATTACTACTTCAACAAACTCTCCTGTGTGTGTCGTCCAATATCCCATATGTGTGTCTTAAATCTCGAATCAATCATATATACTTCCCCTCACTGCTTGTAAATCATGCAATTATATCGAACCATAAAACTCTTTATTTGTTGCCATAAATCATTTAAACGCAGCAGTAGGAATTACAAAGAGCAGTAGTATCTAAGATGTCGAGCAGTAGTAATAAATTTCAAGTAGCAGCAGAAACTCTCGACAACTAGCAGCATAATGTACAATACGAGCAGCACTATAAATCCATATCGAGCAGCAGTAAAATACAACTAGCAGCACTATCAAATACTCGTAATATCCTGAAAATTAATCCATTGACCTATGATCTGACAACGCAATAAGTGTGATCCCACACCACAAGCGAAAAACATTGATTCAACTCTCCATTAATATTTCAATTTGATAAAACCTTGGCCCACAATCGATCGGTACGAGATTTAAACTTTAATATCAAAGAATTGGTATACACTGACCCACGATTAAATGCATAATACAACTTTGTTCCACGTTACTGTATATCATAGCACCACATATTATATTCGATCAATTAGATAATCCTTGTTCCACTTTGTACCGACCAACTATTATCCAAATCAGTACGAGGTTACTTTGATTGTTGAATTTTTTCAAAATCATCAATTAATGCAATAATCAATTTTGTCGTCCAAAAGATTCGATACCCTTAAAATCCGATTACATCAGAAAAACAAAAAACGATTATACCTTTATCGAATTAGCTTTCATCGATCATAATACCTGCTTCAAATCTGCTCTTCTTCGACAACGAACCTTGTAACATCCTTAGATCGAGAGCCCCCGCTTTGATACCACCTGTTAGAACTTATGTACGCCACCATCTATAAGTTCTTGGACCGTTTTGGACTCTAGGTTGTTTAGACCTTGATCTAAGATAAACAATTAACACAGTGATAATAATAAGCACAGCGGAATAACATTAAGAATATTATTATTATCACTAAGGTTCTTCGCCACCATCTCCTAACACTAACAATACAAAACCTAGGCATCCGTTGTAGGAACTCGATGCCTAGACACACCCTACACATTTAGTCGACTACATTATGACACACACACACAAAAACATACGCCTCTAATCCTCTTTATATAATAGAGGATTAGGGTTACATAAAGAATAATCTAGAATAATAAAAGATACATAGTAATCTTTTCCTTTTGTGAAGTTTCATTCTTTGTCATCAATAGTCCCTCATGTTTCATATGTTTTGTCTTTATCAACTCAACTATTAGACCCAACAGTTTTCTTTTTAAATTTCATGAGTAGTTACTTCATACATATAGTCTTATTAATCATTGCCTTAGGATATGCTTAGTTTGATAGGTTGCATTGCCTTTACACTTTTAGTTATATCCGTTTTACGATTTAATAAACTAGAAACCCTTTAGTTAGCCCCCTAAGTATTAAATGAAGTATTCACTGTCGAACTCATTTAGCCTTCTCAAATTGAACATGGAAATCTTCCATGTCCACTAGTAGAGAACTCATGTAGATAAAGCAAGTAAAGTGGATTAATTGTCAACATAGAAGTAGGATTAGATATGTAACCACCCGAAATTTTCCAAACATTATTTTTATAATAAAAATTAACTTATTATTATTTGGCAATTTATTTGAACAATTTTGATCTTACAAAATTATTTCGGGACGTTATCTCGCACACCGTAACCATCCAAACTACTGATTTTATCAAGAAAAGTGAGATAATCACTTCCTGACACCTACTTGCAACTTATTTACAAAACCAAGAAATCATCGCGCTTTTCTGAAAAACATGACACCACACGCGTGCCAACGCCACGTTAGTGACGGCTTAAATTTTATTTCCAAAATCAACAACTTTCTTTTTATACCATTTTTATAAAAAACGTTCACAGAAATATATTTTTATTTTCAGATTTACCAAATCGATGTATCACATTTACTTTTGACACGCCGGGATTCAACGGGACACGAGGAACACTTAATATACACCTAAAAATAAATCTTATCATCCATACAACCTACCCACTCACACTATAACTATATAAAAACAAATATACCCATTATATTATACATATTAAACAAAAAAAAAAAAAAAAAAAAAGAAAAAAAAAGAAAAAAGGGAAGGGATAAAACCCACGACTCTCTCTCCTCCCCCACTCCTCTGTTGTTCTTTCTGACTTCCTGATCAACAAAAATCGTCACCTCCTCAACCTTTTCTTCTCAGATCCATAACCAGCCAAAGAGTGACGCCATAAGTAAAATAAGATCAAGTTTTATCCTCTTCTTTAAGTCCAAAGGGAGCGTCTGTGTCCTCTTTGTCGAGTTCTATAAGGTCCACACATCGAGCCAAGTGATGATGTAGATGAGGGTGATGGCATACCCTTTTCGGCTATAGATCGACTGGTAACAAGGAAAGATGAGTCAAACCCATTTTCTTTTCAAGTTTATAATTGATTCGAGCCACAAGGACACCCCCCACCCTTCGCCGTTCACACACTCTCAAGAACATCACAAAAACTTTATCTCAAGACTTTGGCTCGAAGATTTGGTGGTGGGTTCCTGCTTGGTTTCGGATCAATTCGTATCCAAGAGTCTCTTGTTGTAATCATCTCTTCAAACGACATCCGTAATTTGTAAGGGTTTTTCTTAATCTTCCTCTAGTTTGTAAATTTTGATATTAGCTGTTAATAAAACTTGCAGTTCTGATTTGTTCAAGTTGTAAATTGGTTGTTAATCGATCTATAAATTTCGTGGATACATACAAGATTAGAAACATTTTTGACATTGTTTCGTGTGGTAAAAGATTAACAAAAAGTGTTTGTGTGTTAATGTTGTGGGGTCTCGCGTTGGTTTTATTCTTTAATCATGTGTATGTTTAAAATCGTTCTAGTGGTACGTTGTGATTCGGGTCGAGACCCGTTACTCTCCTGTTTTGGATTTAAGTTGTTTATCTAATTGAATTGTGCCTCGGATATGAGATTTGATCTGCTTGGTTTATGTTGGTTGAATTCGTTGTGGTTTATTTTTGCTCAGTCCAATTAATGTAGAACTCGTATAGAGTTGTGGTTGTTGGTCTCAGTTCGCCAAAAACCACCCAAGAGGGTGGTTAGTTTGGTGTTTCTTTTCATACGGTTCACAGAAAAGGGACACCCGCGAGGGTGCTCGTCCCCAACGTATTTTCTGTCCTTGTGGATTAATCGCTAAACAATAAACTTCTTGAATTTATCTTGGGTCGTTCAATCACGACATCAATAGACGGATTTTGAGGGTGGTCTTGCCTTGTGTCTCGACTCAACAAACAACACCAGGGGTGTTGGTTTGGTTCGGTTGCTCAAAAGCACAAGGGTGCATTTTACTTATGTTTTCTTTGGTTTTCATATGTGTGCTTAGTCGAACTCATTGTTCCAGCTTATTTCCAACCTGTAAGGTGTCCATTTGATCGCTGTTTATTTGAGGCGCGTATGTTGTCTCGGTGTCGAGTCCCCTTTAATCGGTACGTAAGACTATACAATATCATAAACCTTAACCAATGATAATTAACTTAAAGGTTGAGTCACTAATGAGTTTAACTTGTTCAGTATGTCGGCATTTCACAAAGATTTGAAAAAAAATTTGAATTGTTTGAGTTCTTTAATAGAGATAAATTGAGTTATTATCTTCAGTTATATCATGTAGCCAATTGTAGTGAAGGTGCATGCTACCAAAAAGTAAGTTGCCTAATATGCAATGTTGTTTGCTATTTAAAAATCCATTTTCATTTTAAAGTAAGTAGCAGCTTTTGAAAAATTAATCCCGACAGTGAAAGTCAAGCAACCAATGGAAATAATACTCACAAGTAAATTGGATCACTTAGACTTGTATCATATTGACATTACTTGGATAATTGTGACAATTATCGGACTTGTATTATATGGTTACCTATTTAATTGACTTGAGAAAAACGAATTCATAATAAAGTCTTTCGACTTGGAACGTTTTATAAACGAGCGGGTCATGGCGAAATTTTGTAAAATTGCTACACTTAAACTTTATGTGCGATAACCCCTTTATTTTAAATTCGTCGAATGGCAAGAAGCACACTTTGATATTGTAAAACTTTTGAAATTTGAAATGTAAATTCAAACTTACCTTTATATATGAAACACGTATGTTTTTTTTCAAACTATTCGGGATTTTTGGGCAACCACCGAAAACGTATTAATTGACTCATTTTGTTGACATTTTCCTTTGCCACTATTTTTCCTTGACTTCGTCTGTCATTTCTTTCTTGACTCAAGTTCTCGTCCACACTTGTCTCGACTGTGTCGATTTTCTGTTCCTATTCGGCGTGAGTATTCTTGAGTCTATGCTGTCTTACCACCACACGAAACGTTAAACACTAAACTTTTTACGAACTTTGATTCGAGTAATCCACGAAAACTAAGACGATTGTCTTTTCAAAACTCTTTATCTTCGAGACATATTCTGAGATAACTATATATATAATATATATATATATATATATATATATATATATATATATATATATATATATATATATATATATATGATGAAGCGAAAAGTGTACCGCTTTTAAGGGGTCATTTAAGCCCTAAATCGTATTTATTTGATCAAATATTGCCCTAAATCGTTCCTTTTGTCATTTTAGGTACTTTTGAGAAGAAATGTGGAAAAGGAAGCATTTTGGACGTTTTTGGAGCATAAAAGTGAAGAAAACGACAAAGTCTCAAAATCTTGCTGGAAGTTACCTTTGACGGCGTCAGGATTAACCCTGGACGGCGTCATGGCTTGGCAAAAGTGGTGGATGTGAAATTTACTCATGATAAGCCAGAGAAATTGCATGGAAATTCTGACGGCGTCACGCTTTAATCTGATCAAGGTCGTCACGTTATAATTTAAAGAGGGACGGCGTCACGTTCATAGTCTGAGGGCGTCAAGCCTTGATAAGCCAGAACGGATTTTTGAGAGCTAAAAAGGGACGGCGTCAAGAAGGTCATCCGAGAACCCTAAAAGCGGCGAGGTGACGGCGTCACACTCCATAACGTGACGCCGTCAGATCCAAAAATCTATATATAGTTTTGCAATTCTTTGTCATTAGTGTGGAACTTATTGTGGAACTTATTGGGGAATTTTGTGTGTGAAAACCCTAGGACGAATTTGGCAGCTCTTTCAAGGCTTTTTGCCTTGAGATCTTCCATGTTACATTGAAGATAAGTTATCAATTAATCATTCAATATGTCTATGTGTTGTTTGATTCTATCTTATTCTTGTCTTTTGTTTAACATGTTAGGCTAGATTTATCTTGTGTTTGCTTAGATCTAATGAAACCTAGCTATTGATTATTGGTTATTAGTGTATTGTTAGTTGTATTGGATGATTGTTCATCTATGTTAGGCTTAAGAAAACTGGCTAACTTCCTATTCGGTAACTTGCTTGAACGTCTTAAGAAACATGAACCAATGCGTACTAAAGGTTTTTATGGTTGTATTTAATGCACAAGCGAATTCTAGTGATCCCATGTTAGGAGCTTCCTAGCCGGCTCGACATAGGAGTGAAGTAGGAGTTTGTAGAGTTGGGGAAGTACGTACGCCACCCCACGAATGGTATTAAGGAATACACCCGTCATCCACGCAACTAATACACACTAATCAACCGGTAAAAGATAGTTAGGGAGTAAGGAAATCTAAGTAAACACATTTCCCTCCACATAAGTTTTCACCAACATTTTCATTTTCTGTTATTTTATTTTATTTGCATTCGTAGTAATTTGGGTTAGTTGACTAGCAACTAATTCCGCCCACTCTTTCAAACCCGAGATTTTACTTGCTTTCATAAAAATATAAAAACATAAAAAGAATCTTCTCTCACCCTTAGACCTATTAAAGTAGTTTTTCATACCTAACGAACACTATTCCCTGTGGAGAACGATCAATCCCCCGTACTTACCACTACACTATACTACATCGGTCAGGTACACTGCCTGGTGGGGTTGTAAGCCTCTTGAGATCCCTCGAGAGGTAAAACCTGTTGTAAGGTCGCAAAACCACGCATCAAGTTTTTGGCGCCGCTGCCGGGGAATAGTTATTGTTTAGGTTTGAATTTTTATTTTATTAGGTCTACTCGCTAGATTCCTTTCTAGTGAGATTTTTATTTTCTTTTTCTAGGATTTTCTTTAGTCTATCTTTTTCTTTGTGTCTTTGTTCGTAAAAGAAATTTCCATTGACTCTTCCGTTCACCATTATGGAGAACGTGAATCCACTACATAATCTACCCCTTCCACTCCAAAATGACATCTTTATGTTCCGTCGACATAATGGTGAATCTTTTTCCGATACATGGACTCGTTTCAAATACTTATTAAAAAAGGTCTTTCATCATGGTCTTGACTTATTGTTTCCACTTCAAATCTTTTACACTCGTATCGACCGCCAAACCCAGCAGGAGATTGAAAATATGGAAGATGGGAAAATGTGGGATTATGGTGATGAAGAGGCATGGGAAATCTTTGAGATCCTCGCCCAAAAAAGAAGTGGAACATGTGACCCAAAAAATGCAAGCTTAGACCTATTTGGTATTTGGATAAATCAATCGGAAGGTTTGTTTAGGAATGAGGTGGGTAGAGTTGAGGTACCTAAGTGCATGTCATGGTTAGGCCCTACCATAATACAAGATGAACACATTGGTGATCTTAATGTGATGGAGGATATAGTAGAGAACCCAAGCCCACCAAGTACCCCACAAGTCCTACCATCATTTGAGGCACACACACCGCCCGTGACTTACCCGGAAGAAGTAGAAGGGACTATAGGAACCCCAATTGAAGTAGAACCTTTGGAAGAAACAAAACTAGAAGAAATAGGTTTGAATACTTGTAGTCATAACCTTTCTTTTAGTTCTATGGAAGTTCCTAGTTTTGATGAACCGGAGCCTAAACCAAAACCGTTACCTAATCTTCCATCCTTAGATGTGAACTTAGGAATTGAATTAGGTCCCGATCCACCCATCAAACCATGTAGTCCGGGTAATGTTAAGATTAAGGTAGTAGACTCTAGGCCTTGTAGTGAGGAAGACAATATAGGAGTGAAAAATGACCTTACATGTCTACATCACCCATTCATGATTGATCACAAGAAATATTATGGGTTTAAACCGGGTCTATTGGGTCAAGATGGATTCCCAATTAGGAGTCTCTCGAAGTTGTTAGAAAATGATCCCTTTTTAGGAGAAAACTTTAATTCACCCATTGACCAAAGTGAACTAGGTAAGGTTATGATGAAAGGAGCACACCCCTTTGAGTATATAATTCATCCACCACTCTTTTCTCACGCGGCATACTTCCACCAAGATGGTGTGTATCGCTACCATCACCCGCACTTAATCCTAAGTGTAGGAAAAACCTCCCCTTTATCCGTTAAATAAGGGTAGAGTCAGGCTCGTGACTCGAACAAAAACAAGCGCTTCTTGGGAGGCAACCCAAGCTTTATTTGCTTTGTGTGTTTATTTATTTGTTTGTTTGATTTTATTTGCTTCCGTATGTGTGTTTAAGTTTTATTATTATTGATTCATGTTCAAAAGTAATTTGTGAAAATGCTTTATCTTGTTTTTAACTTCGTCTTAACTACATATAAAGGTATTTTGCAAAAGTTAAGTGTAAGGGAAATCTAAATCGGTTTATTAGAACACAAATGAACATGAATCATAATAATAATAAATTAACATACATATTAGTATTTGTTTGAGTCAAATGCTTGTATCGAGTCATAATGATGTTTTGCAGGATTTCCAGGAAGTAAGGTATAGGTTTTTACAAAATTTTTCCGGAAACGTAACATGAGAATTCTGTCAGATCATTTCTGACGGCGTCAGGCTTTACAACCTGACGGCGTCAGGTTTAATTTTCTGGAATTTTTTGAAAGTTTTGTTTTCTTAAAAAGTTTTTATTAAATCTATAACTTATAATCTCCAGGAATCTCAAAATTATCATTCCACAAGCATTATATCCTTATATATAGAGTTTATCCCGCCGATGTTATGCAGGTTTTCGTGTTTGTTTTCTCAGGTTTAACAGGTTATTTTGGACAAGGAAGTGTTTTGGATCAAGCTTTTGGCGATGCATTAGTCATGGAGCTTCAACATTACTTTGGAAGAAGATCTAACCGTGTTACTTCATTATCCACCGAACGAATCATGGGAGTATTTGATTTCATTCTTTTACTTTATACTTTTACATCTTGTTATTTGAACATTGGGGACAATGTTCATCTTAAGTGTAAGGGGGGGTAAAAGTACGATTAGAGAATACAATTGCGCTTGATTTTTGTTTGTTTAATAGTGGATGTGTAATAAAACTGAGATAAATACCTGTTAGGGTAATTTTAGTGCCAAATTTAAATTTTTTTTACAACATATAGGAGTGAAACTTTGATCTTAATGAGCGTCTCACGGATAGGAGTTATATGACTAGCACAAAAACCGTACCACTAAAAAATTTTTCACCCCCAAATATGTGAGGTTCGCCCCTAGAATTGGTAGGAAAAGCATTTTGCTATGATGTGTGTACCGGTAGCACTTAGATTCTAGAACTTGCGTTAGGACCATTCCGAGGCCACAAGTGAGACTACATTCGTGTAGTTAGATTTACTACATGATAAGAGGCATTAGGATTCACCCATTGTTTTACACCTGTGTTTTTGTTATAATTACATTGGCTACATTGGTCAAGTAATTCTCCCACACCCTTTGCGTTGTACTCATTTTTAGTACACGATACCCCTAGTACACCCCTCAGAGCCTATCTTTTCGTTTCGACCTTTAAGCATTTTACTTAAAGGAAGAATTTGTTACACCCCACTAAAATGTACACCCAAATCGCCTTAGCCTACCTTGTATGCACTCATTTTTTGTGCATTATTGTTACAACATTTGTTTAAACCCAAGTTAATTATCTAGTTGATTACATGGTTGCTAAGTCAAGTCATATCCTTGTACATATTGTTTTGGGACGATTGGGACTCATGGGTAAAGTACTAGTGTAATGGAGTAATGGGGAAGAACATCATTTATTACCCTCATATGTGCTAAATATTTTAAAAGTACTCCAAGTTTTTCAATTATCTTAATTCGAGTCATTAGAATAGTTATTTGTAAAGTTATGTAAAAGTTCAAGTGTAAGGGGAATGCAATGCCCCTATGATGTATTATTTTGGATGGTAGGGCAAAAGTGTATGCAAAAAAAAAAAAAAAAAAAAAAAAAAAAAAAAAAAAAAAAAAATCGAAAAAATCAAGAAAAAAAAATGAGAAAAAGAAAAGTAGAAAAAACATACGGACTACCATCCCGTTTCATTTTATGTTTATTTTATGTTTTTGTTATTTTGTTTTTAGCTTAAGTTGAGTCGAGTCTTGGCTTAGCAACATTGTATAGTACATGTAATTGATCAAGATCTTTAACTCGCCACCAGTAAAATATCCTTTATCCAACAAAACCGTGTTTTCCTTTTCCCTACACCTAACATTATAACCCATTTAAAAGCCCTCTTTGATAGTTTATCTTAGGTGCTTACGCCTAGTGGAGGAGGTTTTTGATCCTTTCCCAAGCCTATGGTAATCTATTTGCTATGACAGGTAGTGAGAGATATTATCCGTTTCCATTTATGAGATTTATTTTGATGACACTTGAGAGATGTGAGTATCTAAACACTACTTGTGAGGTGCTAGTTTGTAATCTCTGTGCTTATTATGATTAAAGTGGAACGAATATTTGTTGTAATTACTTTTATGTTAGCATTAAATGACCCCTAACTTGTATTTTGATTAGAATAAAAGCGCATTTGCTTGAGGACAAGCAAATCTCAAGTGTAAGGGTATTTGATGAAGCGAAAAGTGTACCGCTTTTAAGGGGTCATTTAAGCCCTAAATCGTATTTATTTGATCAAATATTGCCCTAAATCGTTCCTTTTGTCATTTTAGGTACTTTTGAGAAGAAATCTGGAAAAGGAAGCATTTTGGACGTTTTTGGAGCATAAAAGTGAAGAAAACGACAAAGTCTCAAAATCTTGCTGGAAGTTACCTTTGACGGCGTCAGGATTAACCCTGGACGGCGTCATGGCTTGGCAAAAGTGGTGGATGTGAAATTTACTCATGATAAGCCAGAGAAATTGCATGGAAATTCTGACGGCGTCACGCTTTAATCTGATCAAGGTCGTCACGTTATAATTTAAAGAGGGACGGCGTCACGTTCATAGTCTGAGGGCGTCAAGCCTTGATAAGCCAGAACGGATTTTTGAGAGCTAAAGAGGGACGGCGTCAAGAAGGTCATCCGAGAACCCTAAAAGCGGTGAGGTGACGGCGTCACACTCCATAACGTGACGCCGTCAGATCCAAAAATCTATATATAGTTTTGCAATTCTTTGTCATTAGTGTGGAACTTATTGTGGAACTTATTGGGGAATTTTGTGTGTGAAAACCCTAGGACGAATTTGGCAGCTCTTTCAAGGCTTTTTGCCTTGAGATCTTCCATGTTACATTGAAGATAAGTTATCAATTAATCATTCAATATGTCTATGTGTTGTTTGATTCTATCTTATTCTTGTCTTTTGTTTAACATGTTAGGCTAGATTTATCTTGTGTTTGCTTAGATCTAATGAAACCTAGCTATTGATTATTGGTTATTAGTGTATTGTTAGTTGTATTGGATGATTGTTCATCTATGTTAGGCTTAAGAAAACTGGCTAACTTCCTATTCGGTAACTTGCTTGAACGTCTTAAGAAACATGAACCAATGCGTACTAAAGGTTTTTATGGTTGTATTTAATGCACAAGCGAATTCTAGTGATCCCATGTTAGGAGCTTCCTAGCCGGCTCGACATAGGAGTGAAGTAGGAGTTTGTAGAGTTGGGGAAGTACGTACGCCACCCCACGAATGGTATTAAGGAATACACCCGTCATCCACGCAACTAATACACACTAATCAACCGGTAAAAGATAGTTAGGGAGTAAGGAAATCTAAGTAAACACATTTCCCTCCACATAAGTTTTCACCAACATTTTCATTTTCTGTTATTTTATTTTATTTGCATTCGTAGTAATTTGGGTTAGTTGACTAGCAACTAATTCCGCCCACTCTTTCAAACCCGAGATTTTACTTGCTTTCATAAAAATATAAAAACATAAAAAGAATCTTCTCTCACCCTTAGACCTATTAAAGTAGTTTTTCATACCTAACGAACACTATTCCCTGTGGAGAACTATCAATCCCCCGTACTTACCACTACACTATACTACATCGGTCAGGTACACTGCCTGGTGGGGTTGTAAGCCTCTTGAGATCCCTCGAGAGGTAAAACCTGTTGTAAGGTCGCAAAACCACGCAAACTATAATATATATATATATATATATATATATATATATATATATATATATATATATATATATATATATATATATATATATATATGTATATATATATATATTATATATTATATATATATATATATATATATATATATATATAATATATATATATAATATATATATATATATATATATATAATATATATATATATATATATATATATTAGGTTGTGCCAATCCGGCACCGTTGTGCCTGTACCCTCGATATCGTTATGTTTTGCTCTTGATGCCAGTTGTGACCACTGTGATGTTTTGCGTTGCAGCAAGCAAAGGTGAGTTCATGGCCCCTACTTTTACTGATTTTTAAATTGTTTCTGGGGGAGAATACATGCTCGTTTTAACTAAACTCAATGATTGTTTATTTGGAATATGAGAACTGTTTACTCAATATCTGACTGTTGAGCTGAATTATTTGAATTGGTTATTTGAAAGCGATATGTGATTGACTGATATATAGCCCCACTCTATTTACACTTGTTTTTACAATCGGGGTGAGAAACATGTAAAACTATTTTATGGACCAACACTGTTGCTATCAAACTATTACGCGGATTAACCTAAGCACTATTATGTCCCAAATTTGCCCAACTCATGAACCGTCAATTCCTGCTGGGAAGCGCGAATGATATAAATAGATCTATTGGGTTAACGTCCCCGTTCGGGTTGACTGGATAGGCAAACGAACGTATACCATGTCGAAACTACAAGTGTCTGGGATACACACTTGCCGGGCCACTGATATTTAACATGCTTCTAGAGCATGCACACTGTTATAGCTTCGGTTACATGAACTTAGAGCTAGCGTAATAAACTATTTTATTTTGGGTTGCATACCCTACACTTGGTCCACATCACAAACTTTACTTGAAGGTGAACACTATTTTCAGGACATTGTGAGCGACACAATGATCACAAAACTCTTATGAAACTCACAGTATTTTTGCTGCTTTATCATAAACCTATGAACTCACCAACCTCGTGTTGACACTTTTTAGCATGTATTTTCAGGTTTAAGGCGATAATCTAGTTGTGAAGGCTTTTGGCATGGCATGGCATGGTCATAGAAGACTCTAATATATTTGGGACCACTTGAAATCTTTTATGGGCTTATATTTCCGCACTATTTTTGAAATGTTGTAAACAAATCACTTTTGAATATGAAATCTATTTTAAATGGTTGAGGTAAAACCATTCTTTATACTTTGTGTTGTGATACCAATTTAGTAGCACCCAAACATGTATGCTTCCGCTAAACCAGATTCTCGGGGTGTTACAGATTGGCATCAGAGCCTAGGTTATAGAGAACTGGGTATTTTTAAAACCTAGACTATAACCGCTTTTACGAAAACTTAACCCTATGACCGCCACATGCCTGCCTGCCAAGCTGATGCCTCATTATGCTTTTTTGTGCTAATATAATTGATGAGATGTGCATACTGTTATCGGATAAGTATATCCATCTATTTTCGCTATCTACTATAAGTATCTTCGACATACTTATACACACGCATCATACTCGTCGTAGCATTACGCGTTTTCTCTACGCAATCTCATCAATCTTCCTCGAGTGTAGACATCCACCTTAATTACTTAAGCAGCTTTTAAAAGTAAGGGACATATTACTGATGTAACTGAGCTAAGTATTCCAAAATTTATTGAACCTCGGTAGAATATAGACTGATCACCTATATTCGACCAGGGACAGTGGGACATAGCCTGATCACCTATGTCCGACTCAGAGGTAAATTTTGCGATACTCAGAGTAGTTATACTAGGAGTTATGTCCAGATTGATTTTCTACTTGACTGCCGAAAGTTTAAAATTTCTGTGTGTACAAAATTATTGCCTAACATGAACATTCACATATACAGACAACACACTGGCATCACAACACCTTATGAACTGTAATACACCGACACCGCTATACTTCTCCATTTATATGGAACCTCCGTTTGTCGCCGTTTGACCGTAAATTGCATCGGGTCAGGCTAGACCCGATTGACACTATTTGAACCCAAGTTGCTTATTTGTAACTCCTTGAGATTGTAATAAGCCAGTTGAGCTTATCGGAGCGTTCAGATTTGATTCTAGCTACATTTGAATTTGAATTTGGCTACATTTGGAACTGGTTTTGGCTATGTTTAAATCTGAACCTCATTCCGGATTTGGAATTGTCATTCAGCTTTGTTTTGTTGTGGCTTCGCTACAGTCACCTCCACCTCAAACCCTACACTCAAATGATGTTGTACTTTCCGCGTTAAATACTAAGTACACTAATGAGACAGCCAACCGATTGCTAGTAGCAATCATCATCCTCCTTCAGAGTCGTACTCTGAACTCGCTAAACTACCCATTCGGTAGAGATCCTGCGCCCGACAGAAACCTTAAGACCCTAAGGAATAACCAGAACCGCGTTCCTTGAGACTATCACCTAATTCCCCCCTCGCCTCTCGGGGATATCAGTTATTTTTGCTACCCTCTCATAAAATAATAAATCATGTCGTTAATGCCATACAGACTGTTTTAGATTATTCCACAGACCATATCGCGGTCACCCTACAAATGTTTCACCGCTACTTTATGAAATCAAAAATTCTGACCCTACAACTATTTTGTAAATAACGACTGGTTCCCGTTCTATAAACTGTTGTACGAATCGTTTCACAAGTTATTTTATAACACGGTTCGTTGCCTTGCTACTATATCACAAACTAAACTGCAGTTTGTTATTACCTTGTAAATAATAAATTGTTTTCCATTACTTTATAAACTATTTTACAAATCATTTTATAAACTCTTTTGCAATCACCCGGTGAACTATCCACTCACCTAGAAAACAATTATATTACTATCTCTTGGTACCGTTAAAGTAAATTGAATACTTATGAAATCTGTAGTGATATCTTTCTAAAACACTCACCTGGATGCGTGAGATTTTTCTGCTCAAACCTTATCAAACTCTTAAATGTCAAACGCCAACTTTTGTGGAAATTATCCCATCCACACCATGACTAAGAACCAGTTTACGAAATTTTGAATCTTTTGAAATCGTGTCACCCTACGTATCTATTGATCTCTAACAAAGGAATGTGTATTAGCTGGAAAGTTATTTTAGTCAAATCCGCATAAAAACCTACTCAAATAAAGTTTTCGAACAAAATTTCTATCCAACCCTATGAGAAGGAAATACACACAACTCCGGATCAAACCTTGAAAACCAGTCATCATCCCATTCTACCACTTTAAATCAGAACATGTATCTCACCAACTCACAAAAATAGGAAAACCAATGACAAACCACCTGGGTACCCTCCCACAAACAAAGATAAACCCCTAAATAGCCTGGTGATACTCAAATCTGTTGTGAGTACCAACATCTCTTCTAAGACACCAATTTATCGGATAACATAAACTGAAATCCAGGACGGATTTCGCGTAAGGAGGGTAGAATGTAACCACCCGAAATTTTCCAAACATTATTTTTATAATAAAAATTAACTTATTATTATTTGGCAATTTATTTGAACAATTTTGATCTTACAAGATTATTTCGGGACGTTATCTCGCACACCGTAACCATCCAAACTACTGATTTTATCAAGAAAAGTGAGGTAATCACTTCCTGACACCTACTTGCAACTTATTTACAAAACCAAGAAATCATCGCGCTTTTCTGAAAAACACGACACAACATGTGTGCCAACGCCACGTTAGTGACGGCTTAAATTTTATTTCCAAAATCAACAACTTTCTTTTTATACCATTTTTATAAAAAACGTTCACAGAAATATATTTTTATTTTCAGATTTACCAAACCGATGTATCACATTTACTTTTGACACGCCGGGATTCAACGGGACACGAGGAACACTTAATACACACCTAAAAATAAATCTTATCATCCATACAACCTACCCACTCACACTATAACTATATAAAAACAAATATACCCATTATATTATACATATTAAACAAAAAAAAAAAAAAAAAAAAAAAAAAAAAGGGAAGGGATAAAACCCACGACTCTCTCTCCTCCCCCACTCCTCTGCTGTTCTTTCTGACTTCCTGATCAACAAAAATCGTCACCTCCTCAACCATTTCTTCTCAGATCCATAACTAGCCAAAGAGTGACGCCATAAGTAAAATAAGATCAAGTTTTATCCTCTTCTTTAAGTCCAAAGGGAGCGTCTGTGTCCTCTTTGTCGAGTTCTATAAGGTCCACACATCGAGCCAAGTGATGATGGAGATGAGGGTGGTGGCATACCCTTTTCGGCTATAGATCGAATGGTAACAAGGAAAGATGAGTCAAACCCATTTTCTTTTCAAGTTTATAATTGATTCGAGCCACAAGGACACCCCCCACCCTTCGCCGTTCACACACTCTCAAGAACATCACAAAAACTTTATCTCAAGACTTTAGCTCGAAGATTTGGTGGTGGGTTCCTGCTTGGTTTCGGATCAATTCGTATCCAAGAGTCTCTTGTTGTAATCATCTCTTCAAACGACATCCGTAATTTGTAAGGGTTTTTCTTAATCTTCCTCTAGTTTTTAAATTTTGATATTAGCTGTTAATAAAACTTGCAGTTTTGATTTGTTCAAGTTGTAAATTGGTTGTTAATCGATCTATAAATTTCATGGATACATACAAGATTAGAAACATTTTTGACATTGTTTCGTGTGGTAAAAGATTAACAAAAAGTGTTTGTGTGTTAATGTTGTGGGGTCTCGCGTTGGTTTTATTCTTTAATCATGTGTATGTTTAAAATCGTTCTAGTGGTACGTTGTGATTCGGGTCGAGACCCGTTACTCTCCTGTTTTGGATTTAAGTTGTTTATCTAATTGAATTGTGTCTCGGATCTGAGATTTGATCTGCTTGGTTTATGTTGGTTGAATTCGTTGTGGTTTATTTTTGCTCAGTCCAATTAATGTAGAACTCGTATATAGTTGTGGTTGTTGGTCTCGGTTCGCCAAAAACCACCCATGAGGGTGGTTAGTTTGGTGTTTCTTTTCGTACGGTTCACAGAAAAGGGACACCCACGAGGGTGCTCGTCCCCAGCGTATTTTCTGTTCTTGTGGATTAATCGCTAAACAATAAACTTCTTGAATTTATCTTGGGTCGTTCAATCACGACATCGATAGACGGATTTTGAGGGTGGTCTTGCCTTGTGTCTCGACTCAACAAACAACACCAGGGGTGTTGGTTTGGTTCGTTGCTCAAAAGCACAAGGGTTCATTTTACTTATGTTTTCTTTGGTTTTCATATGTGTGCTTAGTCGAACTCATTGTTCCAGCTTATTTCCAACCTGTAAGGTGTCCATTTGATCGCTGTTTATTTGAGGCGCGTATGTTGTCTCGGTGTCGAGTCCCCTTTAATCGGTACGTAAGACTATACAATATCATAAACCTTAACCAATGATAATTAACTTAAAGGTTGAGTCACTAATGAGTTTAACTTGTTCAGTATGTCGGCATTTCACAAAGATTTGAAAAAAAATTTGAATTGTTTGAGTTCTTTAATAGAGATAAATTGAGTTATTATCTTCAGTTATATCATGTAGCCAATTGTAGTGAAGGTGCATGCTACCAAAAAGTAAGTTGCCTAATATGCAATGTTGTTTGCTATTTAAAAATCCATTTTCATTTTAAAGTAAGTAGCAGCTTTTGAAAAATTAATCCCGACAGTGAAAGTCAAGCAACCAATGGAAATAATACTCACAAGTAAATTGGATCACTTAGACTTGTATCATATTGACATTACTTGGACAATTGTGACAATTATCGGACTTGTATTATATGGTTACCTATTTAATTGACTTGAGAAAAACGAATTCATAATAAAGTCTTTCGACTTGGAACATTTTATAAACGAGCGGGTCATGGCGAAATTTTGTAAAATTGCTACACTTAAACTTTATGTGCGATAACCCCTTTATTTTAAATTCGTCGAATGGCAAGAAGCACACTTTGATATTGTAAAACTTTTGAAATTTGAATTGTAAATTCAAACTTACCTTTATATATGAAACACGTATGTTTTTTTTCAAACTATTCGGGATTTTTGGGCAACCACTGAAAACGTATTAATTGACTCATTTTGTTGACATTTTCCTTTGCCACTATTTTTCCTTGACTTCGTCTGTCATTTCTTTCTTGACTCAAGTTCTCGTCCACACTTGTCTCGACTGTGTCGATTTTTTGTTCCTATTCGGCGTGAGTATTCTTGAGTCTATGCTGTCTTACCACCACATGAAACGTTAAACACTAAACTTTTTATGAACTTTGATTCGAGTAATCCACGAAAACTAAGACGATTGTCTTTTCAAAACTCTTATCTTCGAGACATATTATGAGATATATATATATATATATATATATATATATATATATATATATATATATAATATATATATATATATATATATATATATATATATATATATATATATATATATATATATATATTAGGTTGTGCCGATCCGGCACCGTTGTGCCTGTACCCTCGATATCGTTATGTTTTGCTCTTGATGCCAGTTGTGACCACTGTGATGTTTTGCGTTGCAGCAAGCAAAGGTGAGTTCATGGCCCCTACTTTTACTGATTTTTAAACTGTTTCTGGGGGAGAATACATGCTCGTTTTAACTAAACTCAATGACTGTTTATTTGGAATATGAGAACTGTTTACTCAATATCTGACTGTTGAGCTGAATTATTTGAATTGGTTATTTGAAAGCGATATGTGATTGACTGAGATATAGCCCTACTCTATTTACACTTGTTTTTACAATCGGGGTGAGAAACATGTAAAACTATTTTATGGACCAACACTGTTGCTATCAAACTATTACGCGGATTAGCCTAAGCACTATTATGTCCCAAATTTGCCCAACTCATGAACCGTCAATTCCTGCTGGGAAGCGCGAATGTTATAAATAGATCTATTGGGAGTAACGTCCCCGTTCGGGTTGACCGGATAGGCAAACGAACGTATACCATGTCGAAACTACAAGTGTCTGGGATACACACTTGCCGGGCCACTGATATTTAACATGCTTCTAGAGCATGCACACTGTTATAGCTTCGGTTACATGAACTTAGAGCTAGCGTAATAAACTATTTTCTTTTGGGTTGCATACCCTACACTTGGTCCACATCACAAACTTTACTTGAAGGTGAACACTATTTTCAGGACATTGTGAGTGACACAATGATCACAAAACTCTTATGAAACTCACAGTATTTTTGCTGCTTTATCATAAACCTATGAACTCACCAACCTCGTGTTGACACTTTTTAGCATGTATTTTCAGGTTTAAGGCGATAATCTAGTTGTGAAGGCTTTTGGCATGGCATGGCATGGTCATAGAAGACTCTGATATATTTGGGACCACTTGAAATCTTTTATGGGCTTATATTTCCGCACTATTTTTGAAATGTTGTAAACAAATCACTTTTGAATATGAAATCTATTTTAAATGGTTGAGGTAAAACCATTCTTTATACTTTGTGTTGTGATACCAATTTAGTAGCACCCAAACATGTATGCTTCCGCTAAACCAGATTCTCGGGGTGTTACAAGATATATCACAATATAACCCATGGATGAAGCAAACTCTTATAAACTATGACATTAAGATAGATAATGTGCGTAATCAAAGAAGCCATATTAGCATATATCCTATTCTCGCATCAAACATATAGAATTTAGTCATTACTTTCTTATGATCACTGGATATGTAGAAAGGGATAGCATGTGACAATAGCCTTAACCAATTCCCTTGAGCATGAGATCTTTTACAACCATTTTTTTCTTTTCTATGATTAATGGTATTTGTTTTTAAATATGCAAAAACTTAACATTTTAGAAAAATGATTTTTCAAAAGATTATGCCACCTTTCTATTTAACATGTTTTACCATCCCACCTTTCTTCCCAACTTTTGTCCATAATTATGTGTTTATCAAAGCCAAAGATTGAAAAATTTGTTTTTCTTTCCTCATAAAAACGTTTTGAAATAAAACCATATCTATTTTGTTAAAATAATTTTCTCATCCACATAAAAACCTACTCTCAAACATTGTTGAATAATGCTAAAAACGCTTATTTAATTAATGCATGGTGATCTCGCATCTGTCATCTATATTTTTGTATATGACATTTATAAGTGAACTAAATCAAATCTGAAAAATCATGGTTTACTCATTAAGATCTCGCTTGGTGCAAGTCTAGAAGTCCATGCTATCACAACTCCCCATTCCTTTGCACATAGACACTCATTAGGATTAATTAACTAGATTATTAATCTTCCTTAAAATGATATTATGAATTACTTGGTGCTATGTATTGTTTTCTTATCCTATTATATATAATATATATATATATATATATATATATAATATATATATATATATATATATATATATATATATATATATATATATATATATATATATATATATATTACTTGCTTAATGAGTAGGTTGCATGCTAGATAAAAATGCTTAATGTCTTTAATAAATATGCTTTGCATACATAAGTTATTAAATGCTAAATTGCCTCAAAGAGTTGGACTTGCTTGAAACTAAACCTAAAAACACAACCTTTTCTACAATTTTCTGCCAAAAACCCATTTCTGGTAATCTGGGAAACAACAGATGGGCGGCCCCCTTAATTCATCAGGCGGCCCCCTTAATATTTAAGGGGACCGGCCACCTGATTGTCGGGGACGCTATTTTCTTTTTCACTTTTTAGCCCATTTCATCCTACACTTCCCAAAATTCACAAACATATTTTGTCCTAAACCACCCACCAAAATTTATCTTCCTCAACCACATCATTCTTACACTATAAATACCTTTCTCCATCATTAATGCTCATCCATCCAAACATGTCATCTCCTAACAACCCAAGATCCAAGCCTTCAAGAGTTGCTAAAATCTCCGTAAGGCCCGTTTGGAGAAGAAAGCTTGACACTTGTCATTACTTCAACTCAACAAATGATGTTGTTCAAAATCAACCAACACCTAAGCCTCATGCTCACCCTAATGAACCCTCTCACAAACATAACCAATCATCCATCCTTGCTCCCAAAAATACACCTTCATCTCACCCATATGATTCACACAAAAATACACCTTCACCTCACCCATATGATTCATATGAAGAGCATGATCAATCCCAAAACAATAATCCCAATCTCATTCACAACACCTCACATCCTATTCAACCTACCAATGCACCATCCAAAACACTCACTACTCTTGGAATATCCTCTTCCTCCATATCTCCATCCTCATCCACTTATGATTACCCAAGCTCACAAATGTCTCCACCACCAAGAGTATCACCACCACCTCCTACCAACTCACATGTTACTCCTATGTTGCATGTCCAAACATCCATCCCAAATAACAACCACACTCCACCATCATCACCTTCCTCCGAACACTTGAAGTTCATTGAAGAACTCAAAGAAGCCCATGAGCTTAATGCTATTCTTGCTCTTCACCTTGCTCAATGCAACTTAGATTAACCTCCATCTAGCTCTCCCTCATCACCCCACAACTTGAATCAAGTTGAGAAACATGTCAACAATTGTCCTTGTTGCATCTTTCTCCAAAAACAAACCATTGCATTGAATGAGCAGTTCACTTGTATTGAGTATCTTCTCACTAGATCTCATCCAACACCTTCACTTGAACAACATCAAAACCCTCAATCAACATGTTCCGCTCCAAACTCTCCACCTCCAATCACTCCACCACTAAACTCTCCAACACCTATGCACCCAAAAATACACCTCCATTAATCCAACGTTATTACCCTCACTCAACCATCTCCATTCCAAACACTCCACCATCAACCATCCAAGCATACTATATGCTTATATTTCTTGTTTCTCAAATAAAATAGTTCAAGTTCTTATGTTGAAAGCAAGTCCGATGGCTCTCTTTGGCAAATTAGAATTTTCTACTTATTGTATGCTCTAAGCATAATAAATGTTATATTAATGATTATGTTTTTCACATAATCACTTTGAATTAATGAATGTTTTGTTTCATATCCTTAATATTTGATTTCAATGCTTGTTGCTCTTATACTTCATATTATATGCTTGTGCTTCTAATATTTTTCTTGCAAGTATTCCATATCTCGATTCCTTGATGCCCTCAAACGAGGGGGAGCACACATCAAGGGGGAGTTCTCGTTCTGAAAAATTTCGTATCTAAAACTTGTCGGCATAACCTTTTTGATTCTACAAAAAGGGGGAGAAGTAGATATAAACTCACTAAATACTTGTCTAAAAATTAAATTTTCAATTTAATGAGTTTAGATTTTGTAATCATCAAAAAGGGGGAGATTGTTGATATAAATAATGCCTAAACACGTTATTAATATTTTTCGATATCTCTACGTTTTGATAATCACAAAATGTAAAATCATTAAACGAAAGATTATGACGTAAACAAGTATTTAGTTGTAAATATCTATTTTAACAACTTAATCACTTAAGGTATGAATAAACAAATGCCAAATGCATTATATGATCAAAGGAACTTTTTCTTAATCACTAGATTTTTTATAAAATAACACAAACATTTTATATCTTTTACAAAATCAATTTTGGAAATTAAAGGAAAATGTTTAATCCATAATAAATTTATGAATTCAAATTTTAAACCAAAAATGGCAAAAATGTTCAAGAAAAACCTTCCACATAAAAAGACAAAGCTGGGCAACGGAATTATTGGGCGGCCCCCTTAATTAACTAGGCGGCCCCCTTAATTATTAAGGGGACCGGCACGCTCCTCAGCTCCCCAGCTTTGCCTATAAATACTGGTTCATTCCTGGACTTTTTCCTCACCTTTTTGCACTCCAAACCTTCTGTTCTAAATCTCTTCCTATATCTTTCTAAATCCTTTGATCATATAATCTTAAGCTTTTGTTTCCAAGTGATTCAAGCTTCAATCATCCAAGTGCAAAGAGAAGAATACTTCTATCAATCAAGACTAGAAGTATTACAACTTAGTATCATCTTGTTACCTAAGTTGTTAGTTTAGTAAACTTTGTAAATCATTCATTCATTTGTGTAGAAGGTGTGTAGATTAGGTGTGAACATAAGTGATTAGATTAGTATAGTGGGTAAGTAGTGAAGAAGGTGTAGAAGTAGTTGTGTTGTAAAGAAGTAGTGTAGAAGTATTGTAAAGTTGTGAAGTATTTGTGGTGTGAAGAAGTTGTGAAGCCGTCGTAAAGAAATCGTGAAATAGTGAAGAAGTAGAAGTCGCGAAGGAGTGAAGAAATACAAGGAGTGAAATAGTGAAGAAATAGAAGTCGTGAAGAAGTGAAGAAATAGAAGTCGTGAAGTGTTGAGAAGAAGTTGTTGGAAGTCGTGAAGTAGTCGTGTTGTGATTGAAGTTGTAAGATTGGTTCTAGCTACGATTAGAACTCGACATTTAGCTTTGTGTCGTTAAACCAGTGTAAGCGAAAGTTGTGTATGGTTTTCTCCGCCATAAGGGAGCTTGTTGAAGTAGTGAAGAAAACTCTCGAGCTAGGTGCTCGGGGAGTGAAGTAGGGCAAGGAAGGTGTCCTTGAAGCCGAACCACTATAAATCCCTCGTGTCTCGGTTTGATCTCTCCATCTCTTACTTACTTCTTTATTTATATCGTCATACTTTCATACATATAGGCATATATAATTGTTAGTATTATTTAGAAGTTGATTTTACATAAAGATCAATTTAAAACTCCATTCATGAAAACAAACTTTTATACCAAATCTAAAAGGATACACATATAATTAATAATATTGTTCAAGTATTATTTTTCACATAAACTCGAATCTAAGTTTTTAAAAGGAAACAAAGTTTTTATAATAAATTAAAAAGACGTAAAACTATTCAACCCCCCCCCTTCTAGTTTTCCACAAAATGTTTTTCTTGTGGTTGCAACTTCTTTGGATATGTGAAGATCTACTGCGTCAACACTAACCCCACTGTTCTGGTAAACTATGCCATCATTACTTTTCGTACGAAATGTATACCCATTGATGTTATATGCCTCGTATTTCACTATGCTGGCGCGTGGTCCAAATGATATCCACCTCACAGTTTCTAATACACTATCATTGGATATCGCTAACTCTTTCTTAACCTGAATTTCATTACAAGTATATATTACCTTTAAATTGCAGGAACAAAAAACAAACAATTAAAGAATAAGAGTGTTTGGGATAATGAAATGGTGTGTTGGTGGACCTCTATCTAATGTCATATACATGAGGGACAATTATGATGATAGGTTCTATGACTGACAAAGTTGCTGGGCAGATCACTGGTAAGCAAGGTTGCAAAAATCGTGAATCGGTAGTCGGGCGGTCGACCACCTTGTAGCTTGTAATCGGTCTAGGCGGATTAATCGGTGATTAATCGGATTGGCATTACTGACAAATTTTAGTTATTTCCGGCAAGTTTTGTGTATTTCAGGTGAGTTTTAGGTATTTCCAGCAATGTATTTTCTAAAAAACAACTTGTAATAGACTTAAAGAGCTAATATAAATGATCAAAATAAGTTTACAGTGAGTTTTGGTACTTCTGGCAAGATTTATAGGTTTCCGGCAAGTTTGACCACCATTGACCGCCGTTGATAGCCGTTGACCACAGTTGACCTACTTGTTTGACCCAATTACATAAATCGGCAAGGTCGGTGGCCTTGTAGCACCTAATCGGCGATTAATCGCCTTGTAGACCTTTTTTTGCAACACTGCTGGTAAGTGCTTATTTATTATAGACTACTACTATTGGTTTTGGAGCTTGTAGCTATGAGTTTTTCTGGGTGAATGGTACACCTAATTAATGGTTTATACAGCTTATCACAAACACCAGTTAAGGACTTATCAATAAAACACAGTTTACATTTTATCTCAACTCACTTCTTTTTAGCAACAAACAAACAATTATAAACAACATACGAGTAATTACCTCTTTGCGTAACCACTTAGTAAAAGATTTACTGTGCTCATTCTCCAAAAATGCCATTCGTTTACCCGGGTTTTTTGTTTTCAAAACTTGCTTGTGTTGCCTGAAACAAATAAATGTCTTTGATTATTATATTTGATAGAACATTTTAAGCAACGAAATAGACATGTGTTAGTAATACTTACTCGATATACGGTTGAATTTCATCTGTATTTTGTATTACATACAAATGTGCTTTCTGAAAGAATTCTCCGGAAACTTCACTTGATTTGCCGGCCGACAATGGCTTTCCGTCTTTATTTTCATTGGTTACATGTTTATCAGGTGGGATACCAATAGTTTTCATGGTTTTATGATATTCGCTAAAAAACTCTATTGTTTCTTCCGCGATAGTCTCCTCAGCAATGCATCCCTCTGGTCTATTTCTGTTTCGCACATGTCCTTTAATAACCTTCATACATCTTTCGCAGGGATACATCCACCGAAAGCATATGGGACCACATAATTTTACCTCCCTAGTTAGGTGCACAGTCAAGTGTATCATAATATCAAAAAATAACGGAGGAAAGAACTTCTCGAGTAGGCACAATGTCACAACAAGTTCTTCTTGCATCTTATCTAGTTCTTGCAAGCTGATTTCTTTCCTACATATAGATTTAAAGAAAAAGCAAAACCTAATAATAGCATATCGTGTGGGTGGGTGCATGATTGAACGTATAGCAATGGGCAAAAACTCTTTCATTTGCATGTGATAGTCATGCGATTTAAGGCCAATGAGCTTCCTATCATTTAGGCTGACCAAACTAGAGAAATTTGAACAATAGCCTTGTGGTACCCTGATGTTGCATAACGTTTCACAAAAGATGTCTTTTTCAGCATTCATTAATGTGTAACCTGCTGGAGGTAGTGTTGTTTTGTCTGCTTCTTGCCTAGCAAATAACACTTTTTTTTTATCCCCAACTCTTCCAGATCCAATCGAGCATTCATTCCATCTTTTGTCTTTCCAGGAACATTCAACAAAGTTCCGTCTAGACTTTCACCAACATTCTTTTCTACATGCATGAAGTCAATACAATGCGGAACAGAATTATGCCTCCAATACCTTAGCTTTCAATACCAAATGTTGAATTTCTTCCAATATGCTTCATTTACTTGGCTTGAACTACCATCTTCTTCTGTTGTTTTCATTTTCTGCTTTTTAATCTTCCCACCTCTGCCTCTGGTATCTTCTTGGTTTTTCGAGGTGTTATTGTTTGTTCGTTTTCCATTTCCCCACTTATTTTCAATATGTTGTACCTCGTTGTATATTTGTTCCCCGGTCAATGGATTTGGAGCATGCTGAAATTCTTCTTGTCCATTAAACGCCTTCGTTTGCCTTCTGAACGGATGGTTGTATGGTAGATATCGTCTGTGTCCAGCATAACTTTGCTTGGATGAGGCGGAAAGTCTAACACAGTGTGTATCTTTCCCATATATTACACAACCTTTGAATCCACTGTATGGGCAGCCACATAATGTACCAAGTGCAGGGTAATCATTTATTGTCCATAACACAACGGTATGCAGATTAAAGTTTTCTTTTGTGGAAGCATCATATGTAAGTCTTTTTTCTTCAAGGAATTTTGCAATCTCAAAGTGTGCTCTTTCATCTTCCAGTGCTTTCCTAGCTACCTCTTCATCAAAACTAATCTGAGCAAGAACACTCTTCTTGACCTTCTTTGGTGGCTCTTCTTCAATCATAATGCCCTTTTCTTTATCTTCCCTTTGCCTTCAACCATACACAGCCCTAGCAGTATCTTGATCAATATCAGCTATCTTCCTCCCCTGTTTGGAAGAATCATCCATGTTATCATTTGAATCATCATCATCATCCATGTTATCATCTGAATCATCATCATTTGAGCTTGTAGACTCCACAATATTTGCCTTTCTCTTTGCTTTAAGTGACTTAACTTTAGACTGCAATTTCTTCACTTTTTCAATGAGCTTCTTGTAAGCAGTACCATACAACTGCTTTGTCTCCTTGAGTTCTTTCTCCAACCAGTCACCCTTTGAGTCAATTTGGTACAAATATCCATCAATTCCTTTAGTGACACTCTGCCCTCATCACTTCCAGGGGTGTTACCTCCTGGGAGAGGTGAATCATGGGGCATTTCCCCTATATTTGGCTGAGGAACAACATATTCCTCTCTGGATGAACTCCTATATGGTGATGAAGTTGGTTGTGAGGCTGTTTGAGAACCAGATGAACCTGTGGGTGTGTGATGGGACTCAACTGGGCTTGTTGATCCTTCACCCTGAATGTTTTGATTTTGAACCAACATTGTTTCAAAAAGTGGAACTACTATCCCATTAAACCCCTTAGAATCCATGCTCATGTTACTGAAAAGTTTTTGAGTAAGGCAAGGAGTTGGATAAACATTTTTATGAGATAGAAGCAAACTTTTCCTTATATTCAAAACCGTTTGTATAAACCTTGGATACATTAAAAACTTGTATTTGTTATCCACATTTTTCACCATACCATCAAAAATTAATTTTGAAAAGTTAAAAGTCCTGTTTGTTGCTAAACAAATGAGAGCAGTTGCAATATTGCTACTGAATTGCTCCCATGAGGTTTTCTTTGGACTTAAACAATGAAGGATGGTATGTATGAAGAATCTCAATTGTGGGGCAAAACATCATTTTTGAAAATTCAGAATTTGAGAAAATGTGATGAAAAATTTCAATATTAGGCAAAGAACTAATACCATTGTCATCTGCTAAATGGAGATGCCTCCTAACAGATGACTCAGTAATAGTTATTGTTTTGCCATCAACTGTTGCAATTAACTCTTTGTCTCCATTCTCAAATGTATTGGTAGTAACAGTCTGCCAAAACTGTTTGATTTGAGAGACATAGATAGTAGGATTGACTGTAAGAGCATACCTGATGTGGGTAGTGTTTAGAAAATCTACTATCTGGTGGAAGTCTTGACTCCCTTCTGGTTTCTCCAAGAATGCAACCTGGTTATGTGTATCATAAAACTCTAAATTTTCCATGAAAATTGATTAAAGGCTTGATTAGAGTGCTGGGTTATGATTGGACCGACTTCAATAAATTGTTTTTTTAGTTTGAGGAAATCGTATAAATTAGATAAAGAAAGAGAATTATCCAATTTATGAAACCCTTAAGCGAAGTAATTGACAAAAATTACGCCAACGGCTATAAATAAAACACGGTTATTACCCAAACAGTACTAACGGCTACCCAGCAGTACAAAGTTTAACGCTAGCAGTACAAACTTTTGCCTAGCAGTACAAACTTTGTGCAAAAACTTTTTCTCAGCAGTATGAACTCAATTTTCTTTTAAAACCATACTGCACTCATACATTTGGAAGGGATTAAGTGTAAAGGAAGACACTTAATCAGTTTTGGTGATATTGTTGTTCTTGCATTACAACACAGTTTACTGTTTCAGTGTTAATAGTCTTCTAAGTATTAAAGAGTAGATTTTTAAAAAAGACTGCTATTATCCAAGAAACCAAACACCCCTTTAACATCAGGGGAAACACAGATAATGATTCCTCTTTTGCCCATAAACCCTCAACATTCTTTTCACCACTTACCCTTATGCAAATTTTGGTTTGTTGACTTCCTTAAATCAAACATTCACAAGCAAGCATAAACAATTAATTAAACATCAAATATTTCATTGATATTTTTTAAAAGCTACAACCATACATCTAATTATCCAACCTACTACTAAACATACTAAAAACATAAAAACACCATCATCATAAACTGCTTCACTCCATTTCACACCAACTTGTTAGAACCAGAGCTCTCTTCCTTGCTTTCCATCCATTTCTTCCTTTCCTCGAGTAGTTGAAACATAATTTCAAGATCACGAATCCTCTTTTCTAGATCATAAGGGTCTTCAAACCCATGTTACTGCTCCCCCTGGTTTTGATGCACCACCGCATTTTGCTGCTCCACCACATTTTGCTGCTGATCCTCTTCATTTTGCTGCACCACCTCACTTGGAGCCACCTCCGCATCTTGTTGATCCTCCTCCTCCTCTTCATCTTATTCCTCCTCTTCCACCTCATTCACTCCCAAAACCTCATACCAGTAAAAGTCTTTTGTATGCAGCCAGTTCAAAATTCTTCTCCTCATCCATGTATCTACCTGCCTATATGACCCATATTCTGCAATGGGTTCATCCCCAAAGCATCAAACACTGCGTCAAACAGCAAATAGATGTTTGACCTTGGGAATAAATGTTTGACCGTGACTCGAAAGGAAATAGTAACTCATTTGTTGCGACTTGATATTGACTCGACTTGGACAAAATAAAAGAAAGAAATAAAAACAATTGTTAAATTAAAAGTTGTAAAGATATTTGTTATTAAATTTGGTTAATAACGAAGTAAGGAAATTAGAAGTGTACGTGAGACCATGGTTGTCAGGATCCCGATCCTGATCTTAGGAACTTACGATTTTACGATACTGCAAAGCAAAAACGATCCGGATCTTACAAAAGATCTTTACAAGCTTAAGATGTGATAGGATGCCGATCTTTACCATAGGATCTTAAGTAGGATCCCGATTTTGAAAACCTTGCGTGAGACATTTGGGATAAAAACGAAACACACGAGGGCTATTGGACTATTCGAGACATGCTACCCGTACACTAACATATTTGGATTTATTGGACTATTCGTTTGGTTATTGTTTGAGTTACGGATTGGTTTAGCGTTTAGGGTTTAGGGTTTAAGGTTTAGGGTTTATATAAATACTCGTTATATTATAAATTACTCGGGAAATTGATTTTCAATAAAGTCTTTTGACTTGGAAATGTTCGATAAATGAAAGAGTCATGGCGAAATTTTTCTATTTCCAAAGATTTATTTTGTCGTAAGTCCAAACTTGTTTTAAATCATAAAACGAGTATACCTTGTACTAATAAATGGGATTATGGGAAAATACCGACGATTACCAATCAACTCATCTTATTTGATATGTTTATTGTTGGTTATCTCTTTAACTTGTTTTCGTCATCTCGTCTCGACTCGAGTTATCGTCAATACTCTTCTCGACTATTCGGTTATTTGTTTTTTTGGAGTGACTACTCGTGAGTCCGTATTCTCTACCGTTACACGAATGATGATACCAAACCCTTTTAATAGGCTAAAACAAGATTATACTAATGTATGCATAATTAAGGTATCCCCTTTTTTTTTTGCTGAGGTGGCTTCCGTTATTTGACCTGATCACAACGGTTATAACTATGGGTGAGCATCGAGCCGAAATCGACCCGCCCCGACCCGAGTCTGACCCATCCTAAAATCGACAACCTGGAAATCCCTAACCGAATCCCGACCCGAGTATAGGTCGGTTTATCCCGAGTCCCGACCTGACCCGAGTCTCGACTTCCTGGAAATCCCATCCCGAGTCCCGACCCGAGTATAGCTCGGTTTGTGTCGGTCGGGGTCGGTTTCGGTCGGTTTGTGTCGGTTTTCGGTCGTCGGTCGGTTTTGCTCACCCCTAGTCATAACACTTTTTTTTTTATAAATTATATCTCTCTCTCTCTCTCTCTCTCTCTCTCTCTTTTATAACACCACCAACACCACTGATAAAACCAACCACCACCACTATCACCAACATGGCGTCTTATGCACCTGGCACTCCTCGTGTAATTGGCCAGTATGTTCGACCCTTTTGTGAATGTGGTCATCGTTTGATTATGAAAACGGCTTGGACACTGGAGAATCCAGGAGAAAGGTTTATTGCTTGCCCCGATTATGTAAGCCCTAATTTTTTAATTGAGTTTTTTTTTTTTTTTTTTTTTTTTTTTTTTTTTTTTTATTCTTTTATAATTGATGGGGGTGCTTTTATTTAAATTCAGGACAACAGAAGCAAGTGTAATGTATATCAGTTTTTTGATGACGATTTACCAAGTGATTACTATAGGCAACTGCTATTGGATTTGCATTCAAGGGTCAATAGAGGTAGTCAAACGACAGATATGCAAGAACACATTGGTATGCTAGCAATGGAGAAATCTAGGCTTATACATGAGTTGACTGTCACAAAGTCAAAATTACAGTTGTATGACATAATTTTTGTCATTTTGGTTGGGATATTGTTTGTTCTGTGTGTTGTATTAGGTATGAGGATTGGGTAGGATAGTGTAGGATTGTGTGGATTGTGTAGTATTGTGTAGGATTGTATGCCATATGCTGTGGTAGTATAGTTTTTGTTGTAATTTGACTCCATAAAGTCAAACAGTTATTAGCAATGAAAGAATTTGCAATTTTCATGTATATGCAGTTTTGATGTTTATGCAATTTGAAGTTTTCATGTTACTGGATTAAAGCTTAAAATTGACTTTAGGAAGTCAAATTACATAGATCAGTTCCCTAGGTGTTACAAAGAGTTTTATTGCAAGGCTTGATAGGAAAGTCCTAAACATACCACTAAACCATTTTTTTTGCCTTTGCCTGCAAAAGGCTTGATACCAATCAGTTCACAATTTGCCTTGTTTGGCATGCCTAGAACCTTAATCCTATCTTCAAAAGCAATCTTTGCAAGCTGTTTTGAGGTTAGACTGTTGTTGGAATCAACCTTGTTTGAGCTTGAACCAATCTTTGCAAGCTGTTTTGGTTGATAATCCTTTGGAAAATAGTCAGCCCATGACATTGGATGTGAATCAGAACTTGAATCTTCACTGCTGGAAATCTTAATGATTTCTGAAAAAAAAATTAGAAAAAAAAACAATGAAAGGTGTGTTTGCAGATATGACATGAACAAGACAATACTTTGTTTCTTGTTCCTACTCATTCTTTCAATTGTAGTTTTTTGTTACTGATTTTTGAAGGGTAGGTGGTTATGCCTTTATATAATGGGTATGTTTTTTTTGAACGATCTATAATGGGTATGTGAAGGCTTGTTTGGTGGATATGTGAAGGCTTGTCAATGTGCAGGCTTGTTTGGAGAAAAAAATAGTGTTTCCATGTGAAAGTACAATCAATGTGCAGGAGAAAAAAATGGTCTTTCCATGTAAAGATTCTCAATTACACAAAAAGTAGTCAATGTGCAGGCATGACTCCATAAAGTTATTAGCTGTTGCATACAGGAAAGAATAATAAAGATGTTGCAAAAGAATGTAATTATTAATGGTACAATAACTGGTAATTAACTGTATCTATTTTATAACTTTAATGATAGTATTTTGGTTTGTTAAATGATGGCAATTTGTGTTCTTGATGATTGCACAGTTAGATTTAATGGTAGCAGTTTCTGTAGTTGATTTGATGATTGCACATATTTATTTAATGGTAGCAGTTTGTGTTCTTGATTTCATGTTGGTTTATGATTTAATGGTAGCAATTTGTACGTGTTAAATGGTATCAGTTTGTGTTCATGATCGATCTTGGTGTAATTGTGTAAATTTGAGTTCTTGATTTGATATGCAGTTTGTGTTCATGATCTTGGTTCATAATTTGAGATTAAGATAATGATATATAACATTTTGAAATGGGCTGCATTTGTGTCCATGATTTGTGTAAACTTGAAGTTTATTGTTGAATGTAAAGCTGTGTGAAGTTTATTGTTGAAGGCAAAATTTTTAAATAATTAAATTGTTAATTTAAATTAAAAAACTTGGAACCAAAATTTTGATCCAAAAATTTTAAATTACCTAATTAAAGGCAGTTACCAAGAATAACGATTCATATTCTTAATAAACCCTCTTATCTCTACTAAAAAAAAGACTGCAAAGAAAACACAAAAATCAAATCTTCTATCACCATTACTCTCCAAGCTAAGCCATAATCATTTTCTTTTGCCAATTGTTGCTCAAGAGTCATGGAAATTCAACCCATTATTGATAATCATCTTTTGCTTCCTGCTGATAATGAACATGATGATAACAAATTAGAATATGAACCCGAGAAGTATTCTGATGATGAAGATCTAGATGCGCCTGGAACCAACCAATCAGATCGGATACTAGCTAAGAGGGGCATAACCAGGCTATATAAGTTTTGCATTTAATATGGCAAACCTGGTGGAATAAAGCTCAAGGTAACCTTTGATGCATTGAATAGGGTATCAGGGTTACACAGAGCACTGTTTTTGAGTTTTTTAGGAGATCTGGTTCGTGAGCACATAGGTTTGAAGATTCTTTCCTGGAAGAAGGTGAATAAAGAATCAAGAGATAAACTATGGGATCAAATCACGGTACATATATACTATTTTTTAACCCAGTACTGCATAAGTTTATCTATGCAGTTATATTATGTGCAACTAATTAACAACATTGTGTTAATCTTTACAGCGATATTTTGATGTTGACTTGACATTCAGAAAATTGGTAATGAATCGTCTTGGTCAACTGCTAAGGAATTTCAGAATGAAACTCAGAGAAAAATACATATTGCCCAACCTAGATACACCTTCGAAACTGAATGAAGTCCCGGCAAAGTATAGTGCAATTGTGAAATCAGAAGACTGGGTCGAGTTTGTAAACTACACGACCACCGATTCATACAAGGTTTTAATTAGTCATCTTTATTTAAGTCTATATGTCATTTCATAATTTTCAGTTTGCAGCATTACCGCATCTAAACGCCTTATGATTTTGTGTTTTTAGGAGAAATCAGATAAAGCTAAAATGGCGCGTTCCAAAAATATTTATCAGCATAAAATGGGACGAGGTGGATATGTTTATGTGAAAGAGAAAATGGTAAGATTACATAATGTTTGTTTTACAAATTGAGAGACGATCAGTTTGAGAAATGAATCTGTTTACATTGCACAATTTGCACATTTGCATTTAATACCCTCATATTTTCGATTATCTTGGTTTAACTTTACATGTGTATGCATCCTCATATTTTCGTTTATCTTGGTTTAACTTTACATGTGTATGCATTTGATGTTTATTAGATCGAAAATAAAGAAATTGAAGCAGATGAAGAACCCCCGCATGGTATAATATGGTTGAAAGGAAGGGTAACCAAAGATGGAGAATATCCGGATGATGAGATTAGATCAGTGGGAGATAAACTAGTAAGTTTGACTGCAAATTCTATTATTATGCTTATCTACCAGCAACATTAACTGTGTACTAGCAGTAGTAACTTGTATACCAGCAGTATTAACTGCGTACTAACAGCAGTAACTGTGTACTAGAAGTAGTAAACACTTGGCATATTTTTCATTCAAGTTCATGAGCAGCACTAACTCCAGCTGAGCAGCATTAACACAAATATGAGCAGCAGTTACTCTAACAGCATCAAGAAAACTTTCAATCCCAACATTTCTCATATTTTTTTTTGCAGAAAGAAGCTGATAACCAGATCAAGGAAGGAACCTTGAGTCTTGATAATGGCACTGATGCCATGACAGTTGTGTTTGGTAAGGAAAAGGGAGGTTATGCAAGAGGAGTGGGAAGTGGAGTTACATACAAGAGGTATTTTGGTCTTCCTCGAAGTAGACAAGAAACTGATGAAAGAATTGAGTTACTTCAAACTCAACTTGATAATGAGAGACGCGAGCGTCAAGAAAAAGATTTATTGGTCAAGAAATTGTCCACCGAGATGACCGAAAAAGATGTATTGGTCAAGAAATTGTCCAATGAGATGACAGAAACAAAGGGAATACTTACTCAACTGATGGCACAGTTGAGTAAACAAGGGGTGCAGTTAAATTTGTCATCTCAATTGCCAGTAGCCTCAGATGTAAGCCATTTTTTATGTTGTTAACAATTTCATTTTCTAATGCTAACACCACTGATGCTAATGATAGCAGGCATTGAACATAAACTGATGAGTCAATGTATTTCTTAATTTATATTGCAAGTGACTCCAATGGCCATTGACAATATAGATAGCAGCGCTTATGAGGTGGACGGAACTCAGTTAAGTGATGTTGTACGTGCTAAAGATGCGAGAATTCAGGAGAAGTCTAATGGGCTTGTAACTTCGAAAAAGGTAATGGAAACAATGGTAATTAATAAAACATCCCCCTTTGATTTTTGAATTTTACATACATGACTAATGTACCGTGTTTTATATATACGTATAGGAACCTGTTAAAACTGTGAGACCTAAGAAAACACCTAAGTCACGACGAAACGGGTCTACAGATTCCCTATCGCAAGGAAATGTGTCTCTAAGACAAGGACTACCAACAGTATGTATTTCAACATGTTTCTTGTTATTCTTTTGTTTAAATAATGTAACGTGTTTTATATATACATATAGGAACCTGCTAAAACTGTCGGACCTAAGAAAATGCCTAAGTCACGACAAAATGGGTCTCCAGATTCCCAATCGCAACAAAATGTGTCTCCAACACAAGCACTGCTAACAGTATGTATTTGAACATGTTTCTTGTTATTCTTTTGTTTAAATAATTTCTGATATATACATGCAAAAATTCTTTTTTTTAGCCATTTAAGTGCAAACTGTGGCACTTAAAGAAATCAAATATCATTGCTTTGGGTACCGTATACAAGTCTTATGGAAAACAAATGCTGCATAACCAACCACTCCCAAATGATTGCTACAGAGTGTCAATTGATTCATCGTTAGTGGATGCAGCATGCATACCGGACGTAGGAAATAATGGATTAAAAACAGTTAAGAAGGGCGTAGGTGGTTTCTTTGCATGGCCAAAGGATCAAGTTATTCTTGAAGAGGAGGTACATACATGTGTTTTTTCAACCTACATATATATAATTCTTCATATTTAATTCAATGTTTGATACAAGCATCTTTTGTTTACTACAGGTTACACCAACAAATACGATGCGAAAGATTAGTGACAACAGTTGTGGACCAAAAGTATCATCGAAGCCAAAAAATTATGTCTCTATTGAAGCCATAAAGCAATTGCAAGCTAGGCCGGCGAAGAGTCAAAAGTCTTTAGATTATGGTACTTGAGAATTTGATTATGTACGACATTACAATTGTATATTTGGTTCAGTTATATACATTCGAGTTTTATTCAATTTGAAATTTCTTTTTGTTTTTAATTCTGTTTTATATATATATATACTCATTCCAGCAGAACTAGCATAGTACTAGCAGTAGTAACTCTGCTTTAGCAGGACTAACTTAGTACTAGCAGTAGCAACTCTGCTCCAATAGTACTAACTTAGTACTACCAGTAGTAACCCTGTGACTAAAAGATGCACTCACATAATACGGCCACGCTTATCAACATTATTGGTCACTCTTTGTTTAATTCGATGTGTGACTAAATATTACAAAATGCCACACAAACTAAAAATTCATGTCACCATTGGATGAACAATAGTTACGCAAAATACACATTTCTTCACTTTAAACAACATATAATCACACTTATTAACACTTTTTGCCACTTTTTGCTTAATTGTATGTGACTAAATACCAAAAAAAAAAGAAAGATGCTTTGTGTGACTAAATATTACAAAAGGACACACAAACATAAAAATCATGTGACCATTGGATGATCAATAGTCATACGAAATAAACATTTCTTCATTTTAAACAGCATATGGTCACACTTATTAACACTTTTGGCATTTGCTTAATTGTTTGTGACTAAATACCCAAAATAAACATACTTTGTGTGACTAAATATTACAAAAGGCCCACAAACATAAAATTCAAGTGGCCATTGGATGAACAATAGTCACACAAAATACACATTTCTTAACTTTAAACAGCATATGGTCACACTTATTAACACTTTTGGTCACTTTCTGCTTTTTTGTATGTGACTAAATACCCAAAATATACATGCTTTGTGTGACTAAATATCACAAAAGGCCACACAAACATAAAATTCAAGTGGCCATTGGATGAACAGTAGTCACACAAAATACACATTTCTTCACTTTAAACAGCATATGGTCACACCTATTAACACTTTTGGCCACTTTCTGCTTTTTTGTATGTGACTAAATACCCAAAACAAACATGCTTTGTGTGAGTAAATATTACAAAAGGCCACACAAACATAAAATTCAAGTGGCCATTGGATGAACAATAGTCACACAAAATACACATTTCTTCACTTTAAACAGCATATGGTCACACTTGTTAACACTTTTGGCCACTTTTTGCTTAATTATATGTGACTAAATACCTAAAACAAACATGCTTTGTGTGACTAAATATTACAAAAGGCCACACAAACATAAAATTCAAGTGGCCATTGGATGAACAATAGTCACAAAAAATACATATTTCTTTACTTTAAACAGCATATGGTCACACTTATTAACACTTTTGGCCACTTTTTTCTTAATTGTATGTGACTAAATACCCAAAACAAACATGGTTTGTGTGACTAAATATCACAAAAGGCCACACAAACATAAAATTCAAGTGGCCATTGGATGAACAATAGTCACACAAAATACACATTTTTTCACTTTAAACAGCATATGGTCACACTTATTAACACTTTTGGCCACTGTTTTTTAAATTGTATGTGACTAACTCAAAAAAAACAACACACGTTGTGTGACTAAATCATCACAAATGTCACATTTATTATATATTCATGTGGCCACAAGACGGGAAATAGTCACACAAAATACACATTTACTTGAATAAATCATCTCAAATGTCACATATATTATATATTTATGTGGCCAAAGGACGAACAATAGTTACTCTCAAAAAATATTTGTGTGACTATAAAGTGTTTACGGTCACTGATACTGATTAATCCAACAAAACTTGAGCCTAATTTGTCACACATATTCGGGTTTTGGTCACTCTTTTTCAATGAAAACGGCCACAAACTAAACAATGTCACCATATGCCACCTACGGTGTCGCGACCTTTGGTGACACACACCAAAAAAAAAAACGTGTGTGACTCTATGCATATCGTCACACATTTTTGGTGTGACGAAATCCCATATCTGTACCAGTGCTACTAGTCTCGTCGGTATACAAAGGTGATGTATGTCGCCTGAGACGAGTTCAACACATTATTTATGATTTGATTTTGATATTATGGTTTGAAAATAAGTGATGTATCATTTTGTAGATTTGTATATTTGGATTCTTAGGCTACTGATAGGGCTGTAAACGAATTGAACTTTCAGTGAACATTTCATGAAACGTTCGGTAAAACGTTCGTTTATGTTCGTTTATTTATTAAATGAACGAACATGAACAATATTTTACGTTCGTGTAGTTAAATGAACGAACATGAACAAAAGTCGCATCCGTTCACTTATGTCGTGAACGTCCGATTATGCATTCGGTTATGTTCATTTATTTATTTATGTTCGTATATTATATATTTTAATTGTATAATTTTAAAATTGGGTTGTTTAAATAAAACAACACTTATAAAATAATATATTATGCATAATTTAATAAAGTATATGTTTGTTTTTCGGATTGAGATCCTCTCATGTTCAATTTGAACATGAGAGGTAATGTTGAGGTTTATGTGAGTGGGAAAAAAATAAATAAATTATATGTTGTGGGACCTCTATTTTATTAAAAAATAATTTTTCTATCACAATAAAACTAACATGACCTCTTATGTTCAAATAGAAAATGAGAGGATCCCAACCCTTGTTTATCTATGTTCATTTATGTTTAATCGTTTAACGTTCGTTTAATGTCTTAATGAATGAGCATAAACGAACATGAACAACTCATTTTCTTAATAAAGGAACATGAACAAGAAAATTCGTCCGTTTAAGCGTTCGTGTCCGTTTATTCGTCCAGTTAAAATTAAATGAACGAACATGAACAAGGCTCCGTTCGTGTTCATCCGGTTCGTTTACAGCCCTAGCTACTGGTATTGTAGATTTTTTTTCCTAATGCACCAGTTCAGTGTATACAACAATTTGTTGACTTATTTAATTAATGAGCTTTTTATGAAAAAGTGTTTTATCCAACTAATGCTTCTTGAAAAACTCTCTTATTCATTGTGTAGTATTTTGATTTACATTTGTAGCTTTTCCATTGTAGTTATGAAAAAAATTATAATGGTGGTTTCCCAAAAAAATACTGGAGAAGATGGTGGTTGTCGGAAAAAAATGTGAGAAAAGATGGAGTAGGGAGAGAAAAATTAAAAGTATTGTTGATGAAGATAAGTGGGTAAGATGAGTAGACAAAGAAATGCTACAGTAAATGTCCAGTGTTAGTCATGGTAGAAAAAAATAGAAGAGAACAATAAAATGTGATCGGACAAAAGTACCCTCGTGTGATTTGCACGTGAGGTCCGAGATAACGAGAAAAGCTAACGACGTTAGAAAAATTGGACCACTCACGTAACATTTTCAAAATATTAGACCAGCGGCGCAAGATTTCGCGTTTTTGGATGTCGTATGAAATCTGGCACTTTCTTAGGGACTAACGGTGTAATTTAGTCTAATTTTAATTACTGTATTATTTTTGTTAAGGTTTAGTTTACTGGAAATTTTATTGAAGTGAAGTTTTTAGTACTTGGAGCATGATATTTATGATTTGGCTAAATAGGATTTTACTGTTCCACATTTATGTAATAGTCTAACTTGTTAGTAATGAGAATTAAAAGCTCGTACGTTGTGGCGGAAGCATGTATGACATAAATGCTTACATTCCAAGAGATTGCAACTCCTCATTTATCACCTTTATCCCCAAAATTGATGACCCGTTGGTCATTGGTGACCAATTAGTCTAATTGGGTGCCAATATAAAATCATTGCTAAGGTTCTTGCTAATCGCCTTGCTCTTGTAATATCATCGGTTGTAGGAGAAGTTTAAATGGCATACATCAAGGGTCGTCATCAAAGTTGACTTTGAAAAAGCTTTTGACTTCTTAACTGGTCCTTTTTGATTTCTATTATGGGGCAAATGGGTTTTAGTCCAAAATGGAATAATTGGATTCTTTCTTATCTCAACTCGTCATACGCATCAATTCTCGTTAATGGGTCTCCCATACGGGAATTTAAAGTTGAAAGAGGTCTTAGGCAATGAGACCCATTATCTCCATTCCTTTTCATTCTTGCGATTGAAGCACTAATGTGATCCTACTTGAAGCTTCAAATGATAATATCTTCATTGGAGTTGCAGAAACTAGAAGGTGGGGGGTTGAATAATTTCACCGTTTATAATTGCATTTTAAGAATTTTAATATCCTTTTTATTCTTTTTGAAAATTTTGTGATTCGAAGTTATGTGATATATTATCAAATGTATATGAACACAATAATAATGCGTAAAGTAAACAAGATATAAACAAGAGATAAAGGAAAGGAACAACCAAACCGAGACATGGAGATTTATAGTGGTTCGGCACGAAGCTCACTCTTTGCCCTACTCCACCCTCGAGTATCACACTCGAGAGTTCACAATCTCTATGTCAACAAACTCCCTTCAGGCGGAGCAAACCGTACACCAATGCTTACACCAATTTACGACACTAAGCAAAATGTTAAGTCCTAATCCTAGCTAGAACCAATCTACACACACTTTACAGACATATACCCTGTCCACTTTGATTTACACACAATCCATGCATTCACACGGACGTACACGTCATCCACTTGGACTTTCACACAGTCCAAGTCTTCACACTTCACTTCACAGACTTTCACCTAGTCCACACCAATACACGGACTCACACTAAGTCCTAGTCTTCACACACCGATACAAGGACTCACACCAAGTCCTAGTATTCATACACCTAAACACGGACTCACACCAAGTCCTATTCTTCACACACTTAAACACAGACTTACACTTTGTCCAAGTCTTCACTAACACACCTAATCTCGACTCACACACAAGTCGGATACACTAATATACAGTATTGACAAATGAGAGAGATTTGAGGAAGAAGAGAATCGTAACACAAGTTACGTGTGTGTGATAACTAATCTATGACACTTCGTTTCTTGACGAGTACAAGTGTTCTTCTCTTGCACTTTGAGGTAGAGGATAGCGGGATCACTTATAAACACATATCAACACGTTATAGTGATCAAAGAAAAGAGGAAGAAAAAACAGAATGTTTTTGTGCAAAGAGGGTTGATTTTCTGCAGGGAATAGTGCAGTATTTATAGGCACCAGGAGGAGCGAGGGACGGTCCCGTATATATAAGGGACCGTCGCCTATTTAAGGGACTGTCACCTAAGACGCTCCTATTTTTGTCCTGGTGTGGTGAAAATTTATCTGGTGAAAATTTTATCTGATTTGGGCGGGAAAACTAGATGTTGGAAAATTTGAAATTCAAATTTATTTTCTTATTAAAACATTTCTTTATAATTACAAAAATACTTTTGTAAAAATGTTTTGTCACATAAAAATGTGAGGTTTTAAGAAAAATATCTTCTTTGATCATTTTACTAAATTGGTATAGTGTTTGTTCATACCTTAAGTGATGTTGTAGTCGAAACGTTGTCTAAACGAATTTTCTCGATTAAAAACTTATTAAGTGAGGTTTTACGTAATGTGTTTTTATATTTTGTTATTATCAAAACGTATAGAGACCGAATAATACAAATGACATTTTTGACATTATTTGTATTAACAATCTCCCCCTTTTTGATGATTACAAAATATAAACTCATTTTAGGTAAAATTATGTTTTAATAAGTTTTTAATGAGTTTTCGTTTACTTCTCCCCCTTTTTTTAGAATAAAAAAGGCTTCGTCGATGTGTAGAGAAGAAAGAAATCGACGGTGCTAATGCTCCCTCTTGATTAGTACTCCCCCTAGTTGAGGGTAGCCGTGCACATTTCAGTTAACCGGTTCATTTTGACAACCGGTCAAACCCGAACCGGTTTTAGTCAACGCCAAAAAAAACCGAGCCGGCTAGTTAACCGGTTCGGTTACAAACCGGGTTCGGGGAGGAAAAAACCCAACCGATCCAAACCGGTTTGGGTACGGTTCGTGACCGGTTTGGACCGGTTTGTTTTTTTTTTTTTTTTTTTTTTTTTTTTTTTTTTTTTTTTTTTTCTGTTTTTCATCGTTTTTCGTCGTTTATACAAAGTAAACTGAATAAACTTTAACTTTTATACGGAAATACAACTGAAAGGAAATACATGATCAAACATAATACATAAACTTAAAACATAATTGTTAAAACATAAAACATCGAGAAGCTACTCAACGTCGACTCGTCGAGGCTCGAGTACCGGGCAATACATGGTGAAGTGAGCCCTCAACGCACAGTTGGAAATGGGATTCATTAAACGGAAACAATGCTCACATTGAGCCTTTCTCGTGCCATCCGACATTAGAACGTAGTTTAAGTTATCCCAAATATATGGTATACGGTTACATGGTAAAACCGCAACAATCACCGGTGCAATTAGTGCAACAGCCTCCTGTCCTTGATTTTCATTTGCCATTAGTGAATTACTTTCGGTTTTGATTTTTTAGAGTATATTTTGGTTGTATAAAAGTTGTAAATAAACAAAAACACAACCTCTCTATTTATACTAAATATTGGCAAAATGGTAAATTTGAAACCAAAAAATTCAAATTTTCGGACCCCCCACGTTTTACCCGCCTCCCCGTTCAAAATTTAAATTCAAAATTTGAAAATTAAAAAAATCCACCGGTTTGACCGGTTTTTAACCGGTTAACCGTTTCCTTTTTTTTTCCCGCCAAGGCGCCAAGTTCATATTTGAATTTTCAAACACCGGTTTGGGACCGGTTATTAACCGGTTAACTTTTTTTTTTTTTTTTTTTTTTTTTTTCGTCGTTTATACAAAATAAATTGAATAAACTTCAACTTTTATTTAATACTTTGGAAATACAACTGAAAGTAAATACATCGTGAAAGGAAATACATCAAACATAATACATAAACTTAAAACATAATACTTAAAACATAATACATCGAAAAGCTACTCGTAAATGTTTTCATCGGATCCGATGGACCTAGCTTCGGCAGCAGCTTCATCTTGTCTTATTTCTTCATCGGAAAGCAATTCGGCTACACCATCTTGCACCTCTTCCTCGTCGATATCTTCTTCGAAGTCTATGGCGTTTTCAAGATTTGCTTTGTCTTGTCTTCGTTTGGTTGCGTCCAAGTGATCTTTCAAACACATGCACATCTCAAAAGAAGCCGGTGTGAGCCTTGATCTTCTGTTTGATAACACCCTTCCACTTGTTGAAAAAGCAGATTCAGAAGCTACCGAAGTAGCTTGTACACTTAGTAGATCTCGAGCCATTCGAGATAGAACGGGAAAAATTATTTCCTTTGCTTTCCAAAACGCCAAAACATCAAAGTTTTCAACTTGTTCGGTCGAAATATGTGAGATAAAATCGGTTGTGCTATATCTTACAAATTCATTGTTTGTCAAACGACCACTCTTTGCCCGTTTGTTGGGATTTTCTCGTAACTTCTGTAGCAAGCCTTGTATCCCTCTATTATTCGACCTCGATGATGAAGAAGAAGCCGCACTCACTGAAGGATTTGGGTTACCATATTTTTCAAAATAATAATCCACTAAACCTTGCAAAGAATTGTTAAAATACACTTTTGCATCATCACCAAAGTTCACGTTAGTCTGAAAACACCCCAAATCCGTTGTAATCGAGTCGATATGTAACTCTACCCCACTTACATTATAACATGGATTTAATGCGGCCGCATAAGTAAATATCGGTGGAAAATTTTCAAAATATTTTCTAAGCTTTTCTTTCATTGGTTCAACCATATTTGTATATATACCACCATTTAATTCAAATGAGGCCATACTTGAACACATTAACTGTATTTTCTCGAGTACGAAATGAGATGTTGGATAATAAACTCCCGATAATTTTTTTGTGGCATTGAAAAAAACTACAAGTAATCGGGTTAGTTTTTCAATAGTCTCCCAATGGTCGACCAAAAACGGAACACACTTACCCTTTGCTGACAATTTGTCATGAAAATATTGTAAAGTCACCTTTTGTTTTAAACCACTTATGAACATACGATAAATGGAATTCCATCTTGTATCAATATCAAAATTAGGTGACAAACAAGGTTTCCCCGAATCAACACACATCCGAATGTAGTTATTATATCTTGTAGTACCCTTTTTAAAAATATCGCCTAACATTCTTCTAAAACATTCTTTCATTTCATGCATTATGGGATCATTTAATCCCCCTTGCATAGCCAAGTTAATGATGCGTGAAACACATCGAGTATGATAAAAATCGCCATTTAAGGGTGGCTCGTATTCCATTTTCAGTCTACCTATTGCATTTGTTTTATTACTAGCATTATCCAACGTAATTGATTTTTTTTGTGACAAGTTATATTTGACGAACACTGTTCTCAACACTTTGAATAAAGCACTTCCCGTGTGAGGAACCGGAAAGTTTTCAAATGAAATGACTCGCTTCATCATTTGCCAACTTTCGGGATCAACCCAATGTGCGGTAACACAAAGGTACGAATTTGGCAAATTATGAGGAGCGGACCAAACATCCATTATTAAATTAACATAACCATCTAACTTTATAAAGACATTTTTAAATTCTTGTTTGGCCATTTTTCACATTTTCATAGCATCGTGTTTTAGAGTCATACGACTTACATGATTGTACATTGGTTGGACATGAGTCTGCATCACTTCCGTCGTATCCTCGTCGTCCCAAAGGTTGAACGGAAAACCTCGTCGACTCACCAAACCGGCAAATTGTTGAGGAACTACTTCATGATCGTATGCAAAAATAATCCCGTCTCGAGCCATAGACGATTGACCCGCTTCCGGAACCGTTTTGAGTGCCTTGCAATACTTCACGTTGATATGAACCCTTAACGTCAAGTTGGAACTGGCAGACATTAAACTCAAGCAATGCTTACATTGAGCCTTTTTCTTGCCATCCGACATTAGGACGTAGTTGAAGTTCTCCCAAGGATCTTTTACATGGTCTCATGGTAAAATTTTGACAATCGTAAGTGCACTTGATGAACCAGCTTCGGTGGTGTTGGTGGTGTTTGAACTTGCCATTAGTGAAAATACTTTCGGTTTTGATTTTTTAGAGTGTTTTTTGCTTGTATGAAAGTTGTGAATAAACAAAAACATAACCCTTCTATTTATACTAAACATGAAATGGCAAAATGGTAAATTTTAAGCCCAAATAATTCAAAAACCGGCCCCCCACGCTCCTTCCCACTCAAGTTCAAAATTCAAAATTTGAAATTTCAAAAAAAAGAAATAACCCGCTCCTCCCGCCCTAAACCGGTTCCTAACCGGTTTACCAAACCGGTTCGAATAACTGGTTCCCAAAAACCGGTCCACTAACTGGTCTTTTCTTTGAAATCCCAAACCGGCGGTTTGTGGAAAAACTGGACCGGTTTGGGTCAAAACCGGTTTTGACCGGTTCGAATTTTCGGTTAGCTTTCGGTTGCGGTTCGGTTAACCGGTTAGGATGTGCACCACTAGTTGAGGGCATCGGGGAATTGAGCTATAGTGTCGTGCTATAAAAAGAAGTTAGAATACATGTGAAAATAGAGGTTGGATAAGAAGGAAGGATTAGAAGAAGGTGAAATTAGATAGTTCAGCATGACTAGGGACGATCTCATATATACACAGACGGTCCCTTATATATTGGGGACCGTCCTTATATAAAGGACCGTCGCCAGTGAGGCTGTTTTGCAGAGAATATTGTGATTTCAGTATTTACCATTTTAAAGTTGGTTATTGTCACATATTATAAAAACAACCATGACAAATATCACAAGGTTAAAAGGATATAGATTTCATTCAACATTCGTTCAAGAAACATACATAGAGGAGGCATACATAGCATGGATAGATTCATACATCACAAACTAAGTAGACAAATAGATAAACTACAAGATATTACTAGAAGAACAACCTAGGTTCCTAGAACATGCTTGGCCCAAAAGATAATCATTGATTATTTTTAACTAAACATATAGAGATGTTTAGTTAGAAGGTGGAGAAGAAGGTGGAGGAGTTGGTAGCATGGTGGCTAGTGGAGTTGGTTTCACATTGGGTTGAGAGAGAAGGTACTCAACATGGGCAAACATGTAGTGAAGTTCTTCTCTAAGGGATGAAATGAGATTGAAGTTGTGATAACAACATGTACAACCCATGGTATGGTTATTCATAAAGTTGTAGGGAAGAGGATAGCCCATGATTGGAGATGGTGGTGGAGTAGAAGGAGTGTAATCCATGGGTCCATTTGGTGACAAAGATAATGAAGAGGTCAAGAGTGGTGAGTTGGAGTGGGTGAGCAATGGTGATAGGTTTCTAATGAATGATGAGAATGGAGAGGAGTTTGGCCTTGATGAAGATGAGGATGTTCCTTTGGTTGAGGGCGTTTTGATTGGTGCACTAGGAGCAAGAGGAGAATTAGGCTTAGCTTTTGGTGATGGAGTGGTGTCTTCTTGAGTGAGATCAATGAAGGTAGTTTTTGGTGGTATGATGGTGATTTTAGGCCTTTTGTTTGAGAGTGACACCCCAACGCGACAAGGGTAAAAATGTCACACTATGGTGTCAACAGAACAAACGCAAGCGGAAGACTTTTATAAACATAATGATTACAAGGTATTCTAAGGTAATAACATAATAATAACTCGAAACATAATGAGTTCCAAAAGCTAAAATACAAATCCAAACTAAATCTAATTGAAGATAAATCCAAGTCTAATCCAGAAGTAAATGGGTATCTATTATTAGGGTAGTCCACTAAAAGCTCCTTTGCACTCTTCACTCAATCCCAGCTTCCAACCAAAAACCTGCCGAAGGAAAGGAAATGCGGCTGAGCTTAAAAAGCCCAGTGAACAGATATAACTAAAACGAATAATCAACATATATAAGTATAGGGAGAGGGAAACATAAGCTTCTGCTGAAAGGAATATCATATGTCAAACAAATAAGAGATCAAGGATCAACTGAACAAAATGTTATATATCATAAGAAGCAAAATAGAAGTGAGTCATAAGTACCATAAGGAATTCAAAGAATCAAACAGAATCAAATCATCATACGAAAATGCCCATCGAGCTCAGAAAGCATGCCACATGCTTAGTCACATAATCATATTCATATCTATATATCCGTCAAATCATAAGTTGTACAAGGAGCTGCAGACTCCAATGTACTAGAAGTGAAATGGGGTGCATGGCACGCACAACCCAATCACTAAATCAGAATAAAACTGAACAAACCTAGGATGCATCCATATGCTCCCTGCAAAACAAAATACATATGCCAGTACGAGACTGAACATACATATACATAATGGCCAAGTGATCACATATATGATAACAGAACAGAAGGGAACGTCGTAGATCAATTACACCTCCACAGAAAGTGTCATGCCATTGGTGCCTCAATGACATGGTCATGGTACCTCCATGACTAGTGAGCTCGGGCAACAGAACAAAACAGAACAAAGCTATCCATAATCATAACAAAGCAATCATAGCATAATCAACAAAGGCATATCAAACTGAACATAATCTCATATAAAATGAGATAGCATACTGAATATCATAACAAAATGGATAGCAACTTGAATCATATAATAGGGAATCATATCAAAGGATCATATCAAACGGATCATATCATAGCAAATGAATCAAAGTCAAGGATCGAGAAGTCATGAGAACAAAACCCTTACTGAGAAAGGGTACCTAAAACCGCAATTGAAACCATATCAGAAAACACAAGGATCGGAAGTTACTCCTTCTCCAGCGAATCTACATGAATTAATGATCGTCTTATTATTTAAGAACCATTTCATAAGTTATTAATGATTCCGTACTTATTGTTGTTCAGATTGACATATTTAGAGTTTTCTGCTATTTATAGCCACTTTCCATATTTAGTAACTTTCCAAATTTAGTAACTTTCCAGATTTAGTAACTTTCGTAACTTTGGTTTACAATTTACAATTAATCCACTTAGGGTTTCGTTATCAAAATTAGGTTAACATATAACCAATTATATCATAATTATCACTTAAGTACCTTTTAGAGTCCAAACACATCAAATGGTATGAATATCACAAAAACTTAGCTTCTTAACAAATTTCTGATTTTAGTATGTCTTAGCCTTCACTTTACGAATTTTAAAACCATATATAGATTCCAATCTAGAAGCTACAATTATTTATACAAGTACCTATATGTATTATGAGCTTACATGAATTTTTCCAGATTTTATTATTATGTGCATGTACCATATAAAAAATCGTTTACCCAAACCTATCCAGAAAGTGCACTGCAGGTATATCCCAAAAGTTTTCATTTATTAAACATATTAAGACCCTTCAGAAAAATCCACAAAAATTCCAGGAAGTCTTATACATCTTAAACATCATTTCGGTCAAATTAGGGCTTTTAACACCTTATGGTTTGAAAACTAAAAATCAGAAACACCAACTGATTCCAAGTCCACCAAATTCAGATTTGACACCCGATCCCATAAAATTTAGAAACATGCCCAAAATAGTTTTCATCACTTGTGAATCTTTAAATATAATAGTTACACATTCATATACAAATCTGCCCAAATTCCAATATGTGTATAATCATTCTAATTCCTTGTTTTTGATTAAGTTAGGTCATGTACACATTCAAAGTACTTGTAATATGGCTTAATCTTCCTATTAACACTTTATTAACACACATACAATGACACACAAATCGTACACAAACATCCAAGACCAAACGAGCCAAAACCAATAGTTCACCACATAAAATAATAACCTTTCCAAGCCCTCGTTAAACATTTAGCACTCCTAGGGTTTCTAATATTGTGCGCCTTATAAATGACATTTATATCAGATTCTTAGGGCTTGTTTTAGTGTTATCTTAGGTCGACAAAGGGCTGAAACAAAGACATCAAAACAGTCCATACGCGACCCAAAACAGTTTATTTTTTTCTTATGATTTCATGTGATAATTTAACGAGACAACAACATATATATGCAAGCATGATTCTTATAGTTTGTTTCACATATTAATGGTCTTGTTTACACCTGGTTATTAGTCAAACAGAAAGCACAAAAGAGACAAGGGAAAACCTGTGTGTCAACTGAAACAGGAATTGAATAGGAAAAGAAATTAGGGCTCGGATGTGTACAAAAGAACTCCAACGATGCACCCTCTTTTGGTCACCAACAAGCTCTCTCCTTTTCTTCTTTCTTGGAAGCAAATGATGGGATTATAAGTGTGTTTTTTTGGCTTTGGATCGGTGCAAAGTGACTGGGAGGGAAACCATATACGACATATAACAATTAGGGTGAAAGTGTGTATACAATTTAGGTAATGCTGTGTATTTGATAAGGGTAGGATGGCATGGTATCTTTTATATATAGAATGAAATTTTGTTATTGTTCTTATCTCTATTTCACACGACACCAAGAGGGGGAGGGCTAGGAAATTGGTTTGACTTAAAATAATTAGGAGATAATTTAGTTTAGGTAACTTAGGATACAATTTAATTAGTTTAGGATCAATTATAATGTGTAATTTAATTATAAGGCATAGTTTCTATGACATTAAATTAAAATATCATACTTAGGATAAAATTCAAAATGATGCAAAATTTATAGTTCGAATATTTTGGGTTTTACAACTCTTCCCCTCTAAAATGAAAATTTCGTCCACGAAATTGAAGCAGATAGATCAAATGGAAATGTATCAAATCATGAAAAGAAATGTGGATAACTAGCACGCATAAACTCTTCAGTTTCCCAAGTAGCTTCGCGCTCGGGATGATTCTTCCAAAGAATTTCAACAAACGAAAAGGTTTTGTTTCTCATGACTCGATCTAGATAAACTAGGATAGCCCCAGGCTTTCCATCAAAAGACAAATCATAACGAATCTGATCCAACGGATACGAAACATATATATAACGGATGCTAGTCGTAACTTCTCAAAAGGAATACATGGAACACGTACGGATATGAGACAATTTCAGAGGTAATGCCAAATGGTAGAGAATCTTCACCAACTTAATCTAAGATTTCAAACGAACCACTGAAACATACTAACGCCCAAAGAAGCACATATCAAATTATCAAAATGTATCAGAATGCATGATGAGGTGGGTAAAATACCCGTACTAAATGAAGTAAAGAACCAACGAATCACGGATATATACCAAAACGTCTAATACTTCTGTACATAAGAAACACACAATCTCTGGTCTAAAATTCCAAGCTTCTTCTATACAATGATAACTATTCTTTTAGTTACTTAGTCCACTCTGGACCTTCAATAAGCAGTTCTCCGACCTTATTCCAACCAAGAGGTGCTCTACACTTTCGTTCATACAAAATTTGAAAGGAATCTTTTGTCACTTGCATGCCATCTATCTTAGTGAGCAAACACCACTAGACCTAGCACTTGTCAAATATCCCGCTCAACACATCTTCCAAGTTTGAATAGTTATTCTGTCTATCCATCCGTCTGAAGGTGAGAAGTCGTACCAAAACCTGAGTCCAATTCCCATAGTCTTCTGTATCTCTTTCTGGAACGTGAAGCAAAACGCGTATCTCTGACACGATCACTGCAGGTGCGCCATGTAGCTTGAATAATCTTCTGCCGAAAGAAATCTTTGCCAATCTTCTAAAGTGAGCCGACCTCGTCAACAATCCACTACAACCCAATTTGTATTGTCCATCCTAAATATGCGTGGAAATCCCGTTACAAAGTCCATGAAGGTTGAATCCCACATCCACATAAGAACATCCAAAGCTAAGGAAATCCACTTGTACGCTGATGCTAAATCTTACCCTGTTGACACGCTAACCACTTCGCCACCAATGTAATCACAATCATCTTCATACCATTTCATCAAACTTTCTGCTGCAAGTCTCTATACATAATAGTACAACTAAGATGAATAGAGCAAATAGAACTATGTGCTTCAATCAAAACCGCTTCCTTCAATCTTCTAATATAGATCATATCCCACCGTCTTGCTCCTGAGCTTCTTCATGTCTATCACAAATCACTCCCAAATTATGCGCCGAATAGTTTACCTCCTATGGTTCTAGATGTATTGATGCATAACCGATAATCTTCCCGTGTTGCATAAGGACATAGCTAAGTCTCCTTCATGAGCAAAAACAAATCTCTTTTCAGCTTTTCAAAATTCTCCCCTCATTCTTCATCCCAACCAAAATTTACTCTTCGAGAATATTACACAGAGCTTCTTCTAACGTAGAAATTTCAACGCAAATACGAAGATGATCCTCGTGTTTCTTCTTCGTCTCTGAATACACCAAAATGTCATACTATGACAATTTGTCCAAGTATTCATGAAAGATACGATTCATCAATTCCATATAAATGGTCGGAGCAGTTGCCAATACAGTTGGCATCATTAATACTCATGAAGACCATAATGAATACGAAAGGCAATTCTAGAAACATCTCGCTCCTTACATGTAGAGTTTTTCAGAACTCTTTAGATCGTTTTGAGCTCTAGGAATAACAATAACAAAGGTTAACAATATACGCAACGGATTAAACAAAACATCAATGTTATTGTAACAAGGTTTTCAACGTTATCTTCACTATAACAATTACATACACTACTGGGAATACGTTTTAATTATATCAACTGTTGGTCATTACTTTTATAATAGGTTGCTTTATAATTTATACTTACATGTTTGTAATTAGTTCAAGGCTTACATATTAAGTCCATGGGCCTTGACAATAGTTCTTGAAAGCCCACTAGGGGCGTTGCCCTAGTGAATGGCTCTATATACTCTCATTTGAGAGTGTTGGTTCATGTTTATGCAAGTTACTCTTTCTTATTATTTCATACGTGTTCTATACCAAACACACACTCTCTCTCTCTCTCTCTCTCCCTCTCTCTCTAACTTTCTCTCACTAGATATACTTGTGTTGAATCATTAAGGTGACCTAACAAGTGGTATCAATTCGTAGCTTAGTTCGTACTTTTCTTCAAAGTTCTTGCGTTATTCTTCGGTTCTTACACTCAAATCTTGAAGCTTGGAAAGTTTTAAGGTTGATATAGTGTTTAGAAGCTTAGATTTAGCATAAAGTATCAAACTTTAAAGTTTTTATAACAATTTTCTAATTGTTTCTTATTTCGTACCTCTTTACGAATAAGCTCAAATTTCATTTTAAGTGTTAAAGGCCTAAACTTTATTGTTCCTTAGGTGTTTTTGACGAGATTTGACTAAAAGAAACTTGTAGAAATCGTGTCTTTTATGCATAAAACGTATCTTAAAAACTTTGGTCACTTTATGTTAGGAATATAAATATTCATGTGAAAGACTCGGTCACCCCGAGTATCTATTAGCATTAAGTAGCTCATAGGATTATTAGTACTAATTTAGTTATCGTAGTATTTGTGGAGTTGGGTCGGGTCTTTACCCACTGTCAGCTCACTCCACAACCCACATGGGGCGTTTATGTTACTTGTATATATAAGGCCTTCCCCACCCATGGGAAGGGTTGGAGCTTCTAATCATTCATTACAATTCTCTTTCACTTTATCTCACTAGAAGTCCCACTCCTCTCTCTTTCTTTCTCTAAAATTCGAACCAACCATAGATCTTTGAGTGTGCTATGATTTCAAGTATATTACAATTAGTATCAAGAGCCTTGGTTTGATCTTTTGGTGTGTGGGTACTCGGATTTTTTATTGGTTTTTGTGAGTTTATCTTGGTTCGACTTGTTTTGTGTGAAAATATCTTGGTTCGACTTTGTTTGTGGCTAATCTTGAAATATGTTCGTACTTTCTTGATTAGGATTGTTGTATAAGTTTAGTTTAGTGGTTGGATAGCTTGTTTCATCCGTTTAGTGGTGTATTTTTGCAAATTCGAGTGGTGTTGTGTGTTTGTTCTTCTCTTCGATTTGACTCTCGGTAACATATTCATTGTTGCGATTTGAGTTAAGTTGGGTTGCGATTTGGTGTATTATTCTGCTGCGATTTGGCGTTTTACTTAAAAAGGGAAAGAAGACAAATCGCGAGAAAATGACTGTTTTGTCCGGTTGTGAATTGCGATTTGAGTTTGCGATTTGAACCGGTTGCGATTTGATCAAGCTGCGAGTTGAGTATCTGCGATTTGATTAGCTGTGATTTGATTAGTTGCGATTTGATTAGTTGCGAGTTGACAAGTTGCGATTTGACTAGTTGCGGTTTGACTGATTGCGATTTGACCAGTTGCGATTTGACATTGCGAGTTGATACTTGCGATTAGACTAATTGCAATTTGGTTAGTTGCGATTTGACTTATTGCGATTTGGTTAATTTCCATTTGACGTGTTGCGATTTGACTAATTGTGACTTGACTTATTGCGATTTGATCAGTTGCGACTTGACTTCTGTGACTTGATTGTGATTTGCAAACCTTATCATATCACACTCAAGTAATCAGTATCTTACGGTTTCTTTTGTTGATTTTATAAAATCCCGCGAAAGATTCGATTTCTCGGTTTAAATCAGAAGAGTTTTAAAATCCCGTGAAAGTTCACATCATGGCAAGCACTTCTTCCGATGACATTCAAGCTGCTGGGTCCGATACCCGCCCTCCTATGCTTGATAGGATAGATTATGAGTCATGGGCACAAAGAATTCGACTCTACTGCTTGGGAAAAGAGAATGGATTCAAAATTCTTAAATCCATTGATGAAGGACCCTTTCAAATGGGCACCACTAGAGATGCTGTCACTACCGCTGAGGATGGAACTGTCACTTTTGGAATCGATAGGCCACGCACTTACAACGATCTTAATGAGGAGGAGAAGAAGTGTTATGATGCTAACATTAGAGCTTCTAACATTGTGATTTAAGGACTGCCCAAAGATGTTTACAAACTCATCAACTTCAACACTGAAGCCAAAGCTGTTTGGGACAATGTTAAAATGCTTCTGGCTGGATTTGAACTGACCAAAGAAGATCGTGAATCTCAGTTATATGATAAGTTTGAGCACTTCAAGATGAATCCTGGTGAAAACATTACTGACTATTATGTGAGATTTCACAAGCTTGTGAATGACATGAGGATCATCAGGATGACAATGCCAAATATCCAGCTCAATTCTAAGTTTGTAAACAACATGTCAGCCGAGTGGGATAGATTTGTCACAGCCGTGAAGCTCAACAAAGGATTGAGATAGACTAATTATGAACAGCTGTATGCTTACTTACAACAACATGAAAAACATGCTATTTATGATCGTCAATTGAGGGAAAAACTCAATTCAACAACATCTAATGATCCTCTTGCATTTGTCTCAAATGTTCAGCCGTTCAATGAATCCTCACTTGATCAAGTTCATCACCATACCTTTTCATCACTGAATCAGACATCATTTGCTCAATCATCATTGCACCCACCATCTGCTGTGAACTCCCAACTGGATTCGGGATATTCTCATACTGACAAGATGATTGATAATCTCTCCAACCAAGTTTCTTTACTTGTCCAACAGTTCAGAGCAACACTCCCTCAAACCAACAACCAACTTTGAACTTCATCAAACCCACGTAATCAAGCAACTGTGGAGGATGGAAGGGTTATGGTTCAGAATGTTCAGGGAAGGCAAAATGTGAATCAAAGGAATGTTGGTCGGGGTAATCTACAGAACAGAGTTGGGAATGCGAATCAGGGACAAGGAAGGAAAACCAAGTGTTACAACTGTGGTGGACTAGGACACATACCAAGGAACTGCACTCAACCAAAGCGTCCAAAGAACTCTGACTACTTCAAAGATAAGATGCTGTTGATGCAAGCTCAAGAGAAAGGAGCAGCTCTGGACGAAGAAGAGTTATTGTTTCTTGTCGATGATGAGGGGAACACATTTGATGATGATGTGGATGATCAACCAGTTCAGGACTTGTCACTTAATGATCCCAACATCTTCCAAGTTGATGACTGCGATGCTTTTGAATCAGACGTTGATGATGAACCCACTGCTCAAACCATCTTCACGGCTAATCTGTCTTCTGCAGTCTCATCACCACAACAAGCTGGTCCTTCCAATGCATCTATCAAATCTGAGGTACTAAAGCTGTATGACACATATAACATAGTAGATGAATAGAAGATTCCCAACAAAGTACAACAGACAGATGCTGTTGAATCAGATAATGTTGATATGAGAAATAGTAATGTTATCCCATATGAACAATATGTAAATCACAACAACGTGTCTGATGTACCAAGCTGTGCATCATCTGCTGTAGATAATGCTTGTGAGTTGCATGAGAATACTGTGTTTATCCCTGATGATTCACTGACTGCTAGACTTAATATCTATAAAGATCAGGTGGCCATATATGAACAACGTGCAAAATTTGAGCTAACTGAACGTGAGCAGAAAATGGATAGTCAAATGCGTACATTCATAACAGAACGTAATTTAAGGGAAGAAACATTGAAAAAGGAGTTATATTCTTTACGAAAACAACTTGATCAAACTGTTAAACAAAAACAGGAGATCCAAGAAAGTGTAATTACACTAAAACATGATTTCAAAGAAAAAGAAACAAAACTCTTAAATGATTTTTCCAGACTTAAAACGTTAAAGAACAAGATTGAAAACAAGTTGTACACACAAGACCAGACCAGACAAACTGCTCAAATGATTCAAAAGCATAAAAGGCTGTGTGATGAAAATAGTGAAAAGGATGTAGGTGAACCTAAATCACTAGAGAAAGAATGGCTGAAAAAATGAAGGATCCCAAATGTATAGCCAATCGAGTCATAATCAAACCCCATGATTACTATGAGGAGAACCGATTGACTGTTTTTGCACCTCAAACTAAGTTGACGCCAGAACAAATATTTTGGTCTTTGGACGTAGAAAAGAGAAAGGCCGAAGAACTTAAAGCCAAAACTCCACCCCTTAGAAAAATAGCGGCTGCAACGGTGTACCCACCCAATACACCCAGGCACTTAGTTCCTTTAACTCTTCCCACAGAATGTAAAACTCTAATTAGCATATATGTTCTTTGTCAGTTATTTGCTGATTTTGATAAAACATGTAAGAAGAGGATTACGCAACGGGAATTACTGAAGGGGAAAGGGGTTTTGAACTAACAAAAGAGTGCTACTTAACTGAGGTTATTCCATTCTTTAAACTCCTCAAGGAACATTTTGAGGGCATGCAAAAAACCCTTAAAACTAAAGTAAAAGAGATGAAAGAGGTATTTAAAGATATGGAAAACGAGGTGTCCCAAAATGCGATAGAACTTAAGAGTCGTGAGATTGAGAGAAAGAACATTATCATCACCAATGAGAATTTGATTGCTAGATGTATTGCATAGGATGTGTTTTATACTGCTACTGATTCTGCATTAATTGCTTGTCAATTTCATGAGTTGTCTATTGCATTGAATGTTTCCCAGAATCGTGTTGTTGAGCTTGAGGGGGAGAATTTAAAATTGCATGAGAAAATCCAAAATGATGAACATTATAACATGGTCAGGCATTTTTCAAAACTAGACGTTGATAATCTTAATTTACAATTAAAATATCAACATTTAGAAGAAAGAGTTAAAATCTCAAATGCCAAGACATCTTTGGATGCTCCTGAATTTGATGCATATTTTGAATTAAGCAAACGAGATAAAAAAATTCAAGCTTACACTAACACGATTCGAAAATTGAGGGCCCAAATTACCCAATTAAAATCAAACAAGAGTGATGTGATTGGCACCCATAAACCATCGTCTTCAGATTCTCAGAATTTTCACTATCAAGACACCATCAATAAATTACAATATGAAAATGAGTGTTTTCAAGCTGAAAATTCAAAAATCAAACAACATTACAAAGAGTTATATGATTCGATTAAGATCACATTTAACAATCTCAATGAAAAGATAACTTCTTTGCTAAATGAGATTGAGAATCTAAGACTCAGGTGCAAGGGAAAATGCCAATCATCACTAGTGAAAATGTTGTTCCAAAGGTTTCTGCTTGTAGAAAATATGCAATTGATGCTGTGACTATCCCGCTTCCTCTTAGAAACAATAGGTCAGCTCATCAAGTTTATCTCACTCATCTTAAGGATAGTCTTGACATTCTTCGTGAGACCGTAGAAGAGGATAGGATAGAGAAACCACTAGATAGTGCAGTTGTAGATGCCTACTTCCTCACTAAACGATCTCAGGAACTCTTAGAATACGTCATTGGCCCATGTCCTAATATTGATAACAAGCGAGATAGGTTTATTGCATCTTCCTTAATGACTAAGAACAAGCATGTTACCTTTGATGTACCACTAAAAACATCTGAACCCAACACATCAAAACCAGGAAAACAAATGGCAGTAAAACAAACTAAGGTTCCCATTATTGCTTCTACAGGAGTAAACAGTGACACTAAAGCTAGCAGGTCAAAGCCTAGTCGCAATACAAAGAAAGATAGGACTGCGCCAGCTAAGAGTGCTCATGAGAAGAAAGTAGAAGTCCACCTTAGGAACAATAAGTTTGATTTGATAAAAAAGAATCGTGTTGATTCTAGTATTAGCTATAAGCGTACTGTAATTAATTCGAACTCTAATGCTGTATGTAAAACATGTAACGGATGTTTAATTTCTGGTAATCATGATGATTGTGTTGTGTCATTCTTGATGTCTCCTAAACGATCCCCAGTTAAGAATGTTAGAAAACCTGAACTGAGTAAGCAGATTTGGAAAGCAACAGGAAATCTGTTTAATAATGTTGGTTATCAATGGAAGCCCACTGGAAGAAAATTCACTTTAGGAAATAAGTGCCCCTTAACTAGAATGACTAATCATAAAGTAGTGATTGTTAAGGAATGGAAGCCAACTAGTAGAATTTTCCTGTTAGAGAAACAATGCCCTGTAACTAGGTCCATTGCATCTACTAGTGAAGTTTCTACTGTGAATACCATGACATCTATGATTCCTGTAGTTCCAGAATTTGTTTGTGCTAACCAAACGGACCCCAGTTGCACGTGGGGATCCACCCTTTTCATTTATCCATCGTTGTCTGTTTTCAAATGCAGGTCGTACAAATCGTCCTTTGGTATTTGGACTCAGGCTGCTCAAAACATATGACCGGGGATCGCCCACGGCTGAAGAATTTCGTGAAAAAGTTTATCGGGACAGTTAGATTCGGGAAAGACCATTTTGGGGCGATTATGGGTTATGGAGATTATGTGTTTGGTGACAGTGTAATTTCCAGGGTATACTATGTGGAAGGACTTGGGCACAATCTGTTCTCTGTTGGTCAATTTTGTGATTCCTATCTTGAAGTTGCTTTCAGAAAACACACATGTTTCATTAGAGAATTGGATGGTATTGATCTTCTTCAAGGCAGTCGTGGCACTAATCTATACACCATCTCTATTGAAGAAATGATGCGGTCCTCTCCTATTTGCTTGCTGTCAAAAGCCTCAAAGAACAAATCGTGGCTTTGGCATCGTCATTTAAATCACTTAAACTTCGGTACCATAAATGAACTTACTCGTAAGGATCTTGTACGAGGTATGCCCAGATTGAAGTTTGAAAAGGATCATCTATGTTCTGCTTGTCAACTGGGCAAAAGCAAGAAGCATACTCACAAACCCAAAATTGTCAACACCATCATGGAATTTCTTTACACCCTTCACATGGATCTATGTGGACCAATGAGAGTGCAGAGTATAAATGGGAAGAAGTATGTGCTTGTAGTGGTCGATGACTACTCTAGGTTCACATGGGTGAAAATTTTGAGAACCAAGGACGAGACTCTAGAGGTTATCATCAAACTTATCAAACAGCTGCAAGTAAGACTCAACAAAACCGTCAGAATCATCCGCATAGACAATGGGACTGAGTTTGTTAACAAACAACTCATTCAATTTTATGAAAGTATTGGCATAACTCACCAGAAAAGTGTTTCACGCACTCCTCAGCAGAACGGCGTTGTTGAAAGACGAAATCGTACTCTTGTGGAAGCTGCACGAACCATGCTGATATTTTCCAAGGCACCGATGTTTCTTTAGGCGGAAGCAATTGCCACAGCATGTTACACCTAAAACCGATCCTCGATACATACTCTTCACAACAAAACTCCTTATGATCTGATACATGGCAAGAAACCAGATCTCTCCTTTCTACGAGTGTTCGGTGCTCTATGCTCCCCAACAAATGACAGTCAGGATTTAGGAAAACTAAAGGCTAAAGCAGACATAGGATTCTTCGTTGGATATGCACCAGATCGCAAGGGATACCGAATCTACAACAAACGAACCCGAAAAATCATGGAAACTATTCACGTGACATTCGATGAGCTGACTGAGCAAACGGCTCCTGGACACACAAGTTCTGGACCCGCACCTAATCTTTTGTCTCCTGGACCAATTAGTTCAGGTCTTGTACATCATCCCACTCCTGCAGTTCCTTATGTACCCCCTACCAGTGAAGAGTTGAAGACTTTGTTTGATCCGATGTTTGATGAATACTTTGAGCCACCAACGGTTGATACTACAACTGAAGCTCTACCGGTACCTCTAGTTGCTGATGCTCCAATTCCACAAAATTCAGAGGGTCCATCTGTATCTGTCTCAGTCAGTCAAGATGCACCATCTTCCAGTCACTCACCATCATCTTCAAATATTCAATCTCCTTCGGTACAGCAAGGCTCTGCAGTAGAAAATTCTTTTGAAGTGAATCCTTTTGCTCCTGCTGATGATGTTCCATTCGAGAATATCTTTGCTCCTGAATCTTCTACAGAGACATCTTCTTCAGGGGATCCTAACACGCCAACATCAGTTCCCTACCCTCAACCACATGATCATCTCAGAAAATGGACCAATGATCATCCGATTGACAACATCATTGGAAATCCTTCTCATCTGGTATCCACACGAAAGCAACTTGCCACCGATGCATTGTGGTGCTTCTTTAATTCCATACTATCCAAAGTCGAACCCAAAAACTTCAAAGATGCTTTGTCTAAAGACTGCTGGTTTACTGCAATGCAAGAAGAAATTCATGAGTTTGATCGACTTGAAGTATGGGAATTAGTGCCTCCTCCTGATTGTGCAATGATTATCGCTCTAAAGTGGATCTTCAAAGTGAAACTCGATGAGCATGGTGATGTTCTGAAAATAAGGCATGGCTTGTTGCAAATGGGTATCGACAAGAAGAGGGCATAGATTTTGAAGAATCATTTGCGCCGATTGCTCGAATTGAAGCCATCAGAATCTTTCTTGCTAATGCTGCCAGTCAGAATATGACAGTCTACCAAATGGATGTAAAGACAGCATTCTTAAATGGTGATTTGAAAGAGGAAGTCTATGTGAGTCAACCTGAAGGATTTGTGGACCCTGATCGTCCTACTCTCGTCTATCGCTTGAAGAAGGCCCTCTATGGCTTAAAGCAGGCACCTAGGGTGTGGTATGATACTTTGTCTAAGTTTCTTCTGGCAAACAGATTCTCCAAAGGTGTTGTTGATCCTACGCTATTCACTAGGAAAACGGGCAAACATCTACTTCACGTTCAGATCTACGTAGATGACATTATCTTTGCCTCCTCTGATCCTATAGATGTGATCGGTTTTCTAAAGAGATGAGTTCTAAGTTCCAAATGTCGATGATGGGACAAATGTCGCTCTTCTTAGGTTTGCAAATCTCTCAAAGTCCTGGAGGCATCTTCATTAATCAATCCAAATATGCAAATGAAATATTGAAGAAATTTGGAATTGATTCAAGTGATCCTGTTGACACCCCTATGGTTGAGAGATCGAAGTTGGATAAAGACTTCTCTGGGATCCCTGTTGATCAAACCAAGTTTCGAAGTATGATCGGATCCCTAATGTACCTCACCGCTAGCTGGCCAGATCTCTTGTTTGCGGTATGCATGTGTGCTCGGTACCAGTCTAAACCCACCGAAAAGCATCTAGAAGCGGTAAAGCGGGTCTTTCGATACCTTTAAGGAACTATTCACATGGGTCTCTAGTATCCTAAAGACACCGCCATGGCACTTACGGCCTATGCAGATGCAGACCATGCAGGGTGTCAAGATACTCGTCGAAGTACGTCGGGAGGTGCTCAGTTTGTGGGAGAAAAGTTAGTAAGCTGGTCATCTAAGAGGCAAATGAGTACATCTATATCTTCCACAGAGGCTGAATACATTGCCATGTCTGCGTGCTGTGCTCAAATTCTATGGTTGAGATTTCAACTATCGGACTATGGCTTTGTATACAACAAGATTCCTCTGTATTGTGATAACAAAAGTGCTATAGCTCTTTGCTGCAACAATGTCCAACACTCCTGATCGAAGCACATCGATATCCGGCATCACTTTATAAGGGAACAGGTTGAGAAAGGGGTTGTTGAACTTTACTTCGTGAGGACCGAGTTTCAGTTGGCTGATATCTTCACTAAGGCACTCCCGAGAGAACGATTCCAATTTATTCTCCCGCGACTTGGCATGAAGAGTTTGACTCCAGAAACCCTCAAGTGTCTTCAAGAAGAAAACAAGGAGTAAGGGATTTGCTTCACATATCCTTGTATATATTTGTATATATTTTAAACCAATAAGAAAATAGAAAAATATAAAACCTATAAAAACCATAAAACTCAGAAAAACACAAAAATACCAAAAATAGTTCTTTTAGGCATGTCTTCTGTTTATCGATAACATTTACGGTCCTATAAATGTCATTCAATAATGACACGGGTATTTAAATGAATCTCGAGCAGAAGTTAAATTAAATGGTTAAAACATGTCATATCGGCTTGCAGTTACTTCAGACTGTAACCCGTTCTTCATTATGGGGAAAGCACGTCGCCAAAAGGAGGGCTATTCCTCCCACTAGGTGAAGTTCACCCGGGCATGGATTACTTTATATCCATGTTTCTTCGATTTGATGTACGTTTTAGTGCATCATTTCTTGTATAAGAAGAGAAGTCTTCGTAACATCGCAAATATTTTTCAATCTATGATTCTTCAGGAAAGTATTTGTGCTAAACTTGGTGGTACCATGAATTTTTTTGGAAATCAATCAGAATTGAACTTTTCATAAAAATCTATCACTCAATCAATGACTACAGCTCTTTAAATAGAAAACGGGTCATCGATTGAGGGGGAGAGTGATTTCAAAATTTCATATCATCAAAACATGTCACTTTGTACATAATAAACAGTGAATAAAATGTGGTTGTTATGTGTCAGTGTACGATTTTTGTTAAATTGAAATCTTCCAAACCTATCATACCTGACACTAACATTCTCCCTCATAGATTGAGGGGGAGCATCTTAATGTTCCATTATCAGCACATATTAAACCTGACTACATTTTATCCCATATTTTCTAAACTTATTTAAATCAATTGGGATCAAAAAATCTCAAAAGGTTTGAAATTTTTGATCGGGGGAGAGAATGTGATTTAAATATGCAATCTGATAAAAATGTGATATTTTGGACTTAAATGTAAGCTCTCCTATATGTGCTAAACTCTTTTATATATCAATGCACATATTGAGGTGGAGCAAATGGTTTGTGGTGACAAAAAGAATATGGCATCTTTGGTGGTATCTCATGTGAACGCAACTCAGACTTCACCAATGAATTGACGAAACAAAAACTGTCGTTAATCGAAAGGACCTGTCCTGGCCGGGTAATAATTTCAAGCTGGTCTAACCAGTGATGTAAGCGTGTCTCGAAGAGGACTTGTCTGGGTAGAGTGTACCATTTCAAGAAACTTTCTGTAGACTTGACCAGGCCGGGTAATAATTTTAAGCTAGTCTAATTAGTGATGTAAGCGTGTCTCGAATCGGTCTTGGTCACTGAAAGTGGATCAATTCAAAGAGTGCAAGCTCTACCCAACATGTGCAAATTTATAATAAAAACACCTGAGCACATGTTAAGGGGGAGCATTTGAAAAGTTCAAAGCTCTCAAAGTGTTAGCAAAAAGTGTTTCTTAATTATAAACACTTTGAGAGATTTTGTCAAATAAATGGTTTACGGCAACATAGGTTAGTCATGGTGTTATAAGGTGGCTAAGGTTAGGAAAACCGTCCTATGATCCGCCAGAGCCGGAGGGATCTACCCAAGGACAATACCGAATAGTTAGTATTAGAAAGTCCTTAGGTATGATTATGAAAAAAAAGGAGTAATATGAGAAAGGAGAAAGAAGGAGTTGAAGAATTAAAAAGAAATGTAATGAGAAAGGGTGAAAAGAAATAGCCCTCCAATTATTCAACCTTAGGGCAGAAACCGGGTTCAATTCATATGCTACTGGTTGTTACTAAGGTGACACCGGTATTAAAGACAAGAGGTCATGGACCCAGTGACACACTGCACTAAACCTTCTAAGCCACTCAAGTTCTCTTAAAAGGACTTGTTTCATTCTCACGGGGAACCCTGCATAATCTATCGACTGCTCATTACGAGTTATGTTGATATTGAATCAAGAGACACCGCTCCAGTCTCCGACTACCAAAAATTGCACTTATCGAGTCTAGAGCCACGAGATGCATCATAAGATCTCATAGGAACACATGTTACTTCTACACTGGTTGTTCAACATTAAGGACACCAGTTGTAAACTTATGAGTCCTACGCAGATCTTAGCAATATACCAGAACATTTATGAGGGAATTTACAAATGTAATTCTCAGTGATTGAATGGAAATTCCTGCTTGGGTTAACATCAAACAGCCCAGAAAGCAGGTCACTTCGGTAATTCCTTGTGGATTACGCTTAGTGGTTACGGCAGTTTCAAACGGTCTACAATCGTGGAGTGAACTCCAGCGACTCACCTAATCGTTGATGTACTTCGGTAGATCTTGTAAGCCCTCTCGGGGGTATCCGATTTAGGAATGGCGTTGGTAAGGATTAGAGAAAGTTTTCACACTATGCTGTTAACAATCTCGAAGTCCGAACCTGTAAGTACCGGATGTTTTATTGCTAACTATCGTATGCAGGAATCCCTGGCGGTTGCAGATGATTGCTGAAAAGATGCCGATTCATCACCTCATGCTCACACTTCATCATCATAATCCATGAAATCATGATAAATGAAAGACTTTCAACGCTGCTTCCGCAACTCTGATGCTGAAAATCATGATCCAGAAAAGTGTGAGCATGTCGGTCCAAAGATCACAACATCACATGGAGACGATACTGCAAAAAGATGACTTGGAGACGTACATTGGATGATGACCTCAAAGAATCCTCAAAGATCATCCAAGACGAAAGAACAGTCTTCAAAAGTTCATTGCTGAAAGTACACAGATTAAAGACTTAGAAGAATCAAAGACTACGAGCTAGGAACTCTAATCTATGTAATAGAATGCTAGAATTCGAAGTGTAATTTTCTGGGGTGACCTCCTTTAGGGGGAAATTGTTAGGAATATAAATATTCATGTGAAAGACTCGATCACCCTGAGTATCTACTAGAATTAAGTAGCTCGTAGGATTATTAGTACTAATTTAGTTATCGTAGTATTTGTGGAGTTGGGTCGGGTCTTTACCCACTGTCAGCTCACTCCACAGTCCACATGGGGCGTCTATGCTTGGTGTATAAATACCCTCTCCCACCAAGGGAGAGGGTTGGACCTTCTCATTCATTTTAATCTAAGATCTTCACTTTCTCTCTCAAGGTTCCACTTCTCATCTCCTTCTCTCTCTAGAATCGAACACAAATCACAAGAACCATACATGTTTGATTTATGAGTATCCTATACTTTACAAATAAGTACCAGTGTTTACGCGTAAGCTGCCTAAAACCCTGATCTTATGCATAAGTCCTAAAACCCTGATCTTACGCATAAGTTCTCAAACCCTGATTTTACGCATAAAGCCACAAAACCCTTACTTTACGCATAAGCAGCAAAGATTACGCATAAGTCTCCAGTTTACGCCTAAGTGTGAATCTTCAGTTTATTCAACGAGAAAAGGTTACTCAGTACTTCCCTAGCTTGGATAAGCTTTTGGAATACTTCGACTTGTATTATCCTTCAAGCTTGGATAAGTTTAAAAGGTTTAGTTGGTTTTCTAAACCTTACGTGTAAGAATCTAATTTTACGCATAAGACCGAAGTTTACACATAAGACCAGAGTTTGTGTGTAAGACCAGAGTTTACGAGTAAGGACAATGTTTACTCATAAGCACCAAGTTTATGACTAAGGACATGTTTACTCATAAGACCAAAATTTTCAACTAAGAAACTCACATTTCAATTAACTACAAGATCCATCACAACTACACAAGTTAGTCTTTCATTTTTGGTGGGAAAATTTGAGTAAAATTTAATTTTTATGGGAGACTAAACATTTAATTTTTACGCGAAATTCAAATTTTGGTATAACAGTAAAAATTTTGACCCAAAATTCAAATTTTTAGGTCAAAATTCAAATTTTTTACGGTGAAATTTGGCGTCAAAATTTTTAAAACTCAAATTTTTCTTGTAACCTTAGAATTGCATTTTATGGTGAATTTCAAATTCTGGGAGAGAAAATTTTCAAGGGGGAGAGAAAATGCATAAATCAGGGTCGCAAATGAATGAACAGAAGTCACAAATCTCCACAACTACCAACAACAGATTAAGAACTTCATCTAATCCTTCACCACCAAACTTTGCTTTTCAAGGATCCCAAGAAACAATGTACTTCACACAAGCTACTGATGATCCTTAAGATCCATTTATGGAATTAAGCAAAGGAAAGATGTTACTGACCCAACAAATGGATTCGATTGAGAAGTCAATTGTTGAAAGAGTACTTCACAGACGAGAGTATGACAAAAGAGTGAATGAAAAGAAGTTGTAGATTCAAGAAGAGCAAGTTAATACGGTTAAAGCATTGAAAGCTAATTTGGTTGTTACAGAAAGCAGTGGGACAGAATCAGAAAAGCATGATGACTGCAGTAGATCGAGGAATGATACAGATTTTGATTGTGCAGATGTCAGACTCACCTATGACACAGAGCCAATATTTTACAAAGAGCCAATGGCTGAGGATGACAACAGCAGATCGGGGAATGATACAGATGCTGATTGTGCAGACTTCAGACCCAATTATGACACAGAGCCCATATTTGACAAAGAGCCAATGGCTGAGGTACAATCAATTGTCAATAATAATATATTCGCTCAAGATCGCCACTTACTGAACAACTTGAATTCAGAAATGGAGGGGTTGATCAGAATGTTGACCAACATCTTGTCAAACAACCTTTGTCTGATCTATTAAATGAAAACATAACAAATGTACCATCAAACCAAACTCTCAAGTTTGAAAATACTTGTCTCAAAAAGACCATTGCTCAGTTTCAAAAAGATTTCTCAAAACTAGAGGCACATTGCATCTCACTTGAACTTAAATTGCAAAATGAATCTCTAACTTCGGGCAACAATGGTCAATTTTTGAATGAACAAAGTAAACGTGTGGATACATTAGTTAAGAAAAATGAGCTTTTAAAAGGTCAAATTCAAGAAAAGGTGTTTGCACATGCTGCATTGCAAAACAAATTAAGAAGATTGACTGGCCAGAGTGTGGATACTAAGTTTGCAAAACCATCAATCTTGGGGAAACCGCCTCTACAACCTATCAGAAAACAATCAGTAGTTAGACAACCAACTGCATTTAAATCTGAACGAACTAAATTTTCAAAATCTCGGTTTGCCTCCCAAGTTTTTGAGAAAAATGATTTGACAAAACCAGTCACTCCACATTCTTGGCCTAAGGAAAATGCATCTGTTTCTGCTAAACATCAACACGTGATTATACCCGGCTTATCTAAGATTAGTTCAAAAACAGTGTCTAAACCGCGCATTAGAAGTAAAGAGTCTTATGGCATAAATGACATGTACAAGAACTATGATCTAGAAAAAGCTAGGAAAAATGCGCTACTTCAAAAAGGCGGAATTCTAGGTTGAAAACCTCGTGTGATGCCTTTCACTGTATTACAGAACACTGCTAGTAGTAGCAAACCAAAACCTAGGAGCACTCAACAAACAAATATGATTTGGCTACCATCTAAGAGTAGTTGCGTAAACAATCATGATGTGCATAGAGAAACCCAATCTAGGAATTCAAAGTCTTTTTCAAAAACAAAACAGTTTTCAATCGCGTGTAAGTACACAACTAAACTTCCTATTTTCAACCAAAATGCTGAATTTGTATGTCCCAGATGTCAGAAATGCATCTTTCAAGCTAATCATGATGTTTGTGTTTCAAAATATCTTCAAGATGTGAATTCACGTGCAGAGGCACAATTGACTAAGACAAGTAAACCAAACAAACCTGTTGAACCAAAACACAAGATTCAAAAACCTAAGAAGTGGATCAATATAGGACGTAGGTTTTCTCAACCAAGTGAAGCTCCCACATCTCATTCCGTTGCACCTAAAAAGAAAATATTTCCTAGGTCTAACCTTAGGTGTGTACCCACGGGTAGAATTTTCAAAACGATTGGTCTTAGGTGGGTTCCTACAGGAAAGATTTTAGACACTTGCACTAGAACAAATGTGAACTCCACAACATCTATCCCTGAGGCGAGAAAGAAAACCATCGAAATAGAGTGTTCAGGTGTCAAGAAGATAACTGACACTACAACTTTATGCTTCTAACATCTGGAACCAGTTACACTTAGGGATCCATGTTCTATATTTTGTCTCCTCCTACTTTCTTTACAGATACAACAGGAATTTCTTCGGAACAACTCAGTTTCAGACTCGAGCTTTTAACAATGGCTTCTGACCATAATAGCTTAGGACCCGTAACCAACCGTCTAAACTTTCTAGATCAATCAGCTGCACCTCTTTCACTTAACCGTAAAGAATTGGAAACCTTGTTTGCTCCACTGTTTGATGATTCATTTGAATATCGTGCACCATATGTATCACCTATTTCTGCTGCACAACCTGATAATATTCCAATACCTGATATACCTGCTCCTACAACAATAACCATTGCAACAGATGCACCTCCAATTGAATCCCCATCAATAGTAGAACAAACTGCTTCCAACAATGAAAATTCAGCTGAAGATCTACAACAACAACCAGTACCCGAACCTGCAGATTATGACCCAAATGCGTTCTTTAATCCATTTGCACCGACTCCAACCGTTCCTGACATTGCAGAGTCATCCACACGCAATTTGGACCCGTTTAATCTACATACGTTCTATCAACACCACCCTTCAACACTTCATTGGACTAAAGATCACCCCTTAGTAAATATCATTGGCAATCCCTCAGCTCCAGTTATGACAAGACGAAAACTTCACACCGATGCTGAAAACTGCATCTACGCGCACACAGTTTGTCAAGATGAACCCAAAAACATTAAAGACGCACTGACAAACGACAACTGGATTGAGTCAATGCAAGAAGAACTCGACCAATTCAAACGACTAGAAGTGTAGGAGTTAGTTAAAAGACCAGATGAGGTCTATGTCATCGGACTGAAGTGGATTTGGAAAAACAAGCTGGATGCAGAAGGCACAGTGATTCGCAACAAATCTCGTTTGGTTGCAAAAGGCTACAGCCAAGAAGAAGGAATTAATTTTGAAGATTACTTTGCACCAATGGCTAGACTTGAGGCTGTACGGATTTTTTTGGCATATGTTGCACACAAGATTATGACGGTCTACCAAATGGATGTGAAAACTGCATTTTTGAATGGACAACAACGTGAAGAAGTGTATGTTAGCCAACCTGAAGGATTCGTGGACCCAGAACATCTGAACCATGACTACAAACTCAAGAAAGCCCTTTACGGCCTTAAAACAAGCCCCGAGGGCATGGTACGATAAACTGTCAGCTTTTCTAATTGCCGATCATTTTACTAAAGGATCAGTGGATCCGACTTTGTTTATCTAACGTCACGGGAAAGACATTTTAATTGTTCAAATTTATGTTGATGACATCATTTTTGGTTCAACACATAAAAAGTACTCAAACACTTTTGCAAAATTAATGAAACAAAATTTTGAAATGTCCATGATGGGTGAACTAAGTTTCTTTCTAGGACTTCAGGTTCATTAATCTCCCCGTGGCAACTTTCTAAGTCAGTCCAAATATGCTCTTGAGATATTAAAGAAACATGGCATGACTAGTGGTGATACTTATAATACCCCGATGCCTGCTACATCACCAAAGCTAGATTCTAATTTACATGGGACACCAGTTGACCCTACGAAATATCGAAGTATTATTGGGTCTCTCATGTATCTAATAGCCAGCACACCAAATATTTTCTTTGCTGTATATCTTTGCTCCCGTTATCAGTCAAACCCAACTGAACGACACCTCTCTGAGGCTAAAAGAGTCCTTCGATACATAAAGGGAACCATTAACTTGGGGATCTTGTATCTGAAGGATTCTGGTTTTGAACTAATAGCCTTTTTTAGATGCTGATCACACAGGTTGTTTAGATACACACAAAAGCACATCTGGTGGTGCTCAGTTTCTTGGATATAAGCTTGTATTTTGGCAGTCAAAGAAGCAGGATTGTACATCACTGTCATCAACATAAGCTGAATACGTAGCCATGTCTGCCTGCTATGCTCAAGTCATTTGGATGCGATCTCAGCTCATGGATTATGGTTATGTCTTTGACAAGATCACGATGAATTGTGACTCCAAGAGTACCATTGCCATCTCCTGCAATAAGGTTCAACATTCAAAGTCCAAGCATATTGCTCTCAGATATCATTTCATCAAGGAGCATGTCGAAAAAGGGTACTATTGAACTATATTTTGTGGGTACTCAATAACAATTGGTGGACTTATTTACCAAAGCCTTGCCTTTGGCAAGATTTGCTGAGTTAGTCCATCAGATTGGTATGCGGTGTTTTGACTCCAGATGATCTAGAAAATTTTCTTAAACTAAAATGACCAAGTCAAACACCAAACACTTTTAAATACTTATTAAAAAAAAACCCCTCTTCTCCATGTGCAAACTTTTTATCTTCAAAACTATGTTCCTTCATTAAAACAAATTTTTCTTTGCATTGTCAAAATGGAACATGTTTTGAGGGGGAGAAAATTTCACAACATCATGAAGTTTGCACACCTTATCATAAGTCTTCAAGAAAAATTGCTTCTTCATCATTCGTGTTAAAAACTTATTTTCAAAAGTTCTATGATCTCTCGAATTAAAATGTGCAAAAAGGTTTCACAACATAAATGTTAGTTTGAGGGGGAGAAAAGTAATTTTTCTGCAACGATCCTAAATTAACCATGTTTGGACTTCAAATGGAAAAGTAACCAACCTTTAATGAGTAAAGTACACAAAATTCTTAAACTTAGGTAAAAGGACCTTACATGGAAAATAAAATGGGCTCAGGGACTGCAAGTGTCAAACAGACAAACTTTACTCTACACTTAGTGACATTAATCAAATTTTTCCACAAATATTCTCAAAAGTATCACACATAATCGAAAACCTCAACGATTCAGACTAACGATTTTTTATCCTCTATCTTTTTTCATGATTGTGAGTTTCTAATTTCTTCATGGTTGTTGTCTAATCGTTCCCTAAATGTTTCAAATGATTTCAATGGTAAAAAAGGGATAATCAGAAACTAGGGCTTATGTAATTATCGATTGGGGCATTTCTTTTCTGATATGTTTTTTAGTCTAATTAATCAATTCATATAGCTTTAGAGAACACTAAAGAATGCTCGATTGGGTGTTTGCACGATTAGAAACAACATAGGTTTGAAATAATGTGATTTAGGGTTTAAGATGTTGATGTCTTTGCTGCTACTACTAGGGCGTTTGTTTGTATAATATTCAGGCATTATGATGCTAACATACGTGCAAATTCTCATATCATAACCCCAAACCATGATAATAATCAGAAAATTTTGAGTGAAAGAATGAATTAATCTGTGATCTTGTGTGTTAATTTGAGAATTCTGAACACTTAGGAAGATTTAGAATGAGTTTTTGATTCATCTGTATGCTTGTTTGTGCTTGATGCATTTTCTGTGTGCAAGTACATGTCATCCCATTTAAAGTCAAAATATGTTTCATCAAAATTTCAATAATTGTCAAAATGTTTATTTTGAAACATATTTTAAGGGGGAGAAAAATGATCAACTGTTACAAAACTATTTCGTTCATGTAGTTGCATATTTTCAAATCATTGCAAACTTGTGAGGGTCATGATCTCTGTTGCACCAATCTCTCGTGAGTGTTTTTCAAAGTATAAAATTAACTAATGAGAAGAGGTCAAAGGGCTAAATGTGTCAAATGGACAAACTTGAAAAAGGATTCAAATGATGAGAAACAAGTTTTTCAAACTCCACACTCTCGTTTTACACCAGTAAAGCAAGTGTGGAGACCAAAGCAAAGTCGTTCAAAAACTTTCAAATTTTTCAAAATCTAGAATGCTTTGGATGCAATATAAGAATGACTCTGCTTTGAACATCCCAAATACCAGAAGATTTCCATTTATCACAAAACAATTCTTCAAAAAGAACCCATGAGGTTCATCTCTAGATGGAAATCATCTTCTTCAGATTTTAAAACTCAAAGAAGACACCGGGTTTCTCAAACAACTTTCAACAGAAAAAAGAGTTTAAATTTCCATTGATTCCACGAGTATTATTTCAAAATGAAACAAAGGTTTTCGGTCTTTGTTGGAATTCAACATCTTTTAATCGGATTGACACAACCGTTAAATGGATTTCAAATTTTGGTAAACCCGTTGGCGCCGTGCTTAAATGGGTTCCCGAGGTTGTTGTCCAATCTGATATTCAAGCATTCTTTGTTGTATAATACTTGATTGTGTTTTCTAAAACCCTGAGAAAAATCATCTCACGAATTTTCAAAAAGTATTTTTTAAATACGATTCAAAATTCTGCTTAAGAAGACTGTTTCTCGAATAAACTTCATTATTTTAGGGGGAGTATTTTGTTAAAAGAAAACAAATTTTGTATTAAAACAATGGCTTGTACACACATAACAGTGCACAACCCGTTCTTTGTAAAGAAAGGACCATAAGGTACGCTTCAGTGCCTCAATCCTAATATAAAGAGCGAAAGCTTCTTACTTTTGAGTAGACTTAATCAAATTTTGAGTTTTTTCATAATTCTGCTCAAAAGAACAAGTATTCCCTCTCATAATCAAAACCTCAAAAAGTTATTTCACTTATTGAGGGGAGTACTTGAAACAATCTTTGTTCACAATGAAAATGTTCTTATTGATTTCTTCCCACAAATCACAAAAAGAATATTTTAATCAAAATATTTTCCAAAAACAACATCAATATGCTATTTTTTAGGGGGAGAATATAAAGTGATTAAAATATGGTCTCAAATGTATGGAATCTCGTATGAGCACGACTCAGAAATTACCAATGAATTGACGAAACTTATGTTAGGTCCTAGATTAGATGTAACACAAGCAATACAATACGTATAACAAGTAATAGATGAGAGAATGAGAGATTAGGATGAAGAGAATGGCCGATTCTTATATCACATGAAATAGTAGCAAAGGTTCGGTACAATGTGAAATAAAACCAACAAGAAATAAGTGATACATGCATGGGTATTTATAGGCAAAGTGTTAGGGCAACACTTGCCTTAATCTTCTTGAAACTTAATACATAAACTCATGGCCCATGGGCTCCTAATTGGACCGTGAGAACTAAAACAAACATAGAGCCCTAATAGCTAAGCAACCTTGTACATATTAATGACCAATACTTGATTACATGTAAAATGTGTTCCCAACAATCTCCCCCTAAGGATTGGTCATCAAGGTTGTTTGACGTCTTCTTTGCTTCTTTGGCTTCAACGTCTTTATATCTTTGTTCTTTGTTCTTGTTGTGAGTGATATGGTAATGTCTTGATCTGCCTTCCACCAACGTTCTTAATCATGATGTCTTTACGTCTTTTCCACCATGCTCATACTTCTTTTGACTTTTGATCTTCATACTTCAAATAGTTCTCACTTCTTTAGCTTCACTCTTTGACTTTTGAACGCTTGTTTTGCCTTGTCTTTTGACTTTCTTTGACTTCTTTTAACTTTTGCTATTCCTTAGTCTTTGTGAGAGTTTTTCTTCATGATATTTGCATGAGCATGATGGAAATAGTGGTGGTGGAACTCCTGGTCTCCATAAGTACCTGCAATTAAACAGTTAGTAATAAATCATCTGGCACTTACAGGTTTGGACTTCGAGATCCTCAACAACATAGTGTGAAGACTTTCTCTAATCCTTGCCAAGGCCGTTCCTGAATCGGATGCCCCCAAGGGAGCTAACTCAGATACACCAAAGTGTATGAGCGATTCAGGTGAGCCGCTGAAGTATACCGAAGTATCACTCCACGACTGTAGACTGTTTGGAGCCACCATGAACACTAAGCGTAATCCATAAGGGATTATCGAAGTGACCTGCTGTCAGGGCTGTTTGATGTTGACCCTGGCAGGAATTTCCATTCAATCACTGAGAATCACAATTTGTGAATTCCCTTATGAATGTTCTAGGCAGATTACTGAGATCGGCGTAGGACTCTTGTAATTTACAACTGGTGTCTTTATTGTTGAACAACTAGTGTAGAAATGTTAAGTGTTCCTATGAGATCTTTTTATGTATCTCGCGGCTCTAGACTCGATTTAGTGCTCATTGGTTTTTAGTCGTCGGAGGCATGGAGGAGAGTGCCTCCTTTGTTGATGCAAATAATGTTCTAAAAATGTTATTTATATCTTTCGATAACTTCACGTTTTGAGGATGACAAAATGTGAAAACACGTTACGTTAAAATTAACGTAAACAAGTTTTTAGTCGAAAGATCCCATTTCTACACAAATCACTCTAGAACAAATTTACAACTTGACAAATGATCTTAGAAGTGAATTTGTGCTTAAGACTTCACATTTTAACATGACAAAACATTTCTTTCAAAAATATACTTTACAAATTATTTTTGAATAATTAAGAAATGTTTTAATGGAAAAATAAGTTCAAAATACATAACAGCTATTCCCCCCCCCCCCAAATCAGCTCCAAACTTCCCCAAATAAGTTTTCACCAAAAAAGACAAAAAGAGGAGCTTTTTTATCTGGCACGGTACCACTAAATTTAGTGGTACCGTGTGTGGTTTAGTGGTACCGTGTCCCTATAACGGCCAGATTTTTTTTGCCTATAAATACCAGCCCACTTCACAGATTTTGGGCATCCTTTTAACACAGAAATTTCTGAGTTTAATACTCTCACCACATCTTTTCTTCTTGATCATTTAGTTTAGTTTTCTTTTGTTTAAGAGTGATCCAATCATCCAACCTAGAGATCCTCTTCATTCCTCTTCTAGTGCAAGAAAAGAACTCAAGGTATCCAAGAAGATACAAGAGTTGTAGTTGTAGTTAGAGCACTTGTAACAATTGTTACACACTTGTTGTATCCTTGTATACATCAAGATCATTTTTCTTTTGAGAGAGTGTGAGAGAAGATCATTGTGATCTTATAGAGATAGTGAATATCTCTTGTAGCTTTTGAGCTAGTGTGTTGATCAAGAGTTGATAGAATTGGTTGAGTCAAGTGAGAGGTGATCATTGTGATCTTGTGAGATCTTGGGGATCTCTTAAGTCTTGTGTGTTGAGTGTGTGAAGTAGAAAGGATCGGGTAGATCGTGGTAGATTGGTGCTAGCTAAGATTAGCACTAGTCGTCTAGCTTAGTGTCGGAAATAGGATAAGCGACGTGTATGGTTTTCTCCACCTAAAGGGAGGTTGTTGACATTGTGCTTGAAACTCTCGAGTGTGGTACTCGGGGAGTGGAGTAGGGCGAAGAAGAGCTTCGTAGCCGAACCACTATAAATCCTTTTGTCCCGGTTTGATCTTTCCATCTCTTCTCTTTACTTTCATTACTTATAATTAGTTAGTTTAGTGTGTTGTTCATATTGGTGTTGATTGATTGCACATAAGATTCGAATCAAAGTTTTTCAATAGTAAATGTTTTTGAGACAACTTAAAAACCGGTAAAACTATTCAACCCCCCTTCTAGTTTTTCACAATTGGTATCAGAAGCCACGTCAGTCAAGATTTTAACGTAAATTTTATTTTAAAACTTGAATCGATCAATGGATTCCGACAAATATCTAGAAGGGCAATCTATGCATAGACCATCACTTTTCGAAACCGATTGTTTTATATATTGGAAAACAAGATTCGAAATGTATGTGAAATCAAAAGACATTGATCTTTGGCATGTTATTACCGAGGGTGACTTTCAACCAATTCAAAAGAATCCGGAAACTAGAAAGGATGAAATAGTTCCTTATGATAAACAAAGTGATGAACTTAAAAGAAAACTAGCCAAAAATAATGAGGCTAAAATGATGATTTACCATGCTTTGCCCAAAAAAGAATTTGAAAGAATTTTCATGTGTAATACGGCAAAAGATATTTGGAAAACTTTGTTAGTCACTCACCAAGGTAATAATCAAGTCAAGGAGAACAAGATAGATCTTCTTGTTCAACAATATGAACAATTTTCCATTTCGGAAGATGAATCTATTGATAATTCTTTTGCTATATTTAATACTATTATTACTAGTCTTAAAGCTCTTGACGAAAGTTACTCTAGCAAGAATTATGTTAGGAAGTTTCTTAGGGCTCTACATCCTAAATGGAGAGCAAAGGTCATAGCCATTGAAGAGTCAAAGGACTTGGCGACATTATCACTCTATGAACTAATAGGAAACTTGAAGGTTCACGAGATGATAATCAAGAAAGACTCCGATATAGTCAAAGGCAAAAGCGAGAGAGTTAGAACTCTAGCATTGAAAGCCAAAAAGGAGTCAAGTGATGAGGAATGTTCGAGTTCTGATAGTGAAAATGAAGAGTATGCGTTAGCCGTTAGAGACTTTAAAAAGTTCTTTAGGAGAAGAGGTAGGTTCGTTAGGCAACCTCATGATGACAAGAAGCCATCACACAAGAACCGAGTTGAAAAGAAAGGGACAAGTGATAGGAAATGCTTTAGATGCGGAGATCCTAATCACCTCATAGGAGAATGTCCTAAACCACCGAGAACCAACAACCAACGAGCTTTCATAGGAGGCTCTTGGAGTGATAGCGGTGAAGAAGAAGAGAAGAAGCCCAATGATAAAACGTGCCTAATGGCTCAGGCTTCTAATGAGGTACATTTTGACTCTTCTTATTATAGTGATGATAATTCGTCAATAGATGACAATATATTAAATGACGAATAAAATAACCTATGCGAAGTAAGTTCTAAGATTTTAGGTAGAAACAAAACACTAAAATTAAAATTACATGAACTTGAAGTGCAAATTTTAGAACTTAAGGATCAAGTCAAAAGACTTGAGAAAAATAAAGAAGTAGACGTAGGATGTAGGTCATGCATAAGTCTTCAAGTAGAGAATGAGAAACTCAAAGAAAATGCTTTGAGAATCATTAAGTTTGAAGAAGGAACAAAGGCACTTAATGATATGCTTGAAAACATTAGGTTTAGTGAACATGACCGTGCGGGCTTAGGATTTGATCCGAATAAAGCTTCGACAAGTAAAACGAAAGAAGTAAAATTTGTCAAAACCTCAAGTTCTGTCGAACAGGTGGACGGTACCACTAAAGGTTCAGACGGCACCATTAAATTTAATGGTACCGTGGTACCGTCGGGTACTGGAGATAGAACTGGGTCAATTTTGAAAAATAACTTAAGTACTAAACCGAGTCACTTAGTTATTAATAATGTAGAAGTACCTAGTGCTAGTAAAAAGGAAGTCAAAAGTCTTTACAAATCCTTGTCAACCTCCGGACTTGGTTTTGTAAGACCTGATGTTAGATCAAAGACTCCTTCACCTAGAAAAACAAATGTCCCTAAACCTCGGTCAAGAACTCCTCTACCGAGAGGTAACTTTAGAAGACAAAGTTATCCAAGTAACTTTCCCGTAACTTGGAATAACGGTCAGCCACAAAGTTACTTACCATGGGAAATGTGTCCTCCATTCTCACATCCTAAACAAATGCGACAAATGTGTAGGATGTTTAACACTAACAACTTTGGACCCATGAGAAACTGGGGACCAAATGCTTGAGCTTCTGTCTTGCTAGATAGAGATGGTCTTGAAGCAACTTGAAGTCCATCTAATAGAGTATGATTAGTGATTGCACTAATCTTATGACGCAAAGTCAAGTCGTGTCTCATATTGCTTAACTTTCAAAAAAGATAGTCTAGTCTTCTAGTTTTAAGGCAACACCTCAGGCTAAGGTACGCTTTCTTAAAACCCCCTTTGTTAGTAGACATGTTAAGCATTTAGTGTTATTAGAATGTTACTCAATAGGCACTAACATAATGGACGTAAAAAATACATTCCCCAATTGGTTTTGTCAACAAGGAGGTATATGTAGTACAACCTTCGGGATTTGTTGATCCATAAAAACCATAACGTGCTTTTCACAAAGAAACAAAATTCACTCTCGTCATGACTCAAATAGTTGTCAAAGACAATTATGACAAACTCAACTTGTCCAGAAATGTACAATGATCGCTCAAAGATCATGCGTGACAAGTTTGAGATGAGCATGATGAGTGAATCAAGTCTCTTCCCTAGCCCTCACACAATATCACTTGAAGATAGCATCCTCTTAAGTCTAAGTATACTAAAAGTATATATATATATATATATATATATATATATATATATATATATATATATATATATATATACATAAATATATATATATATATATATATATATATAATATATATATATATATATATATACATAAATATATATATATAAATATATATATATATATATATATATATATATATATATATATATATATATATATATGTATATATGTATATATATATAAATATACATATATATATATCTATATATATACACACACACACATAAATATATATATATATATATATATATATATATATATATATATCTATAAACTTATATATGTATATATATACATATATATGTATCTGTATACAGATATATATATCTGTATACAGATATATATATATATATATACATATATATATATATATATATATATATATATACATATATATATATATATATATATATATATATATACATACATACATATACATATATATATATATATATATATATATATATAGCGAAAGAAGCTATTAGTAAGATATATGTATACGAATACTTTTCGAATAGTAAGATATATGTATACGAATACTTTTCGAATAGTAAGATATATGTATACGAAGCTATTAGTTATTGGTAAATAATATATAAGAAAATTATTGTGGATCATTAATTATTAAACTATTAATATGAGATAAAACTTATTTTTAAGGGATGTGTATGGTTTTTTTTTGTATTGTTGGAAGGTATAACTTAACGGATAAGAGTATGTAAGCTTTGACACATGCTTTCAGAATCCATAAACTCCGGAAAAGTTCAATAATATGTAGGATAAAGTACACCAAAAAAAAAGATATAAACATACTAAATTATATATTGAATGGATTAAGAACGAAAATAAATATACGATTATCGAATATGAGTGAAAATATAAAGCTTGACAACCTTCGTGTTTACAAACTTATTTACATGAATGTTGCATTTGCTAAATCATAGATGGGCCAAGATGCCTGATTGACACCTTCATTCCAGAACCTTGACAGCCGACACATTTTATTGAAGCGTCTGGCATTGACCCGTTACTGCAACATTTATAAATTCAATTAGACAACATAATATAATATATTATAGGTTACACACCATGGACTCATTAATAACATACATTAACACTCTAAATGTAATGCAAAAATGAAGATGAAACAATTTCACATCAAAATAATTCTCACCGTGCAAGGGCCGGTAAGCAGCAATTTCCAATTTTTTTTATGTCATCACAATTTTTTTTGGAAATGTAAAGCCTAAATAATTTACATTCATGAACATGTTAGTTTTTGATTCGTTATTAAATAAGTTGACATGCATTTTAATCATATATTATAAATAAAGAGTTGGCATTTATTTTAATCACGAAAAAAGTACAATAGGCAAAAAGTCATGCAAACCGCAATGTGAATTACTAATGCTTTTTAGAATTTGAAAGTGCTAATGCTATTGAAATACACGGAAGGTGAGTAGGTCTAATGTAAATGTGTATTCCTTCTATAAGATTGTTACAAATGAGCATTTAGTGGGTTGCTACGCTCCTACTTTTAGGCGGTTCATATAAGCAATCATACAAAGCCCTACACACAATTCTCAATAGTGTTTTACCTCCTGAAAGGGGAGGGCTTTACCTGGTTTGAGTATGTGTGGCGGTAGGTTCAAACCCCGTGGATTAGTCGGTCATAAGGTCATTAGAAGAATATATATACGCCATAAGATGTGGACCAAGGACTAACAGTCTGACATTTGGATACGCATGTGCATACGATAAGACTTTAGTTCTGGTGCAGAATAAAAGTTGCTATTGTATTGCATATCCAAAAAGTATTTGTTATGGCGAGTACATAGCAGTTGAATGTGACAATTTGGTGTAGATAATGGGTCAAAACAGGCAGTATTTTTATCCGTGTAAACAGGTTGGCTTGGACTGAACCAAAACACTTTTTCTCCATGTATATATTTAAATATGTAAATAATTAGTGTGTTAAGTATGATTATAACAACCATATTTCACATTATCGATAGACTTTTATGATAGTAAATAAATAGTTACTAACCTCAGCTAACCGCTCCTCTGCCTCGCGCTTCGTTGTTGACTGTTGAAATTTTTTAACATTAGTTATACCGATTATATGTCAGATATAGAGATAATAATTGTTGTCACTTTGAGTTCGATTAACTAACTATGCTATTTTTTAAAGCAAAATTTGGAAGGGGTGCTGACCTGAGCACGAGTGATGCAATTTCTTTTCCAACTGATACCACACTTTCTTCCTTAATGAAACAACTCTTCCTAAAACCTGCAATTGCAAAACATTTAACAATATGCATTTACAGATACGTTATTGGTAAGAATCAATCATCAAATAAAAACTTAAGAAAATTTAAGGAGTTACATGCTTATTATCAACCTGTTCATAATTTTCATCTTCCAAAGTCAACTCGATAAGAGAACGTTCATAAGGGTGAAGATGTCTCTTATTTGGGAAGTATCAGAAGTAAACAGATAAATATCGACCACACACTTAGTCGACTTAGTCGACCTCTTCGATCTTGGGACCAGCACCGCCACCTGATGGTGCGGGTTCCTCATCCATTCCTCCTGTAGCATCACTAGCTACTCCCTGGTACATCTTAGCAATGATCAGGTTGCACACGTTCTCTAGCTCCTTCATCTTGTCTTTAAACTCATCAGCCTCAGCAAGATGGTTACTGTCCAACCATGCAATGGCCTCATCAATAGCATCCTCGATCTTTTTCTTGTCACCAGGGGTCAACTTCTCACCGATCTTCTACACACTAATTGTAATACCTAAAAATCCAAAATGTGCAAAAAGACCAAAATACCCCTACAATCTTAAAAATTTATTTAAAAGCTTAAAAATCGCCAAATAAATTCCAAACCTTCAGGAATGAACTAGATATGAAGCCAAATAAATTTTATAACCACAATTTAACATTTAGAAATGTACAAAAATTTGTAAAATAATTATTTGACCGGATATACATATATTTCGTGTATTATTATAATTATTAAATCAAATTAAATTATATAAAATGCAAGATAATTACTAATAAATTTAGGAAAAGATCATAATCAGTATTTGACCTTAATTAGGCTTGCTTGGGCCAAAATTCATTGATCTTTATCATCTAAACATGTTTTTATAATTTATGTATATATATAACACAAACCGAAACCCTTATAACCCTTTACAAAAATCGATTAGCTCTCATTCGATCAGATAAAATTCGTGTGTTATTTTTCTGGAGTCCTAAATAACCTAAAGAAGCTTAGAAAATTAGTTGGAGGTCGTAACAATAGTTGGTTCGATCGCTGGACACTTGTTTTGTCGATTAAAGCTTAGCGAGAGGTATAATTTTATACTATCCCTTTTACATGTTCGATTATGCATGTTATATTTTTCTTATGTTAGTATGATCATATAAGACCTAAATAAATCATATATTATGAATCATGCATGCTATATAAGTCGTACCACATTTTGAGAGCTAAAAGGTACATTAAATCTATAACGCGTAATACAATTTATTCAGGTGTTGTAATTATGTATTTTAGACACTATACGACATATATGATCTGGGAAAAATACTTGTTTGATTTATAGAAGCTTAGATCGATCGTATATAATTATTGTATAATCGTATATATGTATCGAATGGATTAAAAATAGAAAGAAACCCTAGGGCACATTAGGGTTAGGGTTTGGTAATTTGAAACAGGTCTTTTAATGCAAACTAATGATGAGATAATGAATGCATGATTAGTGGTTGAGTTAGGGTTAGGGTTTGTGAATTTATCATGTTATACGATTTACTAAATAAATAACAAGGACTAGTTTTGCCAACTTTGAAACTTAAAGGTTATTTTTATAATGTTAATTAGGTCAGTACAATTGTATAAAAATTATTAGGTGAGGTCCTTATGTGTAAAATTTGCAAGAACATGAATTATTTATTAAATTATGGTTCGAATTACAAATAAATTAATTAGAGGGACTAAAAGTGTAAATTCAGGGAACTTGTGATTATTTTGTGTAAATAATACTATTAGGGAGGTAATATGTAATTTTGGGTATTTATGGGGCTATTATGTAATTAAAATAAAGTAAAGATGTAAATTGTAACATTTGTAAACTAAAGGGACTAATTGTGTAAATAAGTGAAACATGGAGGTGTAATTCGTACAATGTGATAAATGTGAGGTTATATTTTGTAATTTAGAAAGTATAAGGGCTTATGATGTAATTATAAATATAGTGAGGGTTAAATTGTAAATTATGTAACTATAAGGTTCATTTTGTAACTTTAATAACTAAATGGGTGTAAAGTGTAACTAATGAAACTTAAAGGACTAAAGTATGATTCTGAATCCATTATGTGTTAAAACTAGTAATTTGTAATAGTTTCATTTTAAACCCTTAACTTTGATATATTTTCAATTAAAACCCTAAGTTATGGAAACTTGTCATAATTAACCCTGAACTATTATGAATTGTTAAAATGTTCCCTATGTCCATAATATTCTTAATTTATGACTTAACCTAAGTTATAATACTTAAATCTTTCTAAATAAGGAAACTTACTAAATATGGAAACCTGCTAAAAATGGGAAGTTACTTAAAATGGAAAGGCAAGTTAAAAAGGAATACTTAAGAACCAATTGTAACTCTCTTCTACTCCATTAGGTGTGAAGAAGGAGAAGTCCTAATCCATTCAGTTCTTTCATTTCTTGTTTGCTTGCATTCGAAATAAGGTACATATATTCTGCCCTTCTTAGTAAGGTGCCTTCGTTTTTCTTTTGATTCGTTGATATTGATTTCGTTTAGGATTTTCCAAAGCCATTGCTATGTTCCCTATTCTTGATCTTTTGACCTGATTAGATAAATACCCTTTGCCATGAACCTTTGATAGTTGGACTTAGATTGTTTTGACCTAGACTTTGACTTTCAGTGTGATACCCGAGCCAAGTTCGTTGCCTAGCCATGAAGGTAACATGGCCGTGTCATTGATGCACCAATGGCATGACTCCAGTGTGTTCGAGTGATGTTACACACCGTCCCCATATTGTTTGTAACATGCGCATTATATTTTATTATTGGCCTATATTATTGTCTGGGGGGCGTATGGATGCATCCTAGGTTCGAGTTTGTATTAATGGTTATATTTTTCGGTGATTGATGCTGTGTGCAATACACGTCCTTCACATTTGAGAGGACTCCCCTCTCTGGTTATTATTTGGTTTGTTTGGGCTCGTGGGGGGGGGGGGTTACGGATCTTTTATTTCTTCCTTTCTTATTTCATATTATTATACTCTTTGCCTTTGACTTATATATATATTCCATTTCACTACAATATACTTGTTCATTTCATTTGTTTTCGTTTCCGTTTATCGTATATATCTGTTTACTGGGCTTTTAAGCTCAGCCGCATTTCTTTTCCTGCGGCAGGTATCTAAGCTAGAAGCTAGGATTTTCGCTATGGGATTGAGAGTAGAGATTGGAAGAAGATTCTACCTTAGTTACCACCTTTATTAGACTGGATTTCATTTCATCTTTATTTCCTTGGATTTATTTATTATCATTGACTCATGTTGGTTTTAAGCCGTGTTTGGCTGGAATCCTTTAATGAATTTGTTTAAGACTTCCGCTGTGTATTATGTATGTTTGCTTTGATTTGACATCATAATGTGACATCTCTACCCTTGGCGGGTTAGGGTGTTACACTAATTATATACTGAAAAAGCGGTAATATTTGGACATGAATATTTCAACACTTTCAAATACGCACAACCCGTAAATAAGAGTGCTCAGTTTGCTTAGCTACCCAAACCCGCCCATTTTGCCATATTTAAAAACATATGTAAATCCATAATTACCATACCTGAGAGGTGTCTTTCTTGGATGATTTTTGGTTTTTTTATGTTAATTCTTAAACATCTCATTGAGCATGTTGAAGCCAAAGGGACCTCCAAAACCCGAGAGACTGATTGTAACAGCCTTTGCTGCTAAAGGATTAAAATGTTGTGGCACTGGTTCAAGCCTCACCTTTTGAGAAAATTGCAATGAACCCTCAGAAAGTGGGACCACACCATTCTACCCATGAAAAAGCCTAAATGCCATAATTAAAATTGGGATTTGGGACTATCCTCAAATATAGGACCTTTGGCCTGGACCATTTAAAAAAATCAAGTAATTAGTTAATATACATTCAATCATAAGCCACCTCTAAAGTGAATTCGATACGGGTAGTAATAAACTTACAGGAAATGGGAAAGCCATGGATGATGAAAAAGGGAAGTTAATTTCTCACGTTAAAACCTGCAAATAACTATTTTCTTTGTGTGAGAGTAATTAAAAACGTTAACGCAAAGTCATTAAAAAATTTGACCACCAAACTGTACTGAATTGAACATCCACTTATAACTATAACCCAAAAGTAACACTCATCAAAATATGTTAGGTTCTCCATCAATATGTTGTCCATTTTTTGTATTTATATAAACAGCTTATACTAAATGTAACCACAAAACTGAAAGTTGTTTTAATTGTAGTTAGTGAGTAACCCACTTATAAGTAAATGAGTCAAATTGCCACCCTTATTTGGTTACCAAGATTACTGTTTTTTTCTTTTTTTGGCACAATGTGCATAAGCATGTATATCTGACATCAGAAGTACCTGATGTGATTCCAGCACACCCGAATCCTGGATCAAACATGCAATTAACACTAACATCAAAATTTTTTCAAACTTTTTATTAACAACAATATGAAAGTCAAATATAAACATAAATTATATTTTCTAAAGCTATATAGTGTATACTGTAGCAACATTATACAACCAACCTGAGCGCAACCCATCATGCCATATCTAGTTTGTTTCCGGCATTACAAATCCAAGCTGATCAGTTGGTGGCGCAAGGCAAAGTTCTTCACAACTATGCTAATATCCTTGAGCTTTTACTTAGATTAAGACAATGATGCAATCACCCATTTCTCGTTATCAGGTTAGAATCGTTATCTTTTGAAAAAAATACGAACACCCCCTAAACAAAATAACCATTTTGAAAAGTGCTTAAGCTGAAAGCATCAGCATACCTATGGTCTTAAAGGCTATACCAATTTGCAAATACAATAGGTTCATAAGAACTATAAATAAATAAGTACACTAAACACAAAAGAAGGTTCGAACTTCGATTGCACAGTATCTCATAACCTAAAATCAGTAACCAAAGTAACAATTTATTTTCTACAAATTAAATGACATAATGGACTTTGAAAGTTACCTCTTCAAAAATGTATAACAATTATTGAATTCCATGTACCGATTCAAGAAGAGGTTCCATAACAGTCGATTTCAAAGCCTCCACCAACTGTTAAAAAGAAACAAATCTAAGTGATGACGTTCCTGCATGTTTATTTCCAACGTGGTGTAATCCCATGTATCACAAACATGACAACTGCATAAGAGAATCATTTAAAAAGATATAATAAATACCTGGAGTATTGCCCTGCACCATCAAACTGAGTTTCTAGTGCTGCAAAAACTGTGCGTGCAGTTCTACAAAACCAAAAGTATATTCATAATATAAATCTTTGAATCATTTAAAAAATATAGCATAAATCAAATTGAATACAATACATGAACATCTTAGGGTTTTCAGCAAAAGAGAGAAAGTTGTTCGACATACAGGATTATTAGGGTTTTGATAAAAAGAGGAGTATATTTTTTTCTTACGTGAATTAATATAAAACATAGTTTTTAGCATAAAAAATTAATTACGAAGGTTTATAGATTTGGTGTTGCAAAATATAATCCAAAAAATGTGTTGGTCTAGTGGTTAAGATATATGTAAAACTTATCAACATCCCAAGTTCGAATCTAGTAACCTACATTTTTTACAAAAATTTAACCAGAATATATAGTACAAAAATTAGATGACATGTACTTTAGGTGGACACTACTGATGACATGGCTGTAAATCATGATTACATAACGTTATGTGATCCCACACACACTTTTGGCATCATAGGTCATTAAAGGAATACAAGAACATTGTCGTTACAGATTACCATCAACATTTTGTGGCCTCGGGCAGCATCCAAATCTGGCAGTCCATGGCCACTGTCGACAACGCATCTTGGCACACACCATCCGACATGATCTCCAACTGATCTAAGCTCAAATCACTTGCTTCCTAATCGTCCCTGGCTGTGGGGCGATAGTTTTTCTTGAGGATCCTCTAAAGAATGCAAACTTGTTTCATCAGAATCAGGTGACACTGGTTGTCATGAATAACATGTATACTATAAACAAAAGGTTCAAAAACCATTGTAAGCACATTTTAAAAATAGAAAATATATAGTCACAAGTGTGGAAACTGGACCTTGGCCAGTGGAGTAAGACAGTTAGTTGTGCAGCTAGCATTTGAGACGATCATGATAGCATATTTACATTCATTCTAATTCACACCCATAATCAACATGGAACCATCTGCAATCGGACCTGAGATAACAACCTTCTTTGCACCTCCCTAAGATATAAAGCTGAAACAAACAAATATAATGTCATGAAGAATTTTCTGTAAGAAAAGACATACTAAAATTATAATTAAACTTCCATATACATGCCTTCAACTTCTCATGGATAACTTCAGGGCTGTCATTAATGAGTCAAAAGTGGCACAAAGTGTGCTCAAACTCTACAACGCAGTCCATGGCCACTGTCGACAACGCATCTTGGCACACACCATCCGACACGATCTCCAACTGATCTAAGCTCAAATCACTTGCTTCCTAATCATCCATGGCTATGGGGCCATGGTTCATCTTGAGGATCCTCTAAAGAATGCAAACTTGTTTCATCAGAATCAGGTGACACTGGTTGTTGTTGTACCCCATAATTGTCATGAATAACATGTATACTACAAACAAAAGGTTCAAAAACCATTTTAAGCACATTTTAAAAATAGAAAAATTATAGTCACAAGTGTGGAAACGGGACCTTGGCCAGTGGAGTACGACAGTTACTTGTGCAGCTAGCATTTGAGACGATCATGATAGCAGATTTACATTCATTCTAATTCACACCCATAATCAACATGGAACCATCTGTAATCGGACCTGAGATAACAACCTTCTTTGCACCTCCCTAAGATATAAAGCTGAAACAAACAAATATAATGTTATGAAGAATTTTCTGTAAGAAAAAACATACTAAAATTATAATTAAACTTCCATATACTTGCCTTCAACTTCTCATGTATAACTTCAGGGTTGTCATTTATGAGTCAAAAGTGGCACAAAGTTTGCTCAAACTCTACAGCCTTCTAAATCGTTTTATTTGATGAAAAATTTGGGCATTGTAGGGAACACGTTCATTGATCCCAACGTTGTAAGAATTTAGGAACACCCTTCCAGATTGTTTCATGGAAGTAGCTCATTCCCGCTCTCATCTCATCAGCCCTGTAACAAAGCATACACCCATAAGTCCCACATCCCCAACATGTACAACTAATAGTTATAAAGCCTGTACTGTACTATTTCAGTTACATAATAGATGTTAGAATAGTTTATTCATGCTTTTTAAAGAAATTCGTAGAAATTCGTTGTTTAGAAATCACTGACCAACATCCCCTTATACTTGAAGCTTTAAATATGTAATTGATATCAGGAATCAGGTGAAGAGAAATACAGCTTTAAGTATATATACAATGTAAACCTCCAAGCACGACATTAGAAAGAGATCCAAGCATCCAAAATCAAAATCCTGAACATAATCTCTTTTAAAAAACAGTATAGATTAGTTGCCAAGGTTGACCGAGGCAATGGCGACCGAGGTAATGGTGGCCTAGAAAATCATGACCTATGCACTGGTGACCCCTGAAATCGTTACCTATGCAATGGTGATTGCTGCACTGGTGATCGATGCGATGGTGCCTTCTTTGCTCGAGCTTGAGGAGCTGAAGGACCTTCTTTTGGATCATCGGGTTTTAATGCCCAAACAGGTGCCAGGTCTTGTGCATAAAAATAATCATAAAACAGCTCTTCACCATCTTCAATACATTTTTGGGCATATATCTAAACCAATCCAGTGATGTCCACACTGAGACCGTGCAGAGAATACAAATATACAATGTCCGTTTTAGACTATTTTATAAAGTACCTATTTTTAAGTACTTATTTTTAAGTACCTAAAGTACTTATTTTAAATACCTATTTTTAAGTACTGTCTCAAGACTTTATATTTACAGTACTAACCCTGTGATTTTCATACATCAATCAAACCACTCTCCTAATGATATTACCTGATAGCTTTCTACCTATTTTTACTTATTTTTAAGTACATGTTTACACTTTCTAACTTCAGCGTACGGAATGAACCTTATCTGTTTGATCTCACACCAAGGAAATAACTATAACTAAACTAAACAATAGAATTACGAACACTGAATCTCCATTAACTTAATGTCTTGATCACCAGTTCAGCATAACCTACTCCAAATGAAAACTAATCTAATAATTTTACTGGCTTTTATATAAGTTACTAACATTCGACCACTCACACTCCAAGACATACCCCTTATGTTTCCATATTATTTCTATTCCTCAAACATCACAAGTCAAAACTATTCATCTATATTATCTTAGGTTCTTAAGTCTTAACCACAATCAGTCTCTAAGCCATAGTTTAACTAACAAAACCAATCTTTTAAGCATAAATCCGTATATTTATTCTAACAGATAATTCCATGATTAGAATATATGAATCAATTGAAATTAAGACATATAAACGAACATCCAAATCAAGAGTAAATAAAGAACAATACCTAACACCAGCATCACCAACAAACACAATCGCCATTCCTCCAGATAAAACAGCAAGACCACAAGACAAACCAGACGAAAGATGCGCATATCCATCATACAAATAGTACGATTTTGCCTTGGGGTTAATTCCAGTACTGATGATAACAGCAATAATCAAACCATAGATACCAAGCACACCAGCCATAACCATAGGCACAATCGACTTCATCACAAGCTCAGGCCTCATCACACCCATAGAAGCCACACCTACACCACTCTTTGCTGTTCCATATGCCGCTCCTATACCTTCACAAAACAATCAATCAATGTATCAAAAACCTGTTTCAGTTTCTTTCCAGATCCACAATAGCAACAAATACAATTGTTCAAGCAATCCAATTACCATAAATGAGCATAAAAAGACTATTTTATAAAGTACCTATTTTTAAGTACTTACTTTTTAACTGTAACAGAAGCAGAAAAGCAATCCCAAACACTCCCTAAAGAAACACATCATAATAAGAAGATGTCAAAAATAGTTATTGAAAACTGGTTGAGGTACAATGTTATTTGTTCCCAGATGTTACCTGATCCCATATGTAGTAAAAAAATATTCAGGAAAAAGTTATTCACCTTGAGGTACAACGTTATGTGATCCCACACACACTTTTGGCATCATAGGTCATTAAAGGAACAGCAGAACATTGTCATTACAGATTACCATCAACATTTTGTGGCCTCGGGCAGCATGCAAATCAGGCAATCCATGGCCACTTTCGACAACGCATCTTGGCATACACCATCCGATAGGATCTCCAACTGATCTAAGCTCAAATCACTTGCTTCCTAATCGTCCATGGCTGTGGGGCCATAGTTCATCTTGAGGATCCTCTAAAGAATGCAAACTTGTTTCATCAGAATCGGGTGACACTGGTTGTTGTTGTACCCCATAATTGTCATGAATAACATGTATACTACAAACAAAAGGTTCATAAACCATTGTAAGCACATTTTAAAAATAGAAAAATTGTAGTCACAGGTGTGGAAACGGGACCTTGGCCAGTGGAGTAAGACAGTTGTGCAGCTAGCATTTGAGACGATCATGATAGCAGATTTACATTCCTTCTAATTCACACCCATAATCAACATGGAACCATCTTGGCACACACCATCCAACACGATCTCCAACTGATCTAAGCTCAAATAACTTGCTTCCTAATCGTCCATGGCTGTGGGGCCATAGTTCATCTTGAGGATCCTCTAAAGGATGCAAACTTGTTTCATCAGAATCGGGTGACACTGGTTGTTGTTGTACCCCATAATTGTCATGAATAACATGTATACTACAAACAAAAGGTTCATAAACAATTGTAAGCACATTTTAAAAATAGAAAAATTGTAGTCACAGGTGTGGAAACGGGACCTTGGCCAGTGGAGTAAGACAGTTGTGCAGCTAGCATTTGAGATGATCATTATAGCAGATTTACATTCCTTCTAATTCACACCCATAATCAACATGGAACCATCTGCAATCGGACCTGAGATAACAACCTTCTCTGCACCTCCCTAAGATATAAAGCTGAAACAAACAAATATAATGTTATGAAGAATTTTCTGTAAGAAAAAACATACTAAAATTATAATTAAACTTCCATATACTTGCCTTCAACTTCTCATGGATAACTTTAGGGTTGTCATTAATGAGTCAAAAGTGGCATAAAGTGTGCTCAAACTCTACAGCCTTCTAAATCGTTTTAAGTGATGAAAATCGTACCATGTCTAATCATACATGATTAGCTGATTTCCTCAGTATAGATAGTCTTCGGCTGTTAAAGCTCGTTAGCTATTCATTTTTTCTGCTCGCTGCACTCGAAATAGTCAAATGTTACAACACTGATTATGTAAGACGAATAAAATTACCAATTTACCTCTTCTTTTGGTCCTGACCTGACAGAATCATGTTCACCTAGGTGTATTCCCTCACTGATTATTAGTTTTGTGAGTTTAAGATCGAAGTGTCTTTAAAAAAATTTATACACTTACACTATACTATTTGGTGATTGGTACACTGGTCATTCTGTGTCTTAGTCACTACTTTAGGTATCTACAATTATTAATACATCTAAATTGTGTTGCACAACATCATAAATAGAAAAGGACTTTACCTCATTTTTCAATTGCATCATGGCATCATAAATTGCAAAACCCTCAATCGGAAGAAGATGCCAGCTGACTAATTTACCCTCGCCTTCAAAATCCAATATAGAAAACAAATCAATAACCGTATGTTTAACTGTAAAAGCACAATTCAAACGTTTACAATGTTGATGGAAGTTATGGAAATTAAAAGAGGGTTAGTACTGCTCTTTATGGGTTCGTACGGCTTATGCTAACTTAGTATTGCCACGAATCAACTTAGTACTGCTAATTGGAAAGTTTGTACCGCTAATTGGAAAGTTTTGTACTGCTAATGCGAATCAACTTGGTACTGCTAATTGGAAAGTTTGTACTACCATGTATCAATTTTTTGTAATTCTGTCTAAATCTTGATTAGTGGTTTGTGTTTTACCCAGAATCTGGTACGATAACGATCTTGGTTAGGTTTGACATGGGTTTGATTGTCGGACAGGGTTTAGGATTTTGGCGGCAGTTGAGATTAATGATACAATGGGCGGATCTGATAAAATAGTGCATATATGGGCGGATTTGATGGTTAGCATTGAAATATGGTATCAACAACAACAACTAATCAAAATTGAATATCAAAAACCACAAATAAAAATAAGAAAAGTACCAGATATCAGAATTATTGATGAGTGTGTAAATACTCATCATTTTTGTCGTATCTGAACTGTCAAAACATCCAAAAACACTTAGAAATGCATCAAAATACTGAAAATATCCCAGGGATTGTGTTTTATATGTTTTAAATGCAAAATGTTTGAAAACAATACGAACAAAGTTTGCAAAATTGGCAGTTTCAGTCCCTCAACTTTCAAAACTTGTCAAATTTAGTCCCTAGGCATTTGTTTTGTAAGAAAAGTCACCAAAGGTCCTTTTGAAATCATAAGTTGTCATATTTAGTCCTTTGGTGAAAAGTTTCAATAATTTACAAGTTTGGTCCCTGCACTTTTAGAATTTGCAAAAATGGTCCCTGGGAAAATTTTATTATTGGAAATTTCATGTATGGTCCCTGGATTATTGGAACATGGCAGGAATCACCCTTGGTTTATTTTGGAAGATGTACAACTTTGGTCCTCCAATTTTCAGAAAATACAAAAATGGTCCTTGTGATTAAACAACAAACCAACCGGACCCTATTTTAAATAAAACCAACCCAAACCTAATCCTATCTATATTAAACCCAGCCCAATCCAAAAATATAACCCGGCCCACTCCATTTTAAATAAACCCAAAACCAAAACCAGGGTTTGACCTCAGTCAAACCCGTCTCCCTCACACAACCCCGCCAAAACCATCACTGCTCCAAAACCACCATCACCTTTACACCTCAACCCCCCACCTCATCACCAGCTGTCTAACCTCTCCCCTCCACCTCCACATCTCTCCAAATTCCTTTAATTACAAAACCTGCTCGAACAACTTGTAAGACTTTTTGGCGCCAAAATCCTTTTAAACGATTGGGATTGATTTGAAGAAATCCAAAGGTGTAGAAGTGCTCAGATATGTCGACAAGGGATTTCCCAGTTGTTTTTAGTATATATAGGACAATGTAATAGAAATAAAAGTAGTAGTTAATTTTTAGTGTAATCGTAATTTTTATTTACCACTTATCTTATTGTAATTTCCAGTTTCAGTTATTAATGCAAGTTCATTTCAGTCATATTAATCTTATTTCAATCACTAGTGTTCTAAAAATCAGTGTTGTTTAAATTTCATGATCACTGTTAAGCTAATCAAGTTCAAATTCCATCCATAAGCTCTCAAAAGCTCCCATACCTTTACTATAAGCTTATACAAGCTTGATATAGCTTTCTGTAAGCTTATATAGAGAATACTAGTTCTTAAATTCAAGCAATGGAAAAAGTCAACAAAAGTCAACCTGAGGTCTCATAAGCAAATTTGGATTTTAAAAGCTAATTTGGAAGGCTTTTTGTGATTATCTAGCTTGTTGTTAACAAGCTAGGTGAGTTCTAGTCCTTGCTTCTTTGTTCACAGTCCAAAATAGTTGTAAGCCATTTTTCAAGTTTTTCTTAATTTTCTATAGTTACTGTACAATAGCTTGTTACTAGCTTATTACTGTTTTTTATTGCTTATTATTAGCTTCTACTCATATTTCATCAAGCTTATCAGTATTTAATAACCTCTGTCTTCTTTTTACTTAAAAAACTTATAAAAGCCAAAAATAGCCTTAAGTAGCTTAGCTTATTATCTAGCTTAATTTTGTTTTAAAAATTGTTAATTAGTGCTTATTTAAGTTAGTCAAATACAGTTCATTAAATAAATCTAGCTTAAACAATTTTTTTCAGTTCAAAACCAAGTCAGTCCTTTGTTAAGGGTTGTTTGGTTTAAGCAGTCACTTGGTCAATAAGTTGTTTTACTGTGCATTTACCTATTGCCCAACTTTGTACTAGCCTAAATAAGCCATATTAAGCAGATTTCATGTCATTGTTAGCCTTATGGATAGATTTGGCCATTTTACATACCCTGTGATCACATTAGACCTCAGTAAGCTCAAATAAACCAAAATAAGCTACAAGCTTATTTGACCTTTGTTTCTAGCATTTCTGTGGTCCATTTGATCCATTTAGAGAGTAAACAAAAGGTGGTTTAGTCTTGTTTAGCCTGCACTCTTCTGCACAACCCTGCACAAAGCAAATCAGTATATACTGATTGCTGAGGCTGCTGAACTTACCTCAATTGTGGCTTATCCACATAAGCTCTGGCCTTGCTTTTTGGTTTTCTGAATAGCCCATAGTACTAGCTCACTTTTGCCCCCATAATATTCTACTTTTCAGCTTATTTGAATTGCTTAAATAGGTCTGCAAGTTTGCTATTTTCTGAGTTTTCTGTTTAAGATTTGCATCTGCCAATCTTCTTATCAGCTTAATTTCTTGTGCTTATTTGTATTTTTCAGTTGTTTTGTGCTTAATATAGTGTATTAATCTTGTCCTGAGCTTTTGGTTAAGTTTTGAGCTTATTAGCTTATTTTTAGCTTATTAGCTCAACTGCTTATCTGCCCATCTGCTTATTAGGGCTTATTTAACTTGTGATTTTAATTTTCATAGCTTTTAAATATTAATTTAGACTTAACCTAAATTTTTTAGATTTTTCTTAAGTCATTTGATATTTTTAATCTTTTTAATTAGTTTAAAATAGTAATTAAATCATAATAAATAGAATTTTAATCAGAAAAATATAATTATTTTTTACATAATTTTCTTTTGTCATTTATAATCTAGGAAAAATATAATTATATTATTAGACCTTAAGAAAAACAAAAACAGAAAAATAGTGATAGCTTCCATTTAATAGAATTTATCTTTTTAAATTTTAATTAAGCATTTTTCATTTTTATAATTTTCTTAGCTTCTTTTCACTTAATAATATTTATAGAAAAAGTTTTAGATTTTTCTTTGTTTATTTAGTATTTATTATAATTTAAATTAGTTTAAATAATCATTAATTAGTAATTAAATTAATAATAATTAGATAAAAAGTATAAAAAATATATCTTCAGTCTTAAAATAAGTTTTAGGTTATTTTAGATTTATCTAAGTTAAAAATTTAATTTTCTAGGTTAATTTCCTATTTTCTTTTAATTTAGTACATTTTAAATAGTTATTAATTAATAAAAATTAATTAAATAGTCTAAATAAATAATTTTCTTTTTCTAATAATTTTATTTTATCTTTAGGTTTATAAAAAAGTTATTTTCATATTTTTAGGATTAATATTTCTTCATTTTCACTTTTTATTTTGTACGTTTACGTTTATTTAAATTTAAACGTACGTTTCTAGATTTCTAAACGTTTTAAGAAATTTGGTTTCCTGTATTTATTTCCATAGCTTGTTTAAAGCTATTTCCTTTTATTTCCTTAGTCCAATAATTCAAATCCCCTTTTCCATTCAATAGCACTTGATCACAATTCGTCTTTAAACACAATTTCACGCTTCGCTGGGATATAACGACCCGGGAAAACACTATACTCTTTGGTTAGTTGTCTTCAATTGGTTTGAATTTATTTGACCACATCCGTGGTTGATTTAAGTTGACTGTTTGAGGCCAATCAAATTTTGGCGCCGCTGCCGGGGAGGTGTGTTGCGTGTTTTAAACGTTTTGCAGTATCGTGTTTTTGAAACCCAATCTGTGTATATCTTCTATCTCTTGTATATTCACCATATATAAAGCAAAACACTCGTGAAGTTAATTCGTTTAACGGATCGAGTACCAAAAATATCGTATTTCAATCTTCCATAAACATATAAAACACAAAAATATTTTCTTTTGTTTCTATATATATATAAGAGATAAAAATACAATAAGAATTTCCGTTTTCTTTGTTTAATAATAACAACAATAAAATTTACCATCGAGAACCAAGACAGAGTACTACCTAACTGGGGGTACGACCATAATAAGTTCCCAAACTAAAGATCAATGTTGCAAAAATCGTGAATCGGTAGCCGGGCGGTCGACCACCCTGCAGCGATTAATCGGCCAAGGCGGGATTAATCGGTGATTAATCGGATTGGCATTTTTTGCATGTTTTGGGTATTTCTGGAGACCAAACTAAATATCGTAACTGATTTCAAGCCTACTATGTTTTTAAACCTCAATAAAAGGCTCCAATTCTAATTATGAGGCTCATTGTGCGTTATAAGTGAAATAAACGATCCCCAAATTAAGTAGAATGCCTAAATTTTTATTTTTTTAAAGCGGACCGATTTTGCCGATTCGGCCAATTTTTGGCCGATTCGGCCGATTTTTGCCTGACCGATTTTTTGGCCGATTTTTGAAATTCTACAAGGTATACGGCCGATTACCTTGTAATCGGCGATTAATCGGCCGAGTTGACCGATTTTTGCAACATTGCTAAAGATTAAAACTTGCCTTTGTATCCTTGTGAGTGGTGTACCTTTTTCAAAGAAGCCATTCATCTTGTGATTATTGGTTTAAGTTCACTGTCGTTTTGTCTCGATCTTGTTTTGATTGGATTTGTTTTCATTATATAAAATCCAAAAAGAATCTTCTTACCCTTTTCAAAGTTTCCTCCACTATAAAGGATTCTTAGACTCGTCTTAGTGCATGCGCACTCGTTCTTCTAGGTCTTACAGCCCTTTCCGTGAGCTTGGAAACATACCTCGAAGAAGTCGTAGACGTTCTGCCCCATCAGTCGTATCTGAGGTACGTACTGATCCTATCATCATGGCAGATTTGCCAATGAATGAGCTTCTCCAAGCACCCATCGAGGGTTATGGAGATGCCATTGTTGTTCCAGCTATTGTAGTTGAAAGTTTTGAGCTCAAAACCGGGTTACTGAATCTTGTAACCTCAAGCCAATTCTACGGTTTTGAGAGGGATGATCCTCATGCTCACATTCGATGGTTTAACAAGATTACATCTACCATCAAATATAAGAACATCCCTTCTGACTCAATCAAACTTCTTCTATTCCCATTTTCTCTCGAGGGACAAGCCTGGATATGGCTTGAAAAACAACCCCCTCGTTCAATTGAGACATGGGAGGACTTAGTTACAAAGTTTGTAAATGAATTCTTTCCACCGTCTAGAACGACAAGTCTCAAAAATGAAATCATCAAATTCACACAAAGATTTGATGAATCGTTTAGTGACGCGTGGGATCGTTTCAAAGAATAGCTTCGTAAATGTCCTCATCATGGTTTCACCGAGTTGATGCAAATTGTAACACCCCCAAATTTGGTTTTATGGCAGCGGAAAATAATTAGGTGTTACACTGAGGATCGAAGTCAAAATTTTTAGAAAACGGCTTGAAAAGGCGTTTTGAAAGTTATATGTCATTCGAAATATAGTTTTAACTTTTAAAGGTGAAATATGTGTTTTAAAATCCCACAAAAGTATGGTAATTTGAAAAGAATGACATATTTGATTTTCACACCATTTAAGTTATCAGAGTATTTAATGCCCACTCCGTGTCTTGTCCTGCTCCGTTGATTACCTGAGATAAACATGCTTAAAATGTCAACACAATGGTTGGTGAGTTCGTGGAGTTTGATAGAAAATCACTTTCTTTCCACTGAATTTAAGAGTTGATAGTTGAAATAGGTACTAGTACTTCTTGCGGTAACTAGCAAGTTTGTAATTTAGTAAAAATCCACGAATAAATCATTTATGAACTCAGAGGTTCATAAGTTTCGAGTTTAAATGAGTTACGTTATTATATGCTTGCAATGAAATAATAGTTCAACTTTTAAAAGTAGAGATATGCCAAGCATTGAGTTGTCTTTATCATAAGACACAACTAAGTCACATATGATAGCAGTTAAGTTCCAAGTACATGATACATATTTCAATCACATAGTGAAAACAATAGTTTAAAGTATGATGTCTATCAGTATAGAGTGGTCGTTACTAAATACAGCTGTATCCGAATATATATAAGAAGCCATATATATTCAAAAGGTTATATTGCTCTAAGCCTCATGACGCGCAAAACGTTAACAAAAGTACCGTACAACGGCGAAAGTCACATCAGGGTTACTGATGGTTTTGCCCTAAATAATAGGTGATTGCCTCATCCTATTTGTGTCGAATATAGTGTATCGCGACTAAATACGACTAGCCATCCGGCATTCCATCCAGTATTTAGTGGGATAGGTCGTCAGCCTTTACAGGTTTCGAAGCTGTCCACTATATTCGCGCTCACCGCAGTGATTAATGGCTCATGATCGAGGGACTTTATGGCAATATAGCTAAACTTAGGCAATATAGGGTTCGGGTTCTCATTGAATATGCGTTCTTTAGTTTTGGCAATTATTTCCAGTTGGGATGTATAAACATCATAGTTTAGTTAACAGTACATTCAGCTATTATATGAATGCATAAAATGAGTCTCAGTATCTTGTTACAACAAGTAGTTTGGAAATGTTATGTTTCAAATATAGCATTTCAGCTAGCAAGTAGTTTGCAAATATAACGAGTTTATATCCCCGTCAAAGAGTGATTCAAAAACATGTAAAACATAGTTGATGATTTTGAATAAATCATAAGTGTTTTCAAAGTATAAAAATACTTAAAACAGTTGAAGCATGTATCTCCCCCAAAAGAGTTATTAAAACAATTATTAAAAGTAGGGGCCACGACTCACCTGGAGTGTAGCTGAAAAGATAGAATTTTAAGATCTATGGAAACGACCACGGAAACGTCTTCGATACGAGACCTGAATGTGAGGAATATCTAAGTATTCGACTTATAACTAATGATGAGTGTAAACGTGAGAAATCGTACAACGATTTGATGATGTGAGTATGATATGTCTAAAATGCCTCGAGTTAAGAAAATATAATATCATACAATGATATTATCTTGATTCTTATGTCACTTGACTCGAGGTATTATCTCCTCAAAATATGATGAAATGATATGCGAGTGAAATCGTTTAATAGATAACGAAAGTTAAATATATGCATGTGAAGTGATGGAATGATGAAAAGTGGAAAAATGAAGTAATAAAGCCAAGTGAAAAATAGTTGGTCCTTGTCCTTTCTTGATTTTATACTTTTTACCCTAACCGTATTTGCGTTACGTCGTTAGTCCTTAGTTAAATATAAAGTTTAATATTAATCCAAAAATAGTTTAAATGTCCATATGAGACTTGAAATTAATTTAAAAGTCAATTTAAGTCCTTTAGAAATTATTTTCACAGTTTCAATCCATAAGTTTCACAATTTGGCAGTTTTAGTCCTTATAGTTAAAACGCGTTACGTTTTTAGTCCAAAAATGTCATAATGATAAAGAAAAAGTGGGCGAGTTTTTATAAGTTATATTTAAGATAAAAACAGCTTATTTCATCAGCTTATTCGGCTAATAGCTTATTTCTCATAATTAGGCCCTTATCGATTTACAAATCTAAGCCCAATATTGTTTTTAGTTATCTTTCAAAATGTTTTTGCGATAAACTTGGGTTAGTTTAAATGGTCGAATCTAGAGTGTTTCAACATGATATTTAAACGAAATGTGTAACTAGTTACATTGTGAAATGGGTCGTGTAAAGATAACATGTGATCACTAAGTTGGTTTGTGAATTATGGGGTTGTTTTCTAAGCGACTTGGACTATTTTATACGCACAACATACTTAGCCTATTTTTGGTGTTTTTGTTTATTGTGTACGTGAGACATATAAAGGTGGTGCAGGTTCGAACAATGCATGGAGAGTTTAACGTACGAATGAGGTGTGTGTGAGGTAACTATCGAGACTTTCAAAAGAGTGCTCGACATGGATCAAAATAAGTTGGCGTGTGTTTTCAAAGTATAGCTGTTTATTAGTTCGAGTGGAAAAACAAAACAAGGAGAGTGCATGCATGTGTTGATAATATGTATTAGTGTGGTTTTTAATTTGTCCTCAGTGATTGTTATGAACAAATGGTTTCATACTGACTTTTATAAAATAAATGATAGGTTCGAATGCAAGTTTTTATGATGCATGTAAACTATACTAGAATTATCTATACGTTCGAGTATAAAAGTAAAATGTATGCATGTTGTGTTTGTGTTCATGCGAAATAGAAACAAGGAGGGTTACTGAGTACTTACAACACTTTTCTAGAGGTGGTGAAGAAAAGAGCAGTGGTGATCGAATGAGGCACAAAAGGGAGACAGTAAGGGTGGCGAGCTAAATATGTTTTACATATTACTTCTACTCGAGTTGCATTTCCTTTTTAGGCAAGAGTTGTTTGGGACTTTAGAGTATTTAATGGAGATTGTAATGTGTTGGAATTTGGCAGTGAAGACTGCTAGAACGAGTGTAGGTTTTATAGGGAAAATTACACAACATTTTGACCAGATTGCCCTCAAGCTCAACAATGAAGGGTTACTGTTCGGATGATCATTATTCTTTTAGCATGCGTCTGATTTGGAAATCATTAAGAGTTTAGTACTTTTTGTCCTTAGTCGATGGAGTATATATGTAACACATATATGCACACGTTATCTTATTGACTTCACACTCAATTATTGAGTATAAATGTGGATGACCAGTAAGAGTTTTGCATGCCTCTGTCCTAGTAATCATGGGAAGTTAAGGAAAGATTTGTAAAACTTTGTCTCTAGTCATTGGTTTATACATATTCGATAGATATTTTGGGTTGAGTGTGCAAGTGTCTAACCCAGAGAATGAGTGAGAGTTTAGCTAAAGTTCAAGACTTTTGGCTTTAGTTATTGGCAGGTATGAATTCGATTTATACATTTGTTTTGGTGCAAGTGGAGTTTTGTGAGAAATGATTTCTTGCCTTATTATTGGAAGTTAGTAAATGTTGGACACTGAATTGGAATGAATCTTACTGACATTGAAGACTTTAGTGACATGTAAAGATTAAAAGAGATCAATATGGAATTGGTTTACTCCTTTTATGTCGACAAGTATTGTTAGTGTGTAAACGAATCGGGTTTAATGTCGAGCTCGATATCCTTAACACTTGATCAAATAAAAATGTTGAAATGGGATTTAAAACAAGTTCGGATAAAATCGGATGAGTTTGCAAAATGTATACGGTCGATTTGATAAAAATGGGACAAACATTTGGGCTCATTTAAACGTATCAAACGTTCATATCTCGAGCTAATATTTGGCGTCCTATTTGTTGGCTGGGAGGGTAATTAAGAGGTGAAATAATATATACTTGTCGCGTTCGAGAATCAAAAAATACCAAGGTGTTTTGGAGGTGACTTGGGACGTCGAGTTCTAAATAAACTCACAAGGTGCAAACTGAATTTGAGCTTGGGGCTTGGATCGTATAGGACTGGTGTGCGTGTATTGGGCCATCATTTAAACAGCCCACTTGGTTTTGGTAAAAAGAATTAGTGAAAAGCTTAATAGTAATTAGTGCCAATTTAGTGAAGTAATTATGGGTGATTAGGGAAAGTGCTTATATTTTGTGTATAGAGATTTATCATTACCAACAGTTATTAATTTGCGAAGTATCGAATTTAAATGGGAATGGAAATCCCGTGATTCGTTTGTGTTTCGAGTAGAGGATTGCTATTTATTATATGTTTATATCACGAAAATATAACGTGATGACGATAGCAGAATAGAAAAGTTTAAATTTTCCCATAAAAATGGGTTTTATTAAACCGTAAGTTGAGATTATCATTAATCAGTGAGATTTATTATGAGGGATTTTTACAGGATCTCACATTATCCACCCCTAAATTTTGAACTTCGTCCCGAAGTTCAGGCCGTGATGGGTGTTGAAAAAGTAGTGTTCTGGGATGAGAGTTTATGGAAAACTATTGTCGGGAGATTTTTCATTTGAATATCGAGGAAACAGGATCCAATTTGATTTATTCGTACCGGACGAATTAAATTTGAATGTTAGATAAACTAATGCATTCATAGGCTATGAATGGTGAAAGTAACGGTCGAGAGTAGGAAGTATTTAACACTTAACGTTCAGTGTTCTAGCGATCGAGACTAGTAGATTTTTAATGGTAGTGATTTTGAAACTTAATGGTCGTGAATAGTAAAATAACGGATACTTTCTCCACCTATATTCCTTATTTAACTTTCCCCTTTTTCCTTTTCACCTTTTTCACTCATCACTTTCATTTCACTTTTCCAAATAATAAAACACGCCGCCGATCGCTATAGTGTTTGCAGCCATGTTCATCATTTTCGCCGCCTTTTGTTTGGCTCTTCTTCCTGGCGAGGATACCGGCTGTTTGATCGGATACTTGTTGGTTATCGTACCCCTCACGATCCTAGCCATTTTTGCGGATAAATTTTGGAAGTGAGGGTCGCGCGTAGGTGTTGTTAGAATGTACCTTTGTTGTGTGTCGATGTAATCTTTAATAAATGTGGAATGAGATCTCGTTTATGTTTAGTTAACGGTTCACTTTTGTCTGTCTTCTAGAATAATCAGGGTACTTCATCCTATGGTGGCGCTTGCTATTGCTGGGTTGGTGGTGGTTTTTGTTGCTATGGCGGACCAACCTATTGAAGACTCTATGCCTTTTATTGTGTTCATTGTACTATTTGTGCTTCCGATGTTAATCATCTCGCTATGTATTAATTTTCGTGGGTTCTAATAAAATTTATGTTATTTGCGTTTGCCTTATATTGTTGTGAATTTCTTTGTAGTTTCTAATTTCGTACTTTCCTTGATTCCTTATAATAAGGTAATGGGTAATAAGTGTAGATCGGTTTGGTCAAAAGTGAGGTTTATGAACAATTTATTTGTATCGAAATTTTGTCTTTGGGGATGAAAATTGTTATAAAAACTTTGAAAAGGTAACTGTTCCTTTTTATAACATGATTCTTCCTAAATTATACATAGGTAGCTAGGCTATGTATAATTGAGGACCAAATGATGTAACGCTTGGAGCAGTTGTTCAAGAAATTTTTTTTATATGATTTAATTTATCATAGTTGCGTCACAAAATCAGGCATCCTTTGATTATTTTCAAAAGAATTTGGAAAGTTGTTGTTCATATACCGAGGATAGTTCAGAAATTTTTCTAAAGTGATATGTGGATGTTCTTGGTATAGACCTAAGTTTTAGGTGAGGATTTCTTACAATGTGGTATCAACCTATGGTTTGGTCAAAATGGAGTTAATTAAATCCTTAAGATAATATCAGTGTGTTGTTACATAACGATTTATGAATAAAGAGGTGGAATAGAAATTGGAATAGACGTAGATTATAATTATCATGGAAATATTACAAGGTAGAGTTCTCATACGGTAGAAGGATAGTTGTTACACTTAGGTTACATCCATCGTACCTAAGGTAAATACAAACGGAAATATAACTTAGATAGTTCTAGACTAGAGTTTATTTATTTTACAGCAGGAATCCATTCATCTGCTTAACATAGAGGTCATTCTTCGACACGGTTGAGATTATTTGACGAGTTCTTATTCCCTTGTACAAATCTTGGGCTCCTAGTGGGCTTTGTAGTTCGGGCAATAACTCTTGTAATGTCCGGTGTGATGTAACTTACATCTTGGGCACAGAGGTTGCTTTCCATGGTATTTGTTTTTATTACTAGGGTTAGTGATGAAGTTTCTTCCAACTTCTGGTTTGGGTCTTTGTTGGCGAAGATAGTCAATGCGGTCTTGTAGATGATTGCGGATGCAAACATCATTGTGGAACTCACATTCATTGAGGATAAAGGATCTTTCCTCCTCATGTTTTCGCTTTTGGTTATTTTTCTTAAGTGCAATATCTTGCCTAATTCTTTGGGCACATGTGCGTATAGGTTTAGTTATTTTCGTTGGAGTCTTTAGGTAAATTGGCTTACACCCCATGCAACTTTCATGGTTATGCTTACAAGGTATAGCCTTCTTTCTTTCTTTTCTTGTCATGTTATTGTTACTTGGGTGAATTGTTGTGGTCACTTCGAGTACTGTTGTAACGATATTGTTTACCAATTTTTCGATGGTTCTAGGAGTCATGGTTGTTGTAAGTGCTGAGGGGGTATGGGTATTGCTCATGTTGGCCATCTTCAATGACTACAACAAGAAATACTGATTTAGTATTCACTTTATCGTTAGAATAATTCAAATAACAAAGTATTTGTATATTATTGCTAACCACGTGATCTTAATACAAAATCAAAACTAGCTGAGGATTATAGAGATACGATGTGTCTGGGTAACGTCGTAAAAATAATTATCTCTTGACATGGGATTGCTAAAGAACAAACGAATTCATCAAAGCTGAGGTTCATCAACTTTCTCTTTTGAAGATTTGTTCTTGGACTTCTAGGGTTTATTGTTTAGTCGTGGTATGTTTGATATAAAATCACTGTTACGATTATCAATATGGACATAACTCTAATAACTTGTTTGATCAAAATAACCAACACAAGGTCTTTTATTAATGTCTCATTGATTCTTGTGGAGTCATTTGTTTACCTACGAGAGTAACAAATGGTGAGGTTTTGCATGGCTCTTTGCATTTATAGCACCATAATAGGGTTTAGTGGAAGGAATTTGTTTACAACAGAAAGATATAATAGAAAGAGTCTGTCATAGCTTAAAAGTTGATTACAAATTCTGAGAGTTACAGAATTATGGAAAGATACATGGAATACAAACCAAGACTATTTGGTTTATTGAGCACAACAACTATACTTAAGATCAGTTACGTCTCTGACGTAGACGTCTAACTTCTGCCTCAAGATCCAGTTGTGCAGCTTCCATGGCTGAGAAACGTTCTTGGCATGCATTCATCTGATTAGCTAACATGTTTTCCAAGGCCGCTATCTTTTGGCTTTGGATTCTTGCTGTGTCTCTAGCTAACCATAATGCTCTTTCGATGTCCTCGATCCTAATGTGTGTTTGGGTGTGGCCTCTACCCAAACAGCGGGTTCTGGCATCCAAGTTTCTAAGTTTTTGTTCGTAATTGTCCTTCATGTTACCAACATTTACTCCTAGATCAAACACTTCTCGTCTTTCAGCATCTGTCCTCTTAAACAAGGTGACAATGTTACGATCATACCATTTGAATCGTAATGGTTGTAACTCTTTTAGCTGTTCAGAGTGAGCGTCTAGTATGTTGGTGTGTTGGTGAAGGCAAGTCCATATGGGGTCATGTGTATCTATATTGTAGTCGGGAGAATTGGGTGAGGATACATTCTCTGGGATATCTGGCATGGGGAAATCTGAGATATCAGGCAAAGGAGAATTTAACTCGATCTTCTTCCAAGTCATCTCTTGGGGTGAACTCTGTTCAGATTCAAATGTTGGTTGACCACCAATCAAATCTTCATCTGAATAGGATTCGGTTGCTCTTTTGAGTTTCTGACGTGGAGGTGAGTGAGTAGGTGATGAAGAAGGTGATTTACGAGTGAGTTCTATGTCAGGCTGGGGTGGTGACATTTTGTAACACCCCGACCCGACAAGGGCAGAGATGTCACAACAATGGTTACATATCATAACAAACATAAGCATTTGACATTAATAATACAATAGAATTCAAGGGTTACAAAGGAAAATCTGAAACTACAAGGTTACAATTCAATATCTTCTACGTCTAATTTAAGGTTCTTCTAATCATCTTCAAAAGCTATTACGGTCTTCTAAGCCCAAGTACTCTCCACTCATACCCAGCTTCCAAACTAAAACCTGCCGCAGGAAAAGAAATGCGGCTGAGCTACGAAAGCTCAGTGAACAGATATAACGATACAAGCAGTAGTAAAGGAATAGTGAAGTAAATGGAATAATACAAGGTGTAACAAGAGTAGGAAGGAAAATGGAAAGGTTATCAAGAAATGTTTACAATAGGTAGGTGTAAAGTAAACCGTAACCCACCACCAGCCCAAGTTCAATTCAAGTCGAGTCAATATCAAGTCATAGGGTAACAGAAACAAAAATCCATTACGAGCCCAGAACAAATCCAATCAAGTCAAGCAAGGTGTACGGAGGGTGACCTCGGTACCAAGTACAATATGAGGGGATACCTCCAAGGGGTGGAGTCATGAGCTCCCAAGAGTGAATGACGTGTATCACACACATCCATCATGTCACTAAGTAATACAAGTAATCAAGTCAAGTCAAGTACAAATCTAGGATGCATCCATGCGCCCCTGTAGGCTGCCACAATGTCTTCATCTACGTGTACAAGTCAATTATCAAGTAATGGCAGGGACGGGATAGGTAATCACTTTCCTACCCAAAAGTCAAGTCACTGGTGCATCAATGACAAGGACATGAAACCCTCATGCCTAGTACGGCTCGTAATCTCAAACTGTGGGTCAAGGTCAAGTATCAAGTATCAAGGGTTCAAGTATCAAGTTTCAAGTTTCATGTTTCAAATTCAAATTTAAGTTTTATCAATGGTTTCAAGTCAAGTCATATATGAAGGGTTTCATATCAATGTGTCAAGGTTCAAGTCAAATGGTCAAGACAAGAGATCATAGCAAATATACATAGTAAAAGTTATGTTTAAAAGTTCATTTGGAAACAATCCTTTTAAAATAGTTTTCGTAAAATGATCTTTAAAAATGGTTTTCATGAAAATAATATTTAAAAAGGGTTTTCATAAAAATGATATCTTAAAAAGGTTTTCACAAAGATAGTTTTAAAAATAGTTTTCTTAAAACACTTTCATAAATAATTAAAAAGGTTTTCTCATCCAGTTATAATATCAAGTGTATCAAGGTTCAAGTCAAGGTTTATGGCAAGGTTCATATCAAGGTTCATAGTAGGTTTCAAGGCAAGGTTCAGAACAGAAGGTCAAGGCAAAAGATCAAGGAAAGGGTTCAAATCTAAGGTTCACTATACAAGGGAAACATAGCAATGGCTTGGGGAATCCTAAACGAATCAATATGAGAAATCAAGAGAAACGAAGGCACCTTACTGAGAAGGGCAGAATATCTGTACCTTATTAGCAGAACACAAGAATAGCAATTGACAAGGATCAAGTTTACTCCTTCCCCGAACCTAAAGGAGTAGAAGACAAAATTACAAATGATTTTTAGTTATCTTTCCATTTTAAGTAAGTTTCCATTTTTAGAAAGTTTCCTTATTTAGTAAGTTAAAATTAGGTTAAGTTATTAATTTAATATTATTATGAAATTAGGGTTTATTTTATCAAGTTATAATAGTTTAAGGTTAATTGTTAAATACTTAAATGTTTTAAGCTCATATACATAGTTTATATACATTAAGTGGACCACATGACCTACGCCTATACTTTTATATACACAGATAATAACTCACATGCTTGCACACATATATCTATACTTTAGAACTCCCAACACAGATTATTAAACACTCACACATATATACATTTAATATCTCCTCACCTGACCCTTTCTATAATAGGTATACACATGCCTACATAATTTCTTTTTACTCATGAATGTTACTCAGCATCTATGGTTTCTCTTTTCACAATTTAAAAAAGGTAACCAGTATGTACATATCTATATTCGGACACTGGTTTAGGTTTATACTCCAACCCTTATTCGCATTCTTGGACTCATATGAATGTTCTATTAACCATATATAAAGTGTATGACCAACGCGTTCGAAAACCAATTAATATATATATATCGAGTCATGCTTCATTCTTGTGTTTAACATTCAGATATAAGTCGTATATTAGAGATCGAAACGAGTGACGATGTGTTTAACCAAGTTAATCTTAGACTCGACTCACACTAATATATATCCATCTCCTATACGCCATAATCGACCTGGGCACACAGCACCCCATATTTGTACCATTTTAATGACATCAAACCATGACTAAAACAACTTAAGCCTTGCCTAAACCATACCCACGCCTTGCACCCTTCTCAACAGTTTGTAAAACAAGTTTTTAGACCCTGTCAAACCCACCAACTCACGTACCGCCACACCCTTATAGTCCATACATGCGACAACTAATTTAACCAATATCTAACGAGACAAAAATCATGATAGCTTACTTATTAGTGATTCGTACAGCATGTTTTAACAAAACATTTATATGCATATTAACATCCTTATTATGATCCATATAGCATGTTTTCAGTTCTGATTTCGTATGATACATATATAAATATGTGTCGAATAGATTTCAAACAGAAGTGATGGATGATACCTTGATCGGTTTTATGAACGGAAGACAAGGAAAAGAGACGTATCATGAATGAACCAAGCCGCGAACACAACACCCTCGAACCCTAACGTTACCACGATCCAACCTCCTTCGAACTGCCTCCAAAAGTCACGATCGAAACCACCACTTGAAGCTGCTGAAACACCATGATGGACCACCAAAAGAAGCACCAAAGAACCCTTGCTGCTGCTGTGTGAAATCGACAGGAAGGAGAGAAGAAAAAGTAGCAGCCGAATGGAGTGTTTTTAGGGTTTTAAAGAAAACGTATTTTGGAAAATATATAGAACCGAATATATATTAGAGGGGAGGGCATGGAATGTCGGCCAAGGAATTGTGATAATATCTAAATTATGATTTTCCAAGATCTCTTAATATTTTGTAGTATTTATCATTTCTTAATTTAATTTTAGTGATTTAATTAAATAAATAAAATGTAATGTATAATAATATTCGGCTATATATGATTTTAATAATGTGACACATATTTTTATGACCTGTAAAATATTAAAATGTTCAAGTACAAATTATTTTACTTCATACGGTGTTAGTTTCCAAGAGTTTGGGATTTATTTGGCGTTTTAAATAATTAATAAGTGGAATTTTAAGTTCAAGGGTAATTTGGTCATTTTGCATGTTTTGAAATTTCAGGTATTACACATTTTCACATAAGGATCTTCAGTATCTGGTGCAATTTGGTAGGTAGGTGACGTATGTGTAGTAGGAGAAGTAGTCTTGGTGATATCGACTAGTTTGGAAGACATGGTACTGTAACAACAGTATTATGAATATTCGTACGTTTAAAGTGTCACAATGAGTGTGAGATAACACAGTGTGTTATGTGTGAAGAGTAAATATTAAGCATGTAAAGATTAGTACAAAATAATCTTAGTAGGTAATATATTGAGCACGGCAGTCTGCAGACACGGAGGGCGTAAAATGGTTATGGTGTAAAATCATTTATTTTGAAAGTGTGGTTATAGTTCAATGTTTGAAAACATTTGATTCTCTATAACCTGTGGCTCTGATGCCAATCTGTAACACCCCCAAATTTGGTTTTATGGCAGCGGAAAATAATTAGGTGTTACACTGAGGATCGAAGTCAAAAATTTTAGAAAACGGCTTGAAAAGGCGTTTTGAAAGTTATATGTCATTCGAAATATAGTTTTAACATTTAAAGGTGAAATATGTGTTTTAAAATCCCACAAAAGTATGGTAATTTGAAAAGAATGACATATTTGATTTTCACACCATTTAAGTTATCAGAGTATTTAATGCCCACTCCGTGTCTTGTCCTGCTCCGTTGATTACCTGAGATAAACATGCTTAAAATGTCAACACAATGGTTGGTGAGTTCGTGGGGTTTGATAGAAAATCACTTTCTTTCCACTGAATTTAAGAGTTGATAGTTGAAATAGGTACTAGTACTTCTTGCGGTAACTAGCAAGTTTGTAATTTAGTAAAAATCCACGAATAAATCATTTATGAACTCAGAGGTTCATAAGTTTCGAGTTTAAATGAGTTACGTTATTATATGCTTGCAATGAAATAATAGTTCAACTTTTAAAAGTAGAGATATGCCAAGCATTGAGTTGTCTTTATCATAAGACACAACTAAGTCACATATGATAGCAGTTAAGTTCCAAGTACATGATACATATTTCAATCACATAGTGAAAACAATAGTTTAAAGTCTGATGTCTATCAGTGTAGAGTGGTCGTTACAAAATACAGCTGTATCCGAATATATATAAGAAGCCATATATATTCAAAAGGTTATATTGCTCTAAGCCTCATGACGCGCAAAACGTTAACAAAAGTACCGTACAACGGCGAAAGTCACATCAGGGTTACTGATGGTTTTGCCCTAAATAATAGGTGATTGCCTCATCCTATTTGTGTCGAATATAGTGTATCGTGACTAAATACGACTAGCCATCCGGCATTCCATCCAGTATTTAGTGGGATAGGTCGTCAGCCTTTACAGGTTTCGAAGCTGTCCACTATATTCGCGCTCACCGCAGTGATTAATGGCTCATGATCGAGGGACTTTATGGTAATATAGCTAAACTTAGGCAATATAGGGTTCGGGTTCTCATTGAATATGCGTTCTTTAGTTTTGGCAATTATTTCCAGTTGGGATGTATAAACATCATAGTTTAGTTAACAGTACATTCAGCTATTATATGAATGCATAAAATGAGTCTCAGTATCTTGTTACAACAAGTAGTTTGGAAATGTTATGTTTCAAATATAGCATTTCAGCTAGCAAGTAGTTTGCAAATATAACGAGTTTATATCCCCGTCAAAGAGTGATTCAAAAACATGTAAAACATAGTTGATGATTTTGAATAAATCATAAGTGTTTTCAAAGTATAAAAATACTTAAAACAGTTGAAGCATGTATCTCCCCCAAAAGAGTTATTAAAACAATTATTAAAAGTAGGGGCCACGACTCACCTGGAGTGTAGCTGACAAGATAGAATTTTAAGATCTATGGAAACGATCACGGAAACGTCTTCGATACGAGACCTGAATGTGAGGAATATCTAAGTATTCGACTTATAACTAATGATGAGTGTGAACGTGAGAAATCGTACAACGATTTGATGATGTGAGTATGATATGTCTAAAATGCCTCGAGTTAAGAAAATATAATATCATACAATGATATTATCTTGATTCTTATGTCACTTGACTCGAGGTATTATCTCCTCAAAATATGATGAAATGATATGCGAGTGAAATCGTTTAATAGATAACGAAAGTTAAATATATGCATGTGAAGTGATGGAATGATGAAAAGTGGAAAAATGAAGTAATAAAGCCAAGTGAAAAATAGTTGGTCCTTGTCCTTTCCCGATTTTATACTTTTTACCCTAACCGTATTTGCGTTACGTCGTTAGTCCTTAGTTAAATATAAAGTTCAATATTAATCCAAAAATAGTTTAAATGTCCATATGAGACTTGAAATTAATTTAAAAGTCAATTTAAGTCCTTTAGAAATTATTTTCACAGTTTCAATCCATAAGTTTCACAATTTGGCAGTTTTAGTCCTTATAGTTAAAACGCGTTACGTTTTTAGTCCAAAAATGTCATAATGATAAAGAAAAAGTGGGCGAGTTTTTATAAGTTATATTTAAGATAAAAATAGCTTATTTCATCAGCTTATTCGGCTAATAGCTTATTTCTCATAATTAGGCCCTTATCGATTTACAAATCTAAGCCCAATATTGTTTTTAGTTATCTTTCAAAATGTTTTTGCGATAAACTTGGGTTAGTTTAAATGGTCGAATCTTGAGTGTTTCAACATGATATTTAAACGAAATGTGTAACTAGTTACATTGTGAAATGGGTCGTGTAAAGATAACATGTGATCACTAAGTTGGTTTGTGAATTATGGGGTTGTTTTCTAAGCGACTTGGACTATTTTATACGCACAACATACTTAGCCTATTTTTAGTGTTTTTGTTTATTGTGTACGTGAGACATATAAAGGTGGTACAGGTTCGAACAATGCATGGAGAGTTTAACGTACGAATGAGGTGTGTGTGAGGTAACTATCGAGACTTTCAAAAGAGTGCTCGACATGGTTCAAAATAAGTTGGCGTGTGTTTTCAAAGTATAGCTGTTTATTAGTTCGAGTGGAAAAACAAAACAAGGAGAGTGCATGCATGTGTTGCTAATATGTATTAGTGTGGTTTTTAATTTGTCCTCAGTGACTGTTATGAACAAATGGTTTCATACTGACTTTTATAAAATAAATGATAGGTTCGAATGCAAGTTTTTATGATGCATGTAAACTATACTAGAATTATCTATACGTTCGAGTATAAAAGTAAAATGTATGCATGTTGTGTTTGTGTTCATGCGAAATAGAAACAAGGAGGGTTACTGAGTACTTACAACACTTTTCTAGAGGTGGTGAAGAAAAGAGCAGTGGTGATCGAATGAGGCACAAAAGGGAGACAGTAAGGGTGGCGAGCTAAATATGTTTTACATATTACTTCTACTCGAGTTGCATTTCCTTTTTAGGCAAGAGTTGTTTGGGACTTTAGAGTATTTAATGAAGATTGTAATGTGTTGGAATTTGGCAGTGAAGACTGCTAGAACGAGTGTGGGTTTTATAGGGAAAATTACACAACATTTTGACCAGATTGCCCTCAAGCTCAACAATGAAGGGTTACTGTTCGGATGATCATTATTTCTTTTAGCATGCGTCTGATTTGGAAATCATTAAGAGTTTAGTACTTTTTGTCCTTAGTCGATGGAGTATATATGTAACACATATATGCACACGTTATCTTATTGACTTCACACTCAATTATTGAGTATAAATGTGGATGACCAGTAAGAGTTTTGCATGCCTCTGTCCTAGTAATCATGGGAAGTTAAGGAAAGATTTGTAAAACTTTGTCTCTAGTCATTGGTTTATACATATTCGATAGATATTTTGGGTTGAGTGTGCAAGTGTCTAACCCAGAGAATGAGTGAGAGTTTAGCTAAAGTTCAAGACTTTTGGCTTTAGTTATTGGCAGGTATGAATTCGATTTATACATTTGTTTTGGTGCAAGTGGAGTTTTGTGAGAAATGATTTCTTGCCTTATTATTGGAAGTTAGTAAATGTTGGACACTGAATTGGAATGAATCTTACTGACATTGAAGACTTTAGTGACATGTGAAAGATTAAAAGAGATCAATATGGAATTGGTTTACTCCTTTTATGTCGACAAGTATTGTTAGTGTGTAAACGAATCGGGTTTAATGTCGAGCTCGATATCCTTAACACTTGATCAAATAAAAATGTTGAAATGGGATTTAAAACAAGTTCGGATAAAATCGGATGAGTTTTCAAAATGTATACGGTCGATTTGATAAAAATGGGACAAACATATGGGCTCATTTAAACGTATCAAACGTTCATATCTCGAGCTAATATTTGGCGTCCTATTTGTTGGCTGGGAGGGTAATTAAGAGGTGAAATAATATATACTTGTCGCGTTCGAGAATCAAAAATACCAAGGTGTTTTGGAGGTGACTTGGGACGTCGAGTTCTAAATAAACTCACAAGGTGCAAACTGAATTTGAGCGTGGGGCTTGGATCGTATAGGACTGGTGTGCGTGTATTGGGCCATCATTTAAACAGCCCACTTGGTTTTGGTAAAAAGAATTAGTGAAAAGCTTAATAGTAATTAGTGCCAATTTAGTGAAGTAATTATGGGTGATTAGGGAAAGTGCTTATATTTTGTGTATAGAGATTTATCATTACCAACAGTTATTAATTTGCGAAGTATCGAATTTTAATGGGAATGGGAATCCCGTGATTCGTTTGTGTTTCGAGTAGAGGATTGCTATTTATTATATGTTTATATCACAAAAATATAACGTGATGACGATAGCAAAATAGAAAAGTTTAAATTTTCCCATAAAAATGGGTTTTATTAAACCGTAAGTTGAGATTATCATTAATCAGTGAGATTTATTACGAGGGATTTTTACAGGATCTCACACAAATTGACACTTTCTATAATGGTGTGAGCCAATCTGACCAAGATTCTCTCAATGCCTCATCTGGAGGTAACTTTTTGAGCAAAACCATCAAAGAAGCTTTAGCGATTATTGAAAATAAGTCTAAGGTCCGTACTGCACGAACAAAGCCATATCATTCTCAGGCTAGTGCTGGTCCTTCTACTTCATCTCCCGTAAGTACTTCTAGCACCGATGCTAAGATTGACAAACTCACAGACGCTATTCAAGCTTTGGTTCTCTCAAACCAAAAGAAAGTCACTTTCACACAAAATCCTTCACATGCTGAAGTGAAGAAAGTGGAAGTCTGTGTTACTTGTGGTGGCCCTCATGCATACTACAACTGTACTACCACCGATGGTAGTCCTTTTGAAACTAATGCTATAGCCGGTACTTCAAATCTGGGAGGTAATCAATACCGTCCTCAAATGGAACCAAGTTACCGAGCTAACACCTACCAAGGACTACCCGGTTTTAATCAGAACCAGAATTTGCAAAACCGAAACCAAAACCAACCTCGAATGAACCAAGGTTATCAAAACCAAGGGAATTTCAATTCTGGACATAATCAAGGTTTCCAACACCAAGGAAACTTTAACCGAAACAATTCCAACCAGGGAAATTATTTTCAGGGAAATGGTAATCCAAATCAAGGGAATTTTCAACATCAAGGTTATAATCAAAATAACTGAATCCAAAATTTCCCTAATCAACCTCAAGCCATTCCAGCCCCACAACCATCATCTGATGAGTTATTGAGGCAATTCATGAAAGCTCAAGAGGATACAAACAGGTTGTTGGTCAGCCAGATCTCTGAGATTAAAAAATCTTTAAATGATCAACCTTCGGGCTCAGGAAAACTTCCGAGCAACACGATCGCTAACCCGAAGGGCGATGTTAAGGCGATCACAACCCGAAGTGGTGTTTCATATGAGGGACCCACTATTCCTACTACCACTTCTTCTTCTTCCCCCAAGGTAGTGGAAAGTGAGCCTGAGGTGACTAAGGACCAGGTACTTCCTACTAATAACGGAGGTACCAACAACGTCCAACCTCAAGTTGTCCCGAAACCCAAGACTAAACCTCGAGTTGTATTTGAACATCCTGAAACCCCGGTTGAAAACCCTAAATTCAAACCTTCTATTCCTTACCCATCACGTTTAAATGAGCAAAAGCTCCGCGAAAAAGCTAGTCAACAAATGGATAAATTTTTCCAAATTTTTCAAGAATTACATTTTGACATAAGCTTTGCGGATGCTATCATTCTGATGCCCAAGTTTGCATCCACAATCAAACACTTGTTAAGCAACAAGGAAAAACTGTTTGAAATGGCAAAGACTCCATTAAATGAGAACTGCTCAGCAGTTATCTTGAAAAAGCTTCCCGAGAAGCTTGGAGATCCTGGAAGATTTCTACTACCTTGTGTCTTTCCAGGAATGGTTGAATGCTATGCCTTGGCCGATCTTGGTGCAAGCATCAACCTGATGCCTAAATCAGTATGGAAGAAACTTTCTCTTCCTGAACTTACTCCTACCTGCATGACTCTTGAGCTTGCAGATCGTTCAATATCTCGTCCACTTGGCATTGCTGAGGACGTATTTGTGAAAGTAGGAAAGTTCCATTTTCCAGCTGACTTTGTGGTTGTTGATTTCGATGCTGATCCTAGGGTTCCTCTCATTCTTGGGAGAGGATTCCTAAGAACGGGCCGTGCTCTCATAGATGTATTTGAGCATGAAATCACATTACGTGTGGGTAATGAAGCTATTACCTTTAACCTTGATCAAACTTCGAGGTACTCCTCAAATTATGATTCTGAATCGGTTAACCGAATCGATGTCATTGATATTGTTTCAGAGGAGTAATCTCAAGAGTTTCTTGGTTATTCTCATAATTCTGTGAGTGGGGATCCCACCACATCTTCTCTACCTATCATTTCCGACTCTTCCCCTTCTCTCACTCCGTTTGAGAGAAGTGATTTCATTTTGGAAGAGATCGAGGATTTTCTCAAGTGTGATTCATTCCTGGAAGGGATTGATAACGCTGAGATTGATCTGGAGGGAGATATTCTTCTTCTTGAGAAATTGTTAAATCAGGACAATTCTCCTCCATTCCCTCCCGTTGAACTTCATAATGAGGAAATTAAATCAGTTGAGAAAACCGATGAATTTCCTGTGGTCGAACTCAAAGACTTACCGCCTCATCTTGAGTACGCATTTTTGGAGGGTGATGATAAATTACCCGTCATTATTGCTAAAGATTTAAATGATGAGGAAAAGACTGCTCTAATAAAGGTCTTGAAGTCACACAAGCAAGCCATTGCTTGGAAACTCTCCGACATAAAGGGTATCGACCCTGAATTTTGTACTCACAAGATTTTAATGGAGGATGACTTTAAACCAGCAGTCCAACATCAAAGAAGGGTGAATCCTAAAATCCAATGTTATCAAACAAGAGGTTCTCAAACTTCTTGATGCAGGATTGATTTATCCCATCTCTGATAGTCCTTGGGTTAGTCCCATTCACTGTGTTCCAAAAAAGGGTGGCATAACTGTTGTCACAAATGATGAAAATGAGTTGATTCCAACTCGATTGGTTACGGGGTGGCGTGTTTGCATTGACTATCGTAAGTTAAATGATGCCACCCGTAAAGACCATTTTCCTCTACCTTTTATGGATCAGATGCTTGAGAGATTAGCGGGAAACGAGTACTATTGTTTCCTTGATGGTTTCTCGGGTTACTTTCAAATCCCCATTGATTCACAAGATCAAGAAAAGACTACCTTCACGTGCCCTTATGGAACCTTTGCTTATAAACGTATGCCTTTCGGCTTATGTAATGCTCCAGGCACGTTCCAGAGGTGTATGATGGCCATATTCACCGACATGATCGGGAAAACAATGCAGGTCTTTATGGATGACTTCTCGGTCATTGGGGATTCGTTCCAAGCATGTCTCTCCAATTTAGAAAACATGTTGAAACGGTGTAAAGACACCAATCTTTGTCTAAATTGGGAGAAGAGTCATTTTATGGTCAAAGAGGGCACTGTCCTCGGCCATAAGATATCAAAGAATGGGATTGAGGTTGACAGAGCTAAAGTTGATGTCATTGCTAAATTACCTCATCCCGCTACCGTCAAAGGTATTAGGAGTTTTTTGGGTCATGCCGGTTTCTATCGTAGATTCATACAAGATTTTTCTAAAATCGCCCGGCCTATGACTCATCTCCTTGAAAAGGATGCTCCTTTTATCTTCTCACCCGAGTGCATCAAAGCTTTTGAAACATTAAAGAAAAAGCTTACTGAAGCACCCATTCTAGTTGCCCCCGACTGGGATTTTCCCTTTGAGCTCATGTGCGATGCAAGTGATTTTGCTATCGGTGCAGTCCTAGGGCAACGAAAAGCCAAACACTTTCAGCCTATCCACTACGCAAGTAAAACCATGACTGAAGCTCAAACTCATTACACCACTACAGAAAAAGAATTGTTGGCTGTGGTGTATGCCTTTGAGAAGTTTCGGCCATATTTGATCTTGACAAAATGTGTAGTGTATACGGATCACTCGGCTCTCAAATATCTCTTTGCAAAACAAGATGCAAAGCCGAGATTACTCCGTTGGGTTCTCCTCCTGCAAGAATTTGATATCATTCTACGTGATAAAAAAGGAGATGAGAACCTAGCGGCTGATCATCTATCCCGATTAGAGAACCTACACCAAGATGTTTTCGAGAAAAAGGAAATAAATGAAACATTTCCTCTCGAGACACTCAATGCAGTTACTTTTCGAGGAGATTCTACTACCCCATGGTTTGCTGACTTCGCAAATTACCATGCGGGTAACTTCATAGTGAAAGGGATGTCGACCCAACAGAAGAATAAATTCTTCAAGGATGTTAAACATTACTTCTGGGACGACCCCTACTTATTCAAAATCTGTGCGGATCAAGTCATCCGACGGTGTGTTTACGGACAGGAAGCTATTGACATTCTCAAAGCTTGCCATGCTGGACCCACTGGGGGCCATCATAGTCCAAACTACACCGCCAAAAAGGTGTTTGATTCCGGGTTTTATTGGCCCACAATCTATAAGGATGCCCAAGATCTCATCAAAACTTGTGAAGCTTGTCAGCGTCACGGAAATATTTCACAACGAAATGAAATGCCACAAAATGCTATTCAAGTTTGTGAAATCTTTGATGTCTGGGGCATTGATTTTATGGGGCCATTTCCATCATCTCGAGGAAATAAATACATTCTCGTAGCTGTTGACTATTTTTCAAAATGGGTTGAAGCAAAAGCTTTACCCACCAATGATGCCTGAGTTGTTGTAAAATTCCTGAAAGCTCTTTTTGCCCGTTTTGGAACTCCACGTGCTATAATCAGTGATCGTGGTACGCATTTTTGCAATGACAAGTTTGATAAAGTCATGCAAAAGTATGGTGTAACTCACCGTCTTTCTACTGTGTATCACCCACAAACAAGTGGGCAAGTAGAAGTTTCAAATCGGGGTATTAAAAGAATCTTGGAAAGGACTGTAGGAGAAAATCGTGCATCCTGGTCGGATAAATTGGATGATGCACTATGGGCCTTTCGTACAGCTTACAAAACACCCATCGGGTGTACACCTTACAAGCTTGTGTACGGAAAGGCATGTCATCTTCCGATCGAATTAGAGCACAAAGCCTACTGGGCTTTGAAACATGCTAACTTTGACCTCCAAACTGCGGGTGATCACCGTAAAGTTCAAATGAATGAATTAAATGAACTTCGTGATCAAGCATACGAGAACTCTTTAATCTATAAAGAAAAGACAAAGAAGATTCATGACTCTAAAATCAAGAACCGCATTTTCAACGTTGGTGATCGAGTCCTTCTTTTCAATTCAAGATTGAAGATTTTCTCAGGAAAACTAAAATCCCGTTGGTCTGGTCCATTCACTATTACAAAAGTTTATCCATATGGTACCGTTGAGTTATCTCAAAATGACGGTCCAAATTTCAAAGTGAATGGTCATCGTTTGAAACACTACTTTGGAGAGGATATACCACCAATGGTTATCCCGGATCTCCAAACTTTCCCCATGAACCAATGAATGCGGGGTCGAGTCAAGCTAGTGACTCGGTGAACAAAAACATTAGCCCACAACATGGGTTTTCACCCATGTCTCTGACTTCTTTCTCTTTTCTAACACCCAAGTGTGGGGGAGATACCCACATGTTGTATATATGTATATATCAATTTCAAAAAAAAAAAAAAAAAAAAAAAATGTGTGTGTATATAAAATAATGGCTATTAGTATTTCCCTTTCACGTTCTAAGTGTTGGTTTAACAGCCGGTACTTTGAATATTGAGGGCAATATTCAGTTCTAAGTGTGGGGGGGGAATTCTAGCGAATTTGATCATATGTACCATCTAGTACCCCCATTTTGGCTAAAATTTTAAAATTTTTTCTCACTTAGAACGCAATAAATGGTTATCAGTCCGCCATGTCTAACCCACATAAGGATTGGCTAATCCAGGAGCAAACGGCTCTTGGTAAAGATATATCAAATCCGTTTATGGCTTGCAATTTGCCAAAAATTGTATGGTTTTCGACTCACCATATCTTGTGAAGAGTTGGCTAGCCCGCAAGGTTATGGCTTGTGGTAAAGGCAGTGGAAAACCATAATTGGTAATCAGCTCACCAAAGATAATAATTATTTTATCTAAGAGTTGGCTAGTCCAGAAGCAAACGGCTTCTGGTAAAGATAAATCAAACCCGTTGACAGCTGATGATTTGCTCAAAATCATTTGGTTATCATTGTACCAAAGTATCACATACTAAAACAGTGGCTACTCCAGAAGTAATGGCTTTTGGTAAAGAGATAAAATCCATTAAATTTTCATAAAAGATTGCTAGGGACTAGCAATAGTTTAGTGTGGGGGATTGATGAGTGTGTAAATACTCATCATTTTTGTCGTATCTGAACTGCCAAAACATCCAAAAACACTCAGAAATGCATCAAAATACTGAAAATATCCCAGGGATTGTGTTTTATATGTTTTAAATGCAAAATGTTTGAAAACAATTGAAAAACGAACAAAGTTTGCAAAATTGGCAGTTTCAGTCCCTCAACTTTCAAAACTTGTCAAATTTAGTCCCTAGGCATTTGTTTTGTAAGAAAAGTCACCAAAGGTCCTTTTGAAATCATAAGTTGTCATATTTAGTCCTTTGGTGAAAAGTTTCAATAATTTACAAGTTTGGTCCCTGCACTTTTAGAATTTGCAAAAATGGTCCTTGGGAAAATTTTATTATTGGAAACTTCATGTATGGTCCCTGGATTATTGGAACATGGCAGGAATCTCCCTTGGTTTATTTTGGAAGATGTACAACTTTGGTCCTCTAATTTTCAGAAAATACAAAAATGGTCCTTGTAATTAAACAACAAACCAATCGGACCCTATTTTAAATAAAACCAACCCAAACCTAATCCTATTTATATTAAACCCAGCCCAATCCAAAAATATAACCCGGCCCACTCCATTTTAAATAAACCCAAAACCAAAACCAGGGTTTGACCTCAGTCAAACCCGTCTCCCTCACACAACCCCGCCAAAACCATCACTGCTCCAAAACCACCATCACCTTTACACCTCAACCCCCCACCTCATCACCAGCTGTCTAACCTCTCCCCTCCACCTCCACATCTCTCCAAATTCCTTTAATTACAAAAACCTGCTCGAACAACTTGTAAGACTTTTTAGCGCCAAAATCCTTTTTAACGATTGGGATTGATTTGAAGAAATCCAAAGGTGTAGAAGTGCTCAGATATGTCGACAAGGGATTTCCCAGTTGTTTTTAGTATATATAAGACAATGTAATAGAAATAAAAGTAGTAGTTAATTTTTAGTGTAATCGTAATTTTTATTTACCACTTATCTTATTGTAATTTCCAGTTTCAGTTATTAATGCAAGTTCATTTCAGTCATATTAATCTTATTTCAATCACTAGTGTTCTAAAAATCAGTGTTGTTTAAATTTCATGATCACTGTTAAGCTAATCAAGTTCAAATTCCATCCATAAGCTCTCAAAAGCTCCCATACCTTTACTATAAGCTTATACAAGCTTGATATAGCTTTCTGTAAGCTTATATAGAGAATACTAGTTCTTAAATTCAAGCAATGGAAAAAGTCAACAAAAGTCAACCTGAGGTCTCATAAGCTAATTTGGATTTTAAAAGCTAATCTGGAAGGCTTTTTGTGATTATCTAGCTTGTTGTTAACAAGCTAGGTGAGTTCTAGTCCTTGGTTCTTTGTTCACAGTCCAAAATAGTTGTAAGCCATTTTTCAAGTTTTTCTTAATTTTCTATAGTTACTGTACAATAGCTTGTTACTAGCTTATTACTGTTTTTTATTGCTTATTATTAGCTTCTACTCATATTTCATCAAGCTTATCAGTATTTAATAACCTCTGTCTTCTTTTTACTTAAAAAACTTATAAAAGCCAAAAATAGCCTTAAGTAGCTTAGCTTATTATCTAGCTTAATTTTGTTTTAAAAATTGTTAATTAGTGCTTATTTAAGTTAGTCAAATACAATTCATTAAATAAATCTAGCTTAAACAATTTTTTTCAGTTCAAAACCAAATCAGTCCTTTGTTAAGGGTTGTTTGGTTTAAGCAGTCACTTGGTCAATAAGTTGTTTTACTGTGCATTTACCTATTGCCCAACTTTGTACTAGCCTAAATAAGCCATATTAAGCAGATTTCATGTCATTGTTAGCCTTATGGATAGATTTGGCCATTTTACATACCCTGTGATCACATCAGACCTCAGTAAGCTCAAATAAGCCAAAATAAGCTACAAGCTTATTTGACCTTTGTTTCTAGCATTTCTGTGGTCCATTTGATCCATTTAGAGAGTAAACAAAAGGTGGTTTAGTCTTGTTTAGCCTGCACTCTTCTGCACAACCCTGCACAAAGCAAATCAGTATATACTGATTGCTGAGGCTGCTGAACTTACCTCAATTGTGGCTTATCCACATAAGCTCTGGCCTTGCTTTTTGGTTTTCTGAATAGCCCATAGTACTAGCTCACTTTTTCCCCCATAATATTCTACTTTTCAGCTTATTTGAATTGCTTAAATAAGTCTGCAAGTTTGCTATTTTTGAGTTTTCTGTTTAAGATTTGCATCTGCCAATCTTCTTATCAGCTTAATTTCTTGTGCTTATTTGTATTTTTCAGTTGTTTTGTGCTTAATATAGTGTATTAATCTTGTCCTGAGCTTTTGGTTAAGTTTTGAGCTTATTAGCTTATTTTTAGCTTATTAGCTCAACTGCTTATCTGCCCATCTGCTTATCAGGGCTTATTTAACTTGTGATTTTAATTTTCCTAGCTTTTAAATATTAATTTAGACTTAACCTAAATTTTTCAGATTTTTCTTAAGTCATTTGATATTTTTAATCTTTTTAATTAGTTTAAAATAGTAATTAAATCATAATAAATAGAATTTTAATCAAAAAAATATAAATATTTTTTACATAATTTTATTTTGTCATTTATAATCTAGGAAAAATATAATTATATTATTAGACCTTAAGAAAAACAAAAACAGAAAAATAGTGATAGCTTCCATTTAATAGAATTTATCTTTTTAAATTTTAATTAAGCATTTTTCATTTTTATAATTTTCTTAGCTTCTTTTCACTTAATAATATTTATAGAAAAATTTTTAGATTTTTCTTTGTTTATTTATTATTTATTATAATTTAAATTAGTTTAAATAATCATTAATTAGTAATTAAATTAATAATAATTAGATAAAAAGTATAAAAAATATATCTTCAGTCTTAAAATAAGTTTTAGGTTATTTTAGATTTATCTAAGTTAAAATTTTAATTTTCTAGGTTAATTTCCTATTTTCTTTTAATTTAGTACATTTTAAATAGTTATTAATTAATAAAAATTAATTAAATAGTCTAAATAAATAATTTTTTTTTCTAATAATTTTCTTTTATCTTTAGGTTTATAAAAAAGTTATTTTCATATTTTTAGGATTAATATTTCTTCATTTTCACTTTTTATTTTGTACGTTTACGTTTATTTAAATTTAAACGTACGTTTCTAGATTTCTAAACGTTTTAAGAAATTTGGTTTCCTGTATTTATTTCCATAGCTTGTTTAAAGCTATTTCCTTTTATTTCCTTAGTCCAATAATTCAAATCCCCTTTTCCATTCAATAGCACTTGATCACAATTCGTCTTTAAACACAATTTCACGCTTCGCTGGGATATAACGACCCGGGAAAACACTATACTCTTTGGTTAGTTGTCTTCAATTGGTTTGACTTTATTTGACCACATCCGTGGTTGATTTAAGTTGACTGTTTGAGGCCAATCAATTATGAACTCATAAATCATCTCGACTTTGAAGAATGGATACATAAAACATGAAACCTGTAAAAATCAATAATTGTATTATGATCACATAGATTTTACGACTGTATTATACAGGAATGAAGACAAAAAAATATCACATTAGAATTTAGCATGGGAGGTAGAATAAATTGACATCAATGATGAATTTCACAATCCTCTTGGCTTGGACGTATACTTAAGACATAAACGATACTTTTCACTGCAAGTAATTAGGGTTTTAGGAATTTGGGAGGGATAGAATGGTGCACGAATGAAAAAGAAGGACATTAGGGTTTTCTGCTGACAAAAGGGCGATTAAGATTTAATTACTTCCGGTTTGTTAGTTCAAAATTGTAGGGATGCAGTTAATGAAAAGATTAGCCGGATTAGTATGAGTATATCAATTTGGGAATGCAATGGTATATCACACAAATTTGCATGCTCCACAGGTTGAAGCACTTGTTTGTGGACGGTAAGATCCGGGTTCGAATCTTGTAATGGACTAAATTTTTGAACATTTTAATTAATCCGAATTTTAGTTGATTAATAGTTGCTTAGGTGGACTAAATGTGATGACATGTCTTTTAATAACAATTACATGGCAATGACGTGGACTTATGTGGCATTATCTACGTGTAACGCCTCCTGTTATATATAATATATATATATATATATATATATATATATATATATATATATATATATATATATATATATATATATATATAAAAGATACTTAGCTTAGAAAAATCTTAATCAATACTAAAGCCCATGTCCGCAGAAATGAATCTCACAAGAAGACGATGAAAGTGAGTGCACGGATATTACTAGGTTAGGGGCATCATAGGTAATTTAGTTTACCTAATGACAAGTAGGCTCGATATCATGTCTAGTGTCTGCCCTTGTGATCGTTTGTAAGAAGGATCCCAAAAACTTCTTACCTTAAAGCGGTTAGCGTATCCTCCGATACATTAAAGGCACTATCCACTTGGGATTATGATATCTCAAGGAGTTTGATGTAGAAACTGTTGTCTATATCAACTCTGATAATGCGAGAGATAATGTGGATTGATGAAGAGAGAGTGATGTTTGTACCTTCATAGGTTGTTGTCTAACTTCTTGGTTCTCCAAGAAACAAACCACTCTTGCTATCTCCATGACCGAAGCCGAGTATGTAAGCGCCGGAAAGGCATGTCAACAAGCAATATGGATGAAACAAGCCCTCAATGACTATGACATCCATCTAGATGATGTTCCCATTATGTGCTATAATAAAGGTGCTATTGACTTGAGCAAAAACCCCGTTCAACACTCTCGTACTAAACACATCGAAATTCGTCACCACTTCCTTTGCGATAACGTTCAGAAAGGAAACATTTCTATTGAGAAAGTTCCTTCTCAAGACAATATCGCCGACATACTAACCAAACCTCTCAAACGAGAATCCTTCAACTACCTTCGTCTAGGTCTAGGAATGATGAAACATATTCCATAAATCTCATGACTATTAAAGTCATCCCGCGTATCCCCCTCATGACTACTTAAATATTTCACGGGAAATATTAAAGTCATCTCGTGTGTCTCATCTCATGACTATTTGAAGTCATCTCCTTTCGTCTAGACTAGGTTCCCCTCGTCAAAAGAATTTATTAGGTATAAATTCTTTCCTCGTGTCAAAAAGTCTCACTAAAACAGCGAGACTTACTCGTCAAAAATCAAAATGGGACGAAATTTCATCCCATCAGATCACGGCTTCACTAAAAGTGGCACGACACCATTAAATTTAATGGTACCGTGGTACCGTGTATCTGATACATCCTGTATTTCAGTCCTCCTTTCCCACATTATACATTTTGAACCTTCCCAAGTTCTACAATTGCTGTCAAAACCAAACCTCACAACCCAAAATTCAATTACACCCTTTCAAGATCTTAATCAAGGCATTGATTCTCAAGATTACCAACCACTTTTACATCTTCAACATGACTTGCAAGTCATTTGACTTTACTTTTCTTTAATTTTGAGTCTAGGGTTTGTTCATGCATAAAAATTGAATTGGGGTTTTTCAATTTTAATTAAGTCTCTATGAAATTAGGACTAGTATTAAACAATGCATTACCTTCACGATTCCCTTAACTTAGGATTTGCATAAACCCATATATTTTAGTCCAAATTCGCTTTTGAGCAATTAGCTTTAAGAGGAATCATGTTTCGGATAGCAGTTATTGCATTAAGATTCCTTAACAATAATGTCTTTCAAACTTAAAACATTTTGGCGCCAACAATTTGAAGTCGCCAAACACCCCAATTCCATTGTTTTCAAAAAAATTCACGAAACTAGGATCATGAAACATTTTTCGTGCATTGTTGACGAAAACTAAAAACGTTTTCTCATGCATACATGATCTCACAAATATTGATCGAATTACATAATTAATATGTACTCTTCGACATACTTGCTTGAGCAAAAGTAATATTAGGAGTGTTTGGGTAATCTCATTATTTTTTCTAGAGTCGAGATTACGGCACCTCTACATAGTTTGCATATAGGCACACACTAGGCACGTGTCTTTCAATGAAATATTCTCAATGTTAACCTTTGATAAATTTTTCATAGGTAACAAGAGATTTCACATGTTTGATTACGATCATGAACTGACAGCCGAATACATTCCCAAACCATTGAACCAAACACCCCACTTTGTCACATACAAAGCTTCCATCACCTAGAGTCTCGTCTCTTCCACGAAGGACGTATTGTCGAGTCATCCTTTCTTAATCATGATCATATCCAAACCATGTTTCAAGAAATCGGATTCAATTGCTTGTTTCGAATCAATGATCTAATATGTCCTTGGTTTGTCCTTGAGTTTTATAAACAAGTTAAACTCGTACATAACGAGGATCAAACTTTGCCTCTACACTTCGTAATACGAGACCAAGAAATCTCACTCACTCTTGACCAATTTGCTAACATTCTTGAACGTACGAACCATGGTCAATGTTCCTACACGAAAAGTTGGTCTCTCAAAGCCCTCATGAGTCACCAAATTGAGTCTGGTCCTTACAATACCCTCATTCCCACTCCATGTGCGATTAAAGAGCACATTAGTCTTCCTCAAAAAGTTCATGGTTTTCTTAATGAAAATGGTGAAGTTGAGTTCTGTGAGTCTCATGAGTATGACTTTGATCCACTCAAAGTCTATGTTGATGAAATCTATCCACATTTACGTAGATGGATAGAAGTCATCCATGAAAATGTCTTCTGTCTTCCTCACAACCGTGAGCAACTTCTGGCGTGTTGTGCTCATATGTTGTATTGACTAGTCACCGAGCTACCCTACAATCTTGCTTACTTTGTGGCAAGGAGAATTTTTGGTGTCAGGGGTTGACTAAATAAGGCGATACCCTTTGGCATGTTCTTGACTCGTCTATATCGTTTTGTCATGAATTCGTTCCCTCACCTCCAAAACAATCGATATCTACTCGTTGATCCCCTATGGCTCCTCTAACCCAAAACACCTACACCTCTCTATATTGGGAATGTACATCATCTCAAGGAAATCATGATGATAGTTCAGTATCATGCTATGATGTTTCGTCCAGTGATGATGAATTAAGGTGTGCTCAAGTCAATGAAACTAATTTTAATTAGGATCTTTCTATGATAATTATATTAGGGATTAATACTATTTGCTATCTTGCATGCTTGACACTTAATCTATCACCTTGCATGAATATTTTATGTGATATTTGGATGATAGCTTATTTTGTCTCTTATGTTTGCATGCTTATGATTTTCTTGGCAAATTACATGATAATCTTTATGTGCTAGAAGTAGCTTAATATGGGACATATTAGGAAAATAAATCTTTAGTGATTTGAGGCACTATCATTTTCAGGAAATAGTTCCCCTAGAAAACATCCCTCTAGCTGCCCAGAACTAGCCTGCACAGGAAAATTCGTGACTATAGTGTCACAGTACCGTTAAATAGGCCACGGTATCGTTAAATTTAACGGTACCGTGTGGTATTTAAAGGTATCGTGCCCTTGTTTGACGGATTTTCACTGTTCCTCCTAAATCCCTGCATCCCTAATCTCAAACCTGCAAACTCGCAAACTCACATACACCCCAAGATTCCCTTACTACACCATAGGACACTACCATCACCTTTAATTCAAATTCACCAACTCTTGCCTATATAAGGCTTCACCATTGCAAGCTTATCTTGCACTTCATCTTCAACCTCACACAACTCAATCACCATGTCTTCCACACAAGGATCAACAAACCACATTTCCAAGAAACCTAGAATAACCGTAAGACCACCATCCAAACCTCTCTTTGTTGATCTAACAAAAGATGATGAAGTAACCACACCAGCTTCCCAAGCCACTCCCAACTCACCATCTCCACCTAATGCACCTTTCAAAACATCCTCTACTTATACAACATCTTCATCATCTCCTTCCTTCAACACCATGCCATCATCCATGGACTACACCATCTCACCCATCACTCCATTGGATTATGCCATGCCAACCCCATCACCAACAAACTCACCACCACCTCCTTCCCTAATCATCGGTTAACCTATCCAACCTCATCCCTATGATTTACATAGTGCTAATTGCCTATGTTGCCTCCATAACCGTAACCTCATCTTCTCCTTGAGAGATGAGATACATTTCATGTTCTCTTATGTGGAGCATCTTTTGACACCACCATCACCCCAAATGATGCCACCATCTCCACCACCTCCTAGCCCACAAAACTAAACATGTTCATGTTTAGTTTTTCAACAATAAACTTTTAGGACCCCTCTTGGAAATGAAGCTTGCCTCTAGCCATTAAGGATTTATGCTTCTTGTTGTCCTTCTTTTATTATGTTTGTCATGTAGTCATACCTATGTATGACATTTATTTTCATGAATGAATGGGCCTTTATGTGGTTGTTTTTATTTTAGTGCTTGGCTACTTAGCCAATCTTTTTATTTGTGGTTGGATATTTGTCATAAGTGCTACTTGTTAGATCTTGTATATTTGTTATCTAACCTTGTTTTGTAGCACGAATCATTGCTCGATTCCTTGGTGTCCTCCAAACGAGGGGGAGTATACATCAAGGGGGAGCCTGAGCAACCTTTTTGCTTCGACAAAAAGGGGGAGAAATGGGAGTAAACTCATTAAAAACTTGTTAAAACTAATTTTAACTTAAAATAAGTTTATGTTTTGTCATCATCAAAAAGGGGGAGATTGTTGACGCAAATAATGTTCTAAAAATGTTATTTATATCTTTTGATAACTTCACGTTTTGAGGATGACAAAATGTGAAAACACGTTACGTTAAAATTAACGTAAACAAGTTTTTAGTCGAAAGATCCCATTCTACACAAATCACTCTAGAACAAATTTACAAGTTGACAAATGATTATAGAAGTGAATTTGTGCTTAAGACTTCACATTTTAATGTGACAAAACATTTCTTTCAAAAATATACTTTACAAATTATTTTTGAATAATTAAGAAATGTTTTACTAGAAAAATAAGTTCAAAATACATAACAGCTATTTCCCCCCAAAATCAGCTCTAAACTTCCCCAAATAAGTTTTCACCAGAAAAGACAAAAAGAGGAGCATTTTTGTCTGGCACGATACCACGGTACCACTAAATTTAGTGGTACCATGTGTGGTTTAGTGGTACCGTGTCCCTATAACGGCCATATTTTTTCTACCTATAAATACCAGCCCACTTCACAGATTTTGGGCATCCTTTTTCACACAGAACTTTCTGAGTTTAATACTCTCACCACATTTTTTCTTCTTGATCATTTAGTTTAGTTTTCTTTTGTTTAAGAGTGATCCAATCATCTAACCTAGAGATCCTCTTCATTCCTCTTCTAGTGAAAGAGAAGAACTCAAAGTAACCAAGAAGATACAAGAGTTTTAGTTGTAGTTAGAGCACTTGTAACAATTGTTACACGCTTGTTGTATCCTTGTATACATCAAGATCATTTTTTTTAGAGAGTGTGAGAGAAGATCATTGTGATCTTATAGAGATAGTGAATATCTCTTGTAGCTTTTAAGCTAGTGTGTTGTTCAAGTTGATCAAGAGTTGATAGAATAGGTTGAGTCAAGTGAAAGGTGATCATTGTAATCTTGTGTGATCTTGGGGATCTCTTAAGTCTTGTGTGTTGAGTGTGTGAAGTAAAAAGGATCTGGTAGATCATGGTAGATTGGTGCTAGCTAAGATTAGCACTCGACATCTAGCTTAGTGTCGGAAATAGGATAAACGACGTGTACGGTTTTCTCCGCCTAAAGGGATGTTGTTGACATAGTGCTTGAAAATCTCGAGTGTGGTACTCGGGGAGTGGAGTAGGGCGGAGAAGATCTTCGTAGCCGAACCACTATAAATCCTTTTGTCCCGGTTTGACCTTTCCATCTCTTCTCTTTACTTTCATTACTTATAATTAGTTAGTTTAGTGTGTTGTTCATATTGGCGTTGATTGATTGCACATAAGATTCGAATCAAAGTTTTTCAATAGTAAAAGTTTTTGAGACAACTTAAAAACCGGTAAAACTATTCAACACCCCCTTCTAGTTTTCCACATCCTTTTCAATATCAACACATCTCGGAATGAGAGGTCGATAGATAATGAAGGGTTCTCCGTGAGAAATGAAACAAGTTTCTTTTGAGAGACACCTGAGTGGCTAGAAGGTTTAGTGCAGTGCGTCACTGGGTCCATGACGGCTTAGTCTTCAATACCGGTGTCACCGTTGTAACAACCAGTAGCATATGAGTTGAACCCGGTTTCTGCCCTAAGGTTGAACATATGGAGGGCTATTTCTTTTCACCCTTTACTTTACTTTTCTTTTTAATTATTCAACCCCTTCTTTCTCCTTTTATTTCTTTACTCCTTTTTCAATCATACCTAGGACTTTCTAGTTCTAAATTATTGGTATTGTCCATGGGTAGATCCCTCTGGCTCTGGCGGATCATAGGACGGTTTCCTAACCTTAGTCACCTTATATCTCCATGATTATCCTATGTTTGCCATAAAACCAATTATTTGAAAATCTCTCAAAGTGTTTATGAGTGTAAAACTTACATTATTTACACTTTGAGGGTTTTTCATTTTTTAGAAATACTCCCCCTTAACATGTGCTCATAAGTGTTTAAAGTAAATTTGCACATGTCGGGTAGAGTCAGCACTTTTAGAATTGATTGATTTTCAGTGAATATGACCGTTGCGAGACTCGTTTACATCACTAGTTAAACTAGCTTGAAATTATTACCCATCCAGGTCATATTCAAAGAAGAATCTCTCGAAATCCGTACACTCTACTTAGACAAGTCCATTGCGAGGTATATTTACATCACTGGATAAACCAGCTTGAAATTATTACCTGTCCGTGACATGTCTTTTCGATAGATGACTTTTGATATTCGTCAATTCGAGGGTACAATCTGAGTCGAGCTCATGCGAGATTTCAACTTTTAGTTACCATATTTTAATCACATACTTATTCTCCCCCTCAAAAATAGCATATTCATGTTGTTTTTAAGGTTTATGGGAAGAATTTCAACAAGAACTTTCGTGGTTTGAACAAAGATATTTGTTTCAAGTACTCCCCCTTTAACAAGGGCGTACTTGTTCTTTTGAGAAGAATTTTGAAAAACTTTTCAAAATTTTGATTAATTCCGCTCAAAAGTAAGAAGCTTTCGCTCCTTATCTTAGGATTGAGGCACTGAAGCGTACCTCAGGGTCCTTTCTTTACAGGTACGGGTTGTGCACTGTTATCTGTGCACAAGCCATAATAAAAAAAATCAAACAAGCAAATTATATTAATAAAAAAATGTATTCAACTCTTACATCACTTCGTGCTTCTAAAGACAGTGTAAACTGGATCAGGTCTTTGAAAATTCCTGATTGGGAACGATGGCCTTCCTCCAACATAACTTTCAAGCCGCCTCATCTGATCTCTGTGAAATAGCCTTGTCTCGATCTTCAGAATGAACTGACGAACTTCTCTTAATTGAGAAGCTGTCTACCTGCTGGTCTTGTATAACTCCCGATCTCGTACTCGTATCACCAACCCATCACAAACTTTCTTGAGCGTGTGGTCGCAGAACTTGTGAACCTCTTTGTACCCCATGAAGCAGTTGATTGTAAGATCACTCTTGTAAACAAACCCGAAAGTTGGTTCTTTCTTCATGGTGTACTGGGGCTTTTGGTTGATCTCAGGAAGAAATAGAATTGGTGTAGTTAGATTAATCTTCCTCTGATAGCTCTCGACCCCAAGCTACAAGTCTTCTACACGTCCTTGTATGATCTTTCTTCTGATGAAGTGTAGTATAGAAGTGATGAACGCTTAATTCAGATCAGTAGAGAAGTGTTGCATTTTCCCTTGAACCTTGATGAGATACATGTCTTCAAGATCATTGAGGTTCAAGTCTGGGAAATCTGCTTCTGAAAATGTGTAGATCTGCTGATCGTGTCTACTAACCTTGATTTCAGTTAAGAATGTATAATAATACCTCTTTTCTGCCTCTAAGAATAACTACAGCAAGTATCCTGAGGTCACTCATCACTGGAGTTGAAGACTTCTCTGTGAGCTTACTTTTGTACCATGTCTTCCTCTTCTCAAACCAGTGATAAATACCTAGTTGCGCATCTTGATCATACTACACTCTGTTTGAAATGAAGAGTCTTGTAGCAGTTTCTTCGATGGCTAGTTGTGGGTAGCTTGCTGCAGGGATCAAGGTTATGGAGGTTACGTATTTGGGTTGACATTTGATACCGTGCACGAGGAGTTCAAGATCATTGTTGAAGAAGAACTTACAAGGAACAACAGGTTGATCGAAAACTCTAATCACCGGTAAAGGCTTCGTCCAATCCGTGATGTGTGGTTGGTTGGGTTGAGAAGTACTATCAACTACATGCACATCCAGATTGGTCCAGCTGAACTCACTAGACATTGCTCGTGCAATGTTTTCCAGATGATATTCTAGTTCAGCTGCACTAGAAGACCTATCTTTAAGCAAATTGAACGCATCATTCTTGATTCGACGAAGTTCTCCTTTAGTCATCTTCTTGATGCGTTGGTCACGTTTGAGTTTTTGTGTGAACTCAAGCGTGCTACCTTCGATCATGGAGTCTTCGTCTACATGAGGTTGAGCACTTACAAGCTGATCGAACCATTCATTCCCTTTTGTCGTGTCTTCATCTAGCCAGGAGACAACAGTTGGTCTTTCAGAAGTTGTCTTCTATCCAGATTTAGATGTTGTCGCTTTTGTCTTAGGAGGAGAAGCTGGTTGATCTTGGTGTTGTTGAAATTTGAATTCCTTAGTTGCAGTGAACTCAAACTGATGCTCCATTGCTTTAGGTCCAGAGCCTGAAGCCTTGGGTGGTTGAGTGGCTGTAGTGGTTGCTGAAGGACCGACTGGTTCTTTAAATTATGAAGCAGATCCGCTGACACCCTTTTGTTTCTTGGCTTGGGAGTTTGGATCTGGGTCTTCGTCCTCTCTTGGACGTTTACCTTTGTTGACCTCAGCTTTGTATGACTCCTTCTCAATATTTGCCTTTATAGCCTCAGTGATGGCTATTTGCTCTGGAGTTGGTGAGGTAAGGCTTATTAATCTTTCAAAGAGCTTAAGTTGGAGCTCTTTCAGAGTTGGTTCTTTATGCTACGTCGGTTGGGATTGAAAGACAAGTGGAACTGTAGCCACAATGTTCTTGACTATTTCTTTGATGTTTGGATCAAGATACTCTTCTACCTTCTTGGATGCAATCTAAGGCAAGTACTTCTTTACGTACTCTTTAGTGTTGCCCTTGATCGCAGTGAGCATCCTTTCTTGAACGTCGTCTGTAAGAAACTCATCGACACGAGCATTGGTACTTTAAAGCTCATTCACTTATCCTATAAGGCCGGTGACCATATTAGTTAAGGTTTCGACTTGGTCACGTAGCTGGTCATCTTTCTTGGCACGTGCCAGCTTTGCAGCCTGTTTCACCCTTTTAGATGCTTGGGAGATTAGATCATCCCTTTTGAGCCTAGTTATCTTCCTTGTTTTCTTGCTTGTCTTGATTGTTGTTACTTTTGTTGTTGTTTTTGTTGGTGGTGGTGGTGTGTGGATGATTCAAGGGGTTGTTGAACTTTGGATGGAGACGCTTGTTGAGTTACTGGAGGTGTTTCATGAGCAATTGTTGGAGAATGTGGAGGAGTGGTTGGTGGTGTTTGAATATATCGGTCGGCTTCCTTTTCCTCAGCCAACCTTTCTTCTTCCTCCCCTTTCTTCTCCAATTCCAGCTCTGCAGCAGCTTTATTGATCTCTTCCTCATCACTAAACACCTTTTCTGTTTCTTCATCCTCATCCATGTCAAAGTCTTTGTCTTGTTCATCTTCATTCTTTTCCTTGTCATTACCGGGTTGATTAACCGGATCAGGACGAGGTGGAGTAACTTCTTTTTCAACCCTAGACCCACCGGGTTGATTAACCGGATCAGGACGAGGTGTAGTAACTTCTTTTACAACCCCAGACCCACCGGGTTGATTAACCGGATCAGGACGAGGTGTAGTAACTTCTTTTACAACCCCAGACCCACCGAGTTGATTAACCGAATCGACATAGGTCTGGTCTTCACCAAAGTCTTTGGCTAATTCCGCTTCCATTCTCATTTGTTCTTCAATCATCACCTACCCCCACCTTTTCTGATCAGCTTTATAGGACTCACGGCTCTCTTCTAACGCAATCTGTGTAGCTATTTCTTCCTTATAGATTGTTGATTCTTCATCGGTCTCCATTTCAGAATCGGATCCCTCTTCCTCAACAATCTTTTCTTCTTCTGGTTCGGGCTTAGCTATCTTAACCGGAACTCTCCTCTTAATGATTTTAGGAGCATCTGGTTTGATTTTCTTGGATGTGCTAGAAGTACTGCTTGACTTGCTTCCTTCCTTTGATCGAGTCCTAGCTGGAGCAGGCTCATCATCGTATTTGCAGAAGCCGACATGTCACTCATTGAATGCTTTATCATAGCTTTTGTAAGCTTTTGTTTATTTAATCTTGTCTGTCAGCAGAGCTTCAGGTAGTCTCATCCCCTATTTACGTGTACTTCCTTTAGGAATGTAGATTGAGCTGATGGTCTTGTCCATCGCAAATAGGTGCTTTTCTTGGTCTTCAAGACGCTGAGGGATGTTAGTGTTGTCATCAAGTAGATGACAGATGAGAAGCTTGGTGTAACGGACAAACGTAATTTTGGTGATAGGTTTGCTGTAGTGACTTTGAATTTGGTATACTATATCCTCCCAGATGAGTCGAGCATAGTCAATCTGCTTTTGATTTACAATACCCCAGAAGATTTGAAGATGAGACAGACGGGCGTTCTCATGACAACTTTCCCTCCCAGAGACAGATCGGGCCAAGATGTAATATATCGTTCTCCAAGGTTGTGGGATGAGCTTGACTTCAACCCTTGAGAATCAATGGTTTGTTAGGTTGTACATCGTAGCCAATCTCTATAAGAAAGTTGAGAACTTCTTCTTCAGTAGGTGTTGGATAGAATTCCTTGGCAAGTTCAGGAGCTTCTGGTAATAGCAAAGCCTTGCAGAGGTAGTTCACATCAACAGTCACTTCCTTTTGGTCCAGCTTGCATGTGAAAGATTCTTCTCCCAAGTCTAGCTTCATAGTATTCCACATTTGATGAATGTAGAGTTCGGGAATAGTAGCTGACTTGTCCAGCATGCTACTGCACTTATGTAGCTTGAGAATCTCTATAGCTATCTGACAAGTTGGTTCCGCACACTTTATCTTGTGAAATTCCACCCGAGCATTGTTCTTGCCAATTTCCACATTATAGTCTTGTGGAAGAATGTCAGCCTTGGTGAGCATTGGGAGTGGTTGTTGTGCAGCCATTTGTCATATCTGAAACATCAATCAAAAACAGATTTACAGGATACATGAACGTTAGCAAATTGTTAATTTTGTTATCATTCATGTGACCGTTATGTTGCTTAATTTTATTTTGCATGTTTAAGTATTATGAGTATAGCAATTTTCATCTTTGAACATTTTGTTTATTATTAGTTAAAGTTGATTTCCTTTTAATGTCCATTGAGCAATTTCGACAACTTGTGACTTGTATGAATTTCGACAGTTGAATTGCGACAGATCTCTACAACTGCGACAATTTTGACCAATTCCGACAGATTTATGATCCAATTTCGATGACATTTGATCAATTCCGATGGAAAAAACTGAATTGCAATAAGTCATGTCCAATTGCGATGGAAATTTGGAATTGTGATAATTTTGCCCAATTGGGATGAAAATTTTGAATTTCGACAAGTTTTGTGCAATTGCGAAAACTTTATCCAATTCCGATAGATTTTGCAATTCCGACAAGACTTATCCAATTTCAACGGATATTGCAATTTCGACAATTTCTTTTACAAGAAATTGCGAGAAACACTGTAGACGTACATTTTCCTGATTTCTTTGGCTACTATTGGTTTTCTTGTCCAATTCAAATCATATCACAAGTTATAATATGCTCATTACTTACACCTAAACACTTCAAAACACTGCCTATCAATTTTATAAGCAATTCCGACAAACCCTATTACTCAGAATCACCGGAATTCATTAAAACATGTTAGAAGTTTGTTTGACTGATCCCAATAGATTCCTATGATGTTTCAGAGTTCATTGATCCATAAATTAACATTTTTCGTCCATGAATCAGAAAGATTGAACTTGTTTGAGTTCATCTTAAACCCTACGCATCTAAATAGGTTCAAATGTGCTTCTGGGTTCGATTCGATGGTCAAATTATGTTATATGACATATATAAACACTATCCCAACAGATTAATTAGACTAAAACACACCCGTATGATTTATCCCAAATTTAGCGCATAAACCCTAATTATGAACATTCATCAATTCGTGTTTCTGGGTGTGATTAAACACTCACAACATTTTAAGGACTCAATTCCGACCCAAACCCACCATTCAATTTGCAAGAATTATAATACACTTGGTAGGATGTAAGTCCTTTAAAACAAGTGTATATGATACTTTGAGTTAATATGATTAAGTATGCGGAATCTACTTAACCACACTTAGAAGGTTATTTGTTATTGGAAATGGAACAGTGATGCTTGTGTAATGAACAATGAACACCGAAAGTGTAACACTAAACGATTCAATATTATTAAGAATAATACGAGTGATCTTCACTATCACTAGGGTTACAAACCTTGAATCTCTATTACAAAGAAAAACTATCTTCTATCTTGTTCTATCAACTGAGTTAGTTTTTCTAATAGTTACATTCAGCACTTAGACATACATGTAACTAAGATAAGATCTTTCCTTTTATACAACAAAGGAGATCTTTTCAATAAATGATAAGTATTGTCGAACTACTTGCTTGCTTGAGTGTGTCAGTCCCTAAGATACAACTTGTATCTGTGTATACAACTTGTTGACTGAACATCTATCAAAGATATTATATACCGTATATCTTTGACTTTTATACACAAAATATCTTTGTATACTTATCCATACAGTAGTAGAATACGCGACACTTATCTCTTCAACAGCAGTATCTGATGTACTAGCAGTAGAATCCTTGCGGCAGCAGAATCTCTAACACTAGCAGTAGAATGATTTACACTAGCAGTAGTATAACACTTAGTGTATTTCCTTGGGCAGAACTGACCTTGTGAATGTTTAATTCCCAATGCTAAGCTTCAGAACATTTAATTCCCAACAATCCTCCCCTAAACATGTGATTTCCCTAAATCAACATGTTTCTTCTGAATTAAATTCTGATTGTGATGATCTTTCAAACACTAAATAGTCAGACTCTTGATCTGAGCTTTCCTCTGTTCTGTAAGACTAACTATCTTTCTGTCTAACTCATCTGCTTTCTATGAATCTCTTTCAGCAATAACATCATCTTCTTTGTCTTGAACATAAGCAGTACCTTGAATAAAAGATGGTGCAATTTCCTTGGATAGAGGAATTATAAGAGGCAATGGTGCTGTGTATCTTGGATGCTTGTTCCAAGAAGTCAAATCATCTTCCAGCATGCCTTTGCAAGTGATGAACAAACTTAGTGAACTGAAATTAAAACTGAAAGAACTTAGATAGAACTTTCTTCATTTGAATGCTTCATCCCCTCTGAATATATATAATACTCCAGAATCTTCATTTGAACTTTCTTCATTTGAAGAGCTTATTCCCAGTATCCATCAACTGAATGGTTGTTCTTATTATTGGCTGAATAATAAGACATGTTAGCTTCTCAAAAAGCTGACATCAACATCTTGTATGCTCTTGTTCTTTCCATTGTAGGAGAAGATACAACAACTGCTGCTGAGCCAGGTGGTTTTCGAAGGGGGGTATATATTATATTCAAATGATAAAAAGTGAAGTCATGAAACTACTCCCTTCCTAATCTTTCTCCCCTCTTTGTTTAATTATAAACTACCTCCCCTGATTATGAGCATACACAACCATAACTTTTCTTCCCTTACTGGTTAATCTTCCTCCCCTGAGCTTGGAAGATTTCTCACCATGTATCAAAATATTTCCTCCCCTGTTTGGAAGATCTCTCACCATGTACCAATTAGAACATGTTTTTCAGACAATGGTGTACATGTTGGCCATCAATTCCTTAAGAGTTTAATTAGCTGCCCTCATCACTTTCAGGTGTGTTAACTCCTGTGAGAAGTGAATCATGGGGCATTGACTCATTATCCATCATTTGATGGTTTTCTGAGCCACTTTGAAAATCCTTTTTAAAGAAACTTTTGACTTAGCAGTATGAACTTGATTTTATGATTGAAAAATTATACTGCTTACAACCATTTTGAAGGGATTAAGTGTATAACAGACACTTAATCAAGAATTCGGTTTAACTTAACCTCTGGTTGTGTGAGAACCAATATTTTCAGTTATAAATAAGTGCATGTGTACAGATAAACCCATTCAAAGGGCTTTCTTGACAGGTTTTCCAGCTTGTGACAATTGTGTCTTCTGACACAAGTGTTAGATGCACATTTGTTCGCTGTTCTTTCTATCAGATGTCCTTAGACTTTCTCATTATACTAATTAAAGTATAAAATGATAGAAAGTGAGTTGAGTCAGTTACTATCTGACCAACTGAGCCATCAAGTCAATGTGAAACATCAGAATCAGGTTTCAAGAAAGAAGTTTTAAAGAATCAATTAAGTTAGGTGTAAACCTTTGTTAATGAATCCCTAAACTCAGTCTATCATGAACCTATTATGTCAGCAACTAGTAGAATCATTCTGCTGCTCATACATTTCACTTGAAACTTCCTTTGTGCTCAAATTTTCATACCTGAAAATGTTAGCCCAAAACCAAGAAACAAGATGCAGAGCATTTGTCTTATAGCAGTAGAATCATATGACTAACAGTATGAACAAACAATCTAAATTTGTACCAGCAGTACAAACTTTTCAATAACAGTACCAATTTACAAAGCTAGCAGTACAAACAAAAATTTATATACAAAAACACATCAGTTTAAAAATTTTAAGGATTAAGCATTCCAATACGTGCTACCAAGTACTGAAACCTTCCAACATCAAAAGCTTTAGTTAGAAGATCTGAAAAGTTGTGATCAGAATCATTTTTAAGAACTTGAATAAACTTTTTCTCATTGTAGTCTCTAATAAAATGATGTCTAATTTCAATGTGTTTCGTTTTAGAGTGTTGCACTGGGTTTTTAATTATGCAAATTGTACTACTATTATCAATATAAATGACAGTGTTCATAAAATTGTACCCATAGTCAAGAAGTTGATTTTGAAGCCAAAGTAATTGACCACGGCAACTTGCAGCAACTACATATTCAGCTTCAGTTGTCGAAGTAGCCACAATTGTTTGCTTCTTACACTGCCATGAGATAAGTCTACATCCAAGGAATTGACATCCTCCAGTTGTTGACTTTCTATCCAAGCTTGCACCTGCATAACACTATCTGAATATGCTACCAAGTCAAAAGGTGATTCTCTAGAATACCATAGACCCAACCTAGGTTGACCCTTAAGATATCTAAATATCCTCTTGACAGCTGTTAAATGAGAAACCTTAGGAGTTACTTGAAATCTTGCACAAGCACAAACAGAGAACGTGATATCAGGTCTTGATGATGTAAGATACATCAAGGAGCCTATCATAGATCTGTATGTGTGTACATCCACATTGTCTCCATCTACATCTTTAAGAAGTGGCTTCTCAGAGTCCATTGGTGTGCTTGCTACTTTTGAATCAGCAAATTGAAATTTCCTTAGAATCTCTGCAACATATTTATCTTGGCTGATAAATATGCCTTCACTTGATTATTTAACTTGCAGACCCAAAAAGAATGTAAGTTCCCCCATGGAACTCATCTGAAACTTATCATGCATAAGTTTCTCAAACTCTAAACACATCTCCTTCCTTGTAGATCCAAAGATGATATCATCCACATACACCTGTACTAGCAAAAGATCCTTCTTGTGCTTCTTGATGAATAATGTCTGATCAATCTTGCCTCTTTGAAATCCATTTTCAATTAAGTAGGAAGCCAGTGTTTCATACCATGCCCTTGGAGCCTGATGAAGGCCATAAAGAGCCTTAACTACCTTGTACACTTTGTCAGGATGGTCTGGGTCAGTAAACCCTGGAGGTTGTGAGACATATACCTCCTCTTCAATAGTATCTTATAGAAAAGCACTCTTGACATCCATTTGATAAACTGTGAAGCCCATAAATGAAGCATAAGCAAAAAATAACCTAATGGCTTCAATGCTTGCTACTGGAGCAAACACCTCTTCATAGTCTATCCCTTCCTCTTGTGTGTACCCTTGGGCTACTAATCTAGCCTTATTCCTAATTACTATGCCCCTTTCATCCTTTTTATTTCTGAAAACCCATCTAGTGCCAATTACCCTTACACCCTTGGGTAAATCAACTAGCACCCATACCTTCTGAATCTTAAACTGAAGAAGCTCCTCTTGCATAGCTTCTACCCAGCTTGAATCATCTAGGGCTTTAAGAACATTCTTTGGTTCTGCTTGTGATAGAAAACATACAAATAAGCAAGAGTTGGAATACTCATGCTGCTTTGATCCATAAAGAGCATCAAGAAGCCCTTGTTGGTCTGAAGACATTAGTTGTTGCCTTGTCTTCACCCCTGATTGTACATCTCCAATCACATTGTCCAGGGAGTGGACTTTGTGAATCCTTGTGTGTGGAATAGTAGGAACTTGATAATGAGGTGGGAGATTATTGAAATCCACCTCATCTTCTGAGAAATCTGCTTCAGTTGAGTCTGATGGGCCAGCAGTAGAAACATTTGGCCTAGCAGTAGAAACATTTGGCCTAGCTGTAGGTTGCTCTGTCTCAGCAGTAGAAACATCATTTGTACTGCTACCTTGATTTTCTTGTTCCTCAGTCTCATCTTCCTTGTTTTCAGCTTCAATTCCTTCTTTAGGTTCATCAGAAGAAGGTTCATCATAAGAAGTTGAATCCACACTTGTCCATATTGGCATCATCACATAATCTTGATCTGTCTTCTTTTCTAACCCTGCCTCATGTGTTACATCATCACAATCTGAACCTGAAAATTCATTAGTTTCTGCAACAATAGGCACATAATTCATTGATTTGGTTAGAGACTCAAGATCAAATAGCCATTTGGGGCCTTCACCTGCTACATTGGATTTGTTTTCTAAAAATTCCACATGCAGGTTTTCCTCTACTCTTCTAGTTCTTGAGTTGTATACTCTAAAAGCTTTGCTATAAAGAGAATATCCAACTAAGAATCCTTCATCTGCTTTACCATCAAACTTTCCTAGATGGTCTAAGGTATTCAGAATTGTCACATGACATCCAAAAGGTCTAAGAAATCCTATTGCAGGAGTTCTACCCTTAAAAAGCTCATATGGTGTCTTATTGTGAGATTTGACAACCAAAACCCTATTCTGGACATAGCAAGCAGTATTAACTGCTTCAGCCCAAAAAGTGATAGGCAACTTAGAGTCGGCTAACATGGTTCTAGCAGCTTCTATGAGTGTTCTATTTCTCCTCTTATCAACTCTATTCTGCTGAGGAGTTCTAGCAACACTAAATTCTCTCCTAATACCTTTTTCATTGCAGAAGTTATCCATAACTCTATTCTTAAACTCTGTCCCATTATCACATCTAATGACTTTTACTTTCTTGCTTACTAGGTTTTCTATCTCTGTAATGAATGTTTTAAGAATTCTAGAAGTCTCATCCTTAGAACTTAAAAAGAAAACCCATGTAAATCTGCTATAGTCATCAGTAACAACTAGACAAAATCTTTTATGCTTTATACTACTCACATTTGTAGGTCCAAATAAGTCCATATGAAGCATAAACAATGATTGATCAATAGAGTTAAAAATCTTGGGCTTACAAGTGGCTTTATGTTGTTTGTCTTTAAGACAAGCAATGCATGTTTGGTCATTTTCAAATCGTTTTTGAGGTAAACCTCTTACCAAACCATCCTTAACAATCTTATTTATGGTTTTGAAATTAATGTGACCAAGCCTCCTATGCCATTTCATAGATTCATCCAATGTGGCCTTTACAACTAGACAAGTAAGTGTCTCTTTAGGAACAATCTTCTTCATATCAACACTGTACATGTTGCCCTTTCTTGGAATTTTAAGAAGTACTTGACTTTCATCAGACATCTTAAAATCAGAAAAAAGTACAAGACATTCAGTGTCAGTAAAAAGAATTTTGTTCTTTTTGTCACACATTTGTGAGACACTAAAAAGATTATACTTAAGCTCTTGCACATAGTACACATCTTCAAAATCTAATTTACCGGTTTTAAGAGTACCTTTACCAGTAATTCTTCCTCCAATTCCTCCTCCAAAGGTAACATATCCTCCATCTAATGATTGAAAGTCCGAAAGATAAGACATGTTGCCTGTCATGTGCCTTGAACACCCACTATCTGAATATCCTTGATATTCATCATCTGTTGGTGAATGTCCCTGCACACAAATAAGGAATTAGTTATCTTGGGGAATCCAAGCCATTACTGACTTGGATTTTCCAGGTTGATGAGTGCCTATTTACTCATCATTTTATGCCCATATAATACATAAAAAATACTAAAAACGGCCAAATATACCAATTTATACTGCAGATATCCTTGGTTTGTGTTTTTATGTATTTCAGGTACAAAGGATTGAAAATAGAGCGAAAACGGACATTTTTGGATCGTCTCGACAACATTTTTGTATTTCATCAAGTAAAGACGAAGTCAAAGTCAACCCTCAAATATCATCATTTGTCACAAACAGCCCTTGGAATAATATTACAGAGTTGGTCCTTGAATTTACAGATTTGGCAGAAATGGTCCCTCAAAGTTAAAGTTAATTCAAAATTTTATCCCTAAAACCAAACCCTTTTTAACTAAACCAAAACCAAACCCAGCCCACTCCACAACCAAGCCCAACATCAAAACTAAAACTCGGATCCACCCACTCAACCCATCCCTTTATTTAACTAATCCCAGGGTCAAATCAAAATAGTCAACCCACCCACCTTTCTCTTTTCCCGCTTTCCCCTTTCCCCAGACCATCATATCTCAGACATCCATGTCCCCTCTCCTTTTCCTGCTACAGCCAACCTATTTCCCCCCCATGCGCAACAATTCACAAAGTCAACCATTTCCACTCTGGAAATCCACCCAGCCAATTTTCCCGCCAAAACCCATTTAAGGGCTGTGATGAACTCAAGATGATCCAAGGGCTCAGAATTGATCAGAGAAGAAGACAATGAGGAACCCTAATTATTCTAGTATAAATAGACATCATTGTAAGCCTTAAAGGCTAGTTAGTTAGTTAGTTAGTTAATGATTAGTAGTCGAATTTTAAGTTAAAGTTTTTAATCAGTAGAAATTGTAGTTCCAAGTTTTAATTCAAGCTTATTGAAGTTCATTTGTCTTTAATTTTATTAGCATTGTACTAACTTCTAAATTTAATGAAATTTCAAGTTTTAAATTTATCTGTTAATTCGAATTAAGCTCTAGTTACTGTTAAAATAGTTCACAAGCCTTCCTTACTATTCCTATAAGCTTATATTAGCTCAGAATAGCTTTTTGTAAGCTTATAATAGATTCAAACCATTTTAATTTCAAAAAGTCAAAAATAGTCAACTATGGTCAAAATAAGCTATGTGGATGATAAGCTAGCAAGGGAAGAGCTTATTGCTGTCACTAGCTTGCCATTTGACAAGCTAGAGCTTGTAGAGTAGCTCCTCGAGCCATTAAAGCCCTGTTTGAGCAAGGGCAATTGTGAGTGAATTTCCATTTTTTCCCTTTTTACTGTTCATCGGCTTATTTAGTGCTTATTTTCCTTTTTTGTGCTTATTTGTTCTATTTGATGCTAGTGTGATAGTTAGTACAAGCTTGATCTCATTTTTTGCTTAAAAACTCAATAAAAACAAAAAATAGCCTAAATCTAGTATAGCTTATTTTAGTGCCTATTTTCTGTGAAATCTTGCTTTTTAGGACTTAATTGAACTTAGCACATGTGTGTCTTTCAAAGTTGTAGCTTAAAATAGGTCTTAAAAGCTTTAAGCTCAAAACAGCTTGTTTAAAGGGCTGTTTGGATCTGTGTGGAAAATGGGTAAAAATGATGAATCACTGTTCATTGGTCATTTGGGTAGGATTGATCTAGCTTAAATTAGTCTAGGTTAGTAAGTTTTAGGAGATTTGAGCTTGTTTGGAGGGTTTTATAGATTTCAAGTTAATAGTGAAGGTTAAAAAATGGTTACTGATCAAATCAGCTTAATATAGCTATAAGCTATTTTTGTGCCAATTTTTAGTAATTTTGTGTCCATTATAGTCTATAAAGTCAATAGCCAGTAGTGATTAAGTTTCATAAAGCTTGGGTTCATAAATTGCTAAAAACAGTCCACATCAGAATATAGCAGCCTGCATATTTTTAGTTTTGCCTAATACGGCCCTTATTTTTGATTTATCATCTTTTCATCATAAGCTCTCTTGTTCTGAAACTTTGCACTTTTACTGTTCTATTGCTTGTCTAGTTATTCCTATTCTTTTTTAGATTTTTTTAATTAACTTTTGCAAGCTTATCTGTAGCTTAAAGATGCCCTTTTTGCCCTGCACACAACAGCAGACCTCAGATTGCTTAATTGGTTTCGATTCAGTGCTTATTTGCTTGTTCTTGTGGCTTATTCTGAGATATTTAGTCCATTTAGATTAAGTTTAGCGTAACTTAGCTTATTTCAGTTTCTAGTTAGCTTATTATAGCTTATCAGTCCAGTTGCTTAAGTTGCCCTTTTGCTTGTTTTCCTTTAATACCTACTGTTCTGGTTCTATAGCTTATTTCTGAGGTTATTTGTGGTTTTTAAAAATAGTTTCTTTTATAAATTTAGCTTATTTTAATGTGCTTGTTAAGTTTGTCAAAAGAAAAATTAAAAAAAAAAAAAAAAAAAAAAAAATTCAAAAAAAAAGTTGAGACCAGGGGTCGAACCTGGGAACTCAGCTTCACCAAAGCCTCACAACACACACCCCATGCCAATTGCCCTTGGGACTTGTCCTGGTATTTCTTGCATGATTAATTCCTTTAACCAGTTTTTGTTTCTTTTGCTTATTGCCCCTCTTTGGCTTAATTCCAGCTTATCTGAATAAGCTGGCACCTCTAGCTTATTTTTCCTAGATTTAGTTTATTATTTAGCACTTTCTTGTAATTTTTAAGAATTTTTCATTTTCATTTATTATTTTTAATTTATTTTTCTTTTAAATTTAGTTTTTAATTCATAATAAAAAATATAAAAGTCAAAAAAATATAGTTCTTTTTTCTAAAATTTTCTTTTATCATTTAGGACTTAGGAAAAATAAATTTGCAGTTGTAGGGTTAATTTTTAAAGATTTTAGTTTTTAAACTCGTTTTTGGAATTCCCGGTTAACGTTTTTAGGTTAATTTCGTTATTTGCTTTATTCTTTTTGTTTACTCACTTTCCATAACTTAATTAGAATTAAAAAACACAAAAATCCAAAATCCATCTTTCAAGCACTTTAATTCCAAACCTTACACGAAATTCTCGATTCACACCTCGTCGGGAAACGACCCGGGTAACACTTGCCCGGTATCTCATATCGTATTCACGGGTTTTGCAAGTTGCCTTTTTCCAAAAGGGTTGGCTTGTCAGTCCCCGCGCCTTACGCGTATTTGATATTTTTATACTTATACTCCCACACGAATCAGTTTTTGGCGCCGCTGCCGGGGAGGTTGTGTTGCGACAATATCGTTAAGGTTTAAACGATTAGTGACTTGAAGATCCTTCCTCGTGAAGTTATCGTTTTTATTTTGTATATATTTTCTTATAAAAACCAAAAATTTTGAAAAATCACAAACACTTTTCCTAAACTGTTAAAATAAATAAATAAATAAATAAAATAAAACCCAAAAATATTTTCTTTTATTTTTCTTCTTTATCCTCTTAAACCGTTTAATTATATCTTCTTATCCCTCTTTAATGTTTAATTTTTATGTCGTCACTCGACTATCACTGTTTTCATTGTAAAAGTCCAGTAGGTGATGATCATCGTTGTTACAAGTGTTTGTGTGAGCGGTGTGGAGGTAATTGTAGAGACGGATTTTGTAATTGGTGCAAATCATTCATTAATCAAAATCCAAAGTCTTTCAATAATTCTCAAGGTTTTTCCGACTACCCTCCACAATCCCAGCTATCTTCATTCAATCAGCAAAATTGCTTTAATTGTAGAGATCCGTTGGGAGATGATTCACTTTGTGAACGGTGTTTTTGCAAGGAATGTGGGTTTACTCATGGACTTTGTATATGTTGCACTTTTGAAATCGGAAATACATTCACTTATCCAAATTTTCAAAACGATTTCAACCATCCTCCTCAGAATTCATTTGAGCAAGAACCGTGCTATCAAAATTTCAATGATACATTGTTTCAAAATGCTCCGAATGATCCTTGTGCAAATTGTGGGGGTCCTCATGACGATTATCAATGTCAACCGTGGAATCAAGAACCTAATCCTTGGTATAATACTTCCGGTTTTGACAATTTTCAACCCCCACAATATTCCATCATTCATCCTCATGAAAAATATATGGGAGAATTACTAGCCGAAGAACGAGCTGCTGAAAGGCGTTCCAAATTTCTCACGGCTTCCATTCTCGATGAAGATGATGAGGATACTATTCAAATGAAGGAATATTATGAGAATTCGTCAGCTGCAATCACACCCGTCCAGAAAAATCAGGAAGACAAGAGTATTGCAGAATTGCTAGCAGAAGAGCAAATGGAACATATAAAAGCCATTTATGCTAGCAATAATGATGAGGAGGACGACGAGGAGAGTGTTATTCCTTTGAGCGATATCATTTCTCAACTCCCTCAATCTATTACAATCACATCCATCTTACCGACTATGGACTCCGAGGACACTCTCATTATGGGGGATGAGCATCTTACCACTATTCCTGAAAAGGAATCGGACGAATTCATAAAGTCTAGTGTTGAGAAACTTTTCCCAATCCCAAGTGAGTCTGAGGATATATCCGACAGTGAATGTGATTGGTCTTTTTATGATGATTATCCTCTTGAACTTCGGAGGATTCTTCCGGGATTTTCTCTAACCCTCTTTTCAATTCCAACGATGATTTTTCCTCTAGTGATGACGAATCACTTTCGGATGAGGACGTTCCAAATGAAAGTATCAAAGTCTATTCAAACTCTCTTTTTGAATTTGATGTCGAGTACTTTTCTAGCAACGTAAATCCTCTTTTTGATGAAGTGTTAGAGAACGATGAGGTCAAGGACTCTATTATTTCTAAACTTGATGATATGACCTCAATTGTTAATCCCGAGATTCAAAAGGACATTCTTTCTCCAACATATGTGACATTTCCCTTTGAGGATCGCCATTATATTGACTTCACATATGTCGTTCGAGTTTTTCTACCTTTCTTCTCCTATACGGTGACTTGTCCTTTCCTTCTCTCCTTTGGGAGTGAAGACAACATTTTTAACCCCGGCATCTCCATTTATCATTCTTTTGAGCCGAGTGTATCTCATCGGTGTGGAACTTTCATTAAAATTCAATGATTATCCAAACATCTTGAATGAAAGTCCGATGAAGATTTTCTCTTCCACTTGCTTTCCCATGGACCAATGAATTCGGGGTCGAGTCAAGCTAGTGACTCGGTTAACAAAAACATTAGCACTTCATGGGTGACAACCCATGTTTCTGTCTTCTTTCTATTTTCTAACACTAAGTGTGGGGGAATTCCTCTACTGTGCTTTGTTATTGTGTGTTGTTTGCTCTTATTTTCAGGTTTCCCTTAGATCGTGATGATTGATGCGCCTGTTTTCAATCCAGCTGCCCAATATCCGATCTTTTTGCTAACGATTATCTAGGGATATCTTTTAATCCTTTTTTGTGAAAAAAGATTTCGTTCCCACACTTGGCTAGTAGTATTACCTTTTTACGTTCTAAGTGTCGGCATAATAGCCGGTACTTTGAATATTGAGGGCAATATTCAATTTTAAGTGTGGAGGGGGGGGGGGGGAGGAAGTCTGGCGAATTTGATCACATGTGTACCTTCTAGTGCCCTAGTACCCCCGTTTTGACCAAAATTATTAATTTTTTTCTCGTTTGTAAATAAGAAATTGCATGAAAAAGAAGTGCTTTGCACATAAAAAAAAAAGTGTTTAGTCTTGATTAGGTTAGAACAACGGGAATCCCGACTCTGCTAGAGTGTTGATCTGGCTGCTTCCTTAACAATTAGACTAAGGTTTTACGATTTGTGCAAATAAAAATGCTAAGCGTGGAGTAGTTGGTTCTCTTTAGAGCTTATATAAGTAATCTATGGCTTTTCCTCCCAAGAGCTCCTAATCTGAATAAATTAGTGTTGTTTTCAAACGTTTGAACGTTAAAATCTTTTTGTTATGCAAAACAAATTTTTATACAATTTTGATATAGAGTCCGAGTTCAACTTTTTGTTTAAATTTTGGAGAAAGCATACCTTCTAAAAAAAAATGAAAATGAAAAAAAATGAAAATGAAAAAAAAAAATGAAAAAATGGAATGATATTGCAAAATGAAATAAGTTATAATGTTGCAAAAGTAGAGATGTATATATTGTTTATATGAATAAATGTAGGAAACTTGCTTTTTCTTAAATTTAAATCAGAAGTTGAACTAGCATTCGTCATTTTTGTCATAAAGGTTAAACGATAATTTGGTAGATTGTTGATTTCAAAGACCCCGAAAGCTCCGGTATTATTCTCTGTGAGGTGTCAAAAGCCTGGTCACCTAAAACCAACTGGTTTGGGATGTGCCGAGAAGAAAGCCGCTATATGGAGTGATCTCACCTTTGAGTCTCTAATCTCTAAATGATCGTTTGTTGCAATTTATTTAAGTATTTAATAATAACTTAGTGAGAATATCAAAAATATTTGAAATCGAAATCCCGCTGATTCCGGTACTATTCTCTGTGGGGTGTCAAAAGCCTGGTCACCTAAAGCCAACTGGTTTGGGATGTGCCGAGAAGAAAGCCGCTACATGGAAAAGGCCCTTTTCGATCCTTAGATTTTCGAGGTTCCCGGTAAATTAGTATTTGAGTTAAACAAGTAGCATAGCATAATAAATGTCGATTTTTGCGGTCAAAATTTTGAAAATAATCACACTCATCTAACTTCTTGAATAAATTGTGGGAGTGAAAAGTTAAGTTTCGGCTTACATAGATTATTAGTATAAGTAGCTTTAGCATTTTACAAAAACATTTGCACATTGAGTTGAAGCTTAGTTGCGAGTATTAAAAAGAGGATGACGATTACAATTCCCTGGAGACACCCATTTTGTGTGAATCCCGTTCCATGATACCATTTTTGAAAATCAAGCATGTGTCTATTTTTGTTCTAGTTTAAATTTCTTGCATTGAATAAAAAGTCAAAACGAGGTATCCTTGGTATTCTTTTGATCATTTCAATACTTTATATGATCGGATTGCTAGGGACTAGCAATTGATAGTGTGGGAGGATGATGAGTGCCTATTTACTCATCATTTTAAGCCCATATAATACATAAAAAATACTAAAAACGGCCAAATATACCAATTTATACTGCAGATATCCTTGGTTTGTGTTTTTATGTATTTCAGGTACAAAGGATTGAAAATAGAGCGAAAACGGACATTTTTGGATCGTCTCGACAACGTTTGTGTATTTGATCAAGTAAAGACGAAGTCAAAGTCAACCCTCAAATATCATCATTTGTTACAAACAGCCCTTGGAATAATATTACAGAGTTGGTCCTTGAATTTACAGTTTTGGCAGAAATGGTCCCTCAAAGTTAAACTTAATTCGAAATTTTATCTGTAAAACCAAACCCTTTTTAACTAAACCAAAACCAAACCCAGCCCACTCCACAACAAAGCCCAACATCAAAACTAAAACCCGGATCCACCCACTCAACCCATCCCTTTATTTAACTAATCCCAGGGTCAAATCAAAATAGTCAACCCTCCCACCCTTCTCTTTTCCCGCTTTCCCCTTTCCCCAGACCATCATATCCCAGACATCCATGTCCCCTCTCCTTTTCCTGCTACAGCCAACCTATTTCCCCCCCATGCGCAACAATTCACAAAGTCAACCATTTCCACTCTGGAAATCCACCCAGCCAATTTTCCCGCCAAAACCCATTTAAGGGCTGTGATGAACTCAAGATGATCCAAGGGCTCAGAATTGATCAGAGAAGAAGACAATGAGGAACCCTAATGATGAGTGGCCTTTTACTCATCATTTTATACCCGAAAAACCCCACAAAAACGACCAAAAACACCCAAATGGACCATATAATGTTACAAATATCCTTGGATTGTGTTTTATGTGTTGCAGGTACAAGAGGATTGAAAACGGGGCAAACACGGACAAAACCGAGCTTGATTTGGAAAAGAGCCGGAAATCGAAGACGGAAAAGACATTTTTCACGTTGATTTTATTCGAGCTCAAGAATTCCTAAAAAGGCCCTTGGATTATTTTTATTTGGCATCATTGGTCCCTTGATTTACTTTGGTATGTTGGCAAGATTGGTCCTTGATGTTTACAAGTTTACACTCTTGGTCCTTTATCTAAATCCTTTTATCCTAAACTAATACTAAAACAACCGGATTCAAACAAAACCCTTTACCCACTAAACATTTATCCCTTAAATCCACAAGCCCAATCCCATGTTTAATCCTAAAACCACCAGCCCACCTTAAATTAAACCCAAAAGCCCACTCACCCTTTAACCCGACCCATCCCACGTATAAAACTAAAGCGGGGTAAACAAAAGGGTCAAACCCCTCTTTTGTTAGTCAAATTTCCAATTACACAACCCTAATTCGCTACTTCTTCTTCTTCAACCCTAATCTCCCTCATACCCGCCCGCTAATCTCCCCATCCCACCTCACCACAACAGTCCAAGGTACCCACATGGGTTTGTCCATGGTCCCCTCCATCCACCTCATCGATCCGAGGCACAAAAGAAAGATCAACGATCAAGGTTTAAAGAAAGGATGATCCAAGGGCCACAAGAAAAGCACAAACGCACGATGAGGAGACACTCTCACACAACAAACACACAAGAGAACTAGGGTTTTCGTATATTTTAGTATAAATAGGATAGAGCAGTCGAGTGTTTTCTCTAGGTTTATTTTAGCTATTTATTTTAAGGTACTTTGTAATTTTCTTATTTTATTTTCAGTTGTAATTTACTTTTATTTAATAGAAGTCGGTTTTGAATTAAAATTGTTTTTCAGCTTATTCGTATGTTACTGCTTTTTTATGCTTATTTGAATTCTATGATGTAGTTGCTGGTAGTTAGGTTAGTCAGGTTGTTATTAGTTTAATTTTTTTTTTGTTCTTGGTCAACTTTGGTCTACTGCTGATGTTACTGCTTCGATTCTGCTTATTTCATTCTTGTTACTGCTTATGCTGATAAGTTAGTTAGTTGTTCTTAGTTTAAGCTTGAGAAATTATTTTTAGTTATGTTGAGAAATTATTTTTAGTTTAAGCGTATTGAGGTTATTTGAGGTTATTTTGATTTCTGCTATTGAGGTTATTGAGGTTATGATGGATGTATGGATTTATGATATGAGTATTGTATGGATGTATGGATTTATGTATGGATGTATGGATTTAGTTTAAGTTTTGTGTTATTATTGTTAGTTAATTTTGGTAGATTGCGTATTATTGTCAATTTTTGGAAGTAGTCAAACGGGTATGATAATATCAGTGTTAAAGAATCAGTATTATTGTCATGATAAAATCAGTCTTTCTATTGTCATGATCTGTGAGATACTGGGTTGCTAAGCTTGTTGCTTTAAGAAAGTCAAAGAAAAAAATTGAATTGCAAAAAAAAAAAAAAAAAAAAAACTGACCTCTGGGGTTCGAACCCAGGTCAGCCCATTCACAACACAAACACTCCACCCACTGCACTCCTTGCTTTTCTTTGTTTAAACATTACAAAATTTACTTTAAAACCTTCTTTATCTTTTACCCTTTTTCTTCATTTTAGCTTATCCGAGCTAGTTTGCTTTTTCCCAGCTTATTGAAATAAGCTGGGACTTTCTTTACATTTTTCCTAGCTTCATTTTTATATAAAGTATTTTAGAAAAAAAATTCAGAATTTTCTTTTTCCATTTAGTATTTTCAATCAATTATTTTCTTTTAAATAGTTTTTAATTCATATAAAATTATTTAAAAATCAAAAAAAAATTTTTCTTTTTTCCAAAATTTTCTTTTTATATTTAAGTCGTAGGAAAATTATTTTGATATACATAGGATTAGTTTTTCAAAAATTTTACGTTTATGCACGTTTTTAATTTCCGGTTTACGTTATTTAATTTTCGTTTTTAGTAGATTTTAGAAACCAAACAAACTCTCGTCTTTTCAAGCACTTTAATTACAAACCGAAAACGATATTCTCAATTTCACGCCTCGTTGGGACCTCGACCCGGGTATTCACTTATCCGGTTATTAAATCGATTTTTGCGTAGAACCGTTCCTCGTTGACCTTTTTCTAAAGGGTTGACTTGCGACCCGTTTGACAAGCGAATATCACCTAATTATTCTAGTATAAATAGACATCATTGTAAGCCTTAAAGGCTAGTTAGTTAGTTAATGATTAGTAGTCGAATTTTAAGTTAAAGTTTTTAATCAGTAGAAATTGTAGTTCCAAGTTTTAATTCAAGCTTATTTAAGTTCATTTGTCTTTAATTTTATCAGCATTGTACTAACTTCTAAATTTAATGAAATTTCAAGTTTCAAATTTATCTGTTAATTCGAATTAAGCTCTAGTTACTGTTAAAATAGTTCACAAGCCTTCCTTACTATTCCTATAAGCTTATATTAGCTCAGAATAGCTTTTTGTAAGCTTATAATAGATTCAAACCATTTTAATTTCAAAAAGTCAAAAATAGTCAACTATGGTCAAAATAAGCTATGTGGATGATAAGCTAGCAAGGGAAGAGCTTATTGCTGTCACTAGCTTGCCATTTGACAAGCTAGAGCTTGTAGAGTAGCTCCTCGAGCCATTAAAGCCCTGTTTGAGCAAGGGCAATTGTGAGTGAATTTCCATTTTTTCCCTTTTTACTGTTCATCGACTTATTTAGTGCTTATTTTCCTTTTTTGTGCTTATTTGTTCTATTTGATGCTAGTGTGATAGTTAGTACAAGCTTGATCTCATTTTTTGCTTAAAAACTCAATAAAAACAAAAAATAGCCTAAATCTAGTATAGCTTATTTTAGTGCCTATTTTCTGTGAAATCTTGCTTTTTAGGACTTAATTGAACTTAGCACATGTGTGTCTTTCAAAGTTGTAGCTTAAAATAGGTCTTAAAAGCTTTAAGCTCAAAACAGCTTGTTTAAAGGGCTGTTTGGATCAGTAGTGAAAATGGGTAAAAATGATGAATCACTGTTCATTGGTCATTTGGGTAGGATTGATCTAGCTTAAATTAGTCTAGGTTAGTAAGTTTTAGGAGATTTGAGCTTGTTTGGAGGGTTTTATAGATTTCAAGTTAATAGTGAAGGTTAAAAAATGGTTACTGATCAAATCAGCTTAATATAGCTATAAGCTATTTTTGTGCCAATTTTTAGTAATTTTGTGTCCATTATAGTCTATAAAGTCAATAGCCAGTAGTGATTAAGTTTCATAAAGCTTACGTTCATAAATTGCTAAAAACAGTCCACATCAGAATATAGCAGCCTGCATATTTTTAGTTTTGCCTAATACGGCCCTTATTTTTGATTTATCATCTTTTCATCATAAGCTCTCTTGTTCTGAAACTTTGCACTTTTACTGTTCTATTGCTTGTCTAGTTATTCCTATTCTTTTTTAGATTTTTTTAATTAACTTTTGCAAGCTTATCTGTAGCTTAAAGATGCCCTTTTTGCCCTGCACACAACAGCAGACCTCAGATTGCTTAATTGGTTTCGATTCAGTGCTTATTTGCTTGTTCTTGTGGCTTATTCTGAGATATTTAGTCCATTTAGATTAAGTTTAGCGTAACTTAGCTTATTTCAGTTTCTAGTTAGCTTATTATAGCTTATCAGTCCAGTTGCTTAAGTTGCCCTTTTGCTTGTTTTCCTTTAATACCTACTGTTCTGGTTCTATAGCTTATTTCTGAGGTTATTTGTGGTTTTTAAAAATAGTTTCTTTTATAAATTTAGCTTATTTTAATGTGCTTGTTAAGTTTGTCAAAAGAAAAATTAAAAAAAAAAAAAAAAAAAAAAAAATCAAAAAAAAAGTTGAGACCAGGGGTCGAACCTGGGAACTCAGCTTCACCAAAGCCTCACAACACACACCCCATGCCAATTGCCCTTGGGACTTGTCCTGGTATTTCTTGCATGATTAATTCCTTTAACCAGTTTTTGTTTCTTTTGCTTATTGCCCCTCTTTGGCTTAATTCCAGCTTATCTGAATAAGCTGGCACCTCTAGCTTATTTTTCCTAGATTTAGTTTATTATTTAGCACTTTCCTGTAATTTTTAAGAATTTTTCATTTTCATTTATTATTTTTAATTTATTTTTCTTTTAAATTTAGTTTTTAATTCATAATAAAAAATATAAAAGTCAAAAAAATATAATTCTTTTTTCTAAAATTTTCTTTTATCATTTAGGACTTAGGAAAAATAAATTTGCAGTTGTAGGGTTAATTTTTAAAGATTTTAGTTTTTAAACTCGTTTTTGGAATTCCCGGTTAACGTTTTTAGGTTAATTTCGTTATTTGCTTTATTCTTTTTGTTTACTCACTTTCCATAACTTAATTAGAATTAAAAAACACAAAAATCCAAAATCCATCTTTCAAGCACTTTAATTCCAAACCTTACACGAAATTCTCGATTCACACCTCGTCGGGAAACGACCCGGGTAACACTTGCCCGGTATCTCATATCGTATTCACGGGTTTTGCAAGTTGCCTTTTTCCAAAAGGGTTGGCTTGTCAGTCCCCGCGCCTTACGCGTATTTGATATTTTTATACTTATACTCCCACACGAATCAGTTTTTGGCGCCGCTGCCGGGGAGGTTGTGTTGCGACAATATCGTTAAGGTTTAAACGATTAGTGACTTGAAGATCCTTCCTCGTGAAGTTATCGTTTTTATTTTGTATATATTTTCTTATAAAAACCAAAAATTTTGAAAAATCACAAACACTTTTCCTAAACTGTTAAAATAAATAAATAAATAAATAAAATAAAACCCAAAAATATTTTCTTTTATTTTTCTTCTTTATCCTCTTAAACCGTTTAATTATATCTTCTTATCCCTCTTTAATGTTTAATTTTTATGTCGTCACTCGACTATCACTGTTTTCATTGTAAAAGTCCAGTAGGTGATGATCATCGTTGTTACAAGTGTTTGTGTGAGCGGTGTGGAGGTAATTGTAGAGACGGATTTTGTAATTGGTGCAAATCATTCATTAATCAAAATCCAAAGTCTTTCAATAATTCTCAAGGTTTTTCCGACTACCCTCCACAATCCCAGCTATCTTCATTCAATCAGCAAAATTGCTTTAATTGTAGAGATCCGTTGGGAGATGATTCACTTTGTGAACGGTGTTTTTGCAAGGAATGTGGGTTTACTCATGGACTTTGTATATGTTGCACTTTTGAAATCGGAAATACATTCACTTATCCAAATTTTCAAAACGATTTCAACCATCCTCCTCAGAATTCATTTGAGCAAGAACCGTGCTATCAAAATTTCAATGATACATCGTTTCAAAATGCTCCGAATGATCCTTGTGCAAATTGTGGGGGTCCTCATGACGATTATCAATGTCAACCGTGGAATCAAGAACCTAATCCTTGGTATAATACTTCCGGTTTTGACAATTTTCAACCCCCACAATATTCCATCATTCATCCTCATGAAAAATATATGGGAGAATTACTAGCCGAAGAACGAGCTGCTGAAAGGCGTTCCAAATTTCTCACGGCTTCCATTCTCGATGAAGATGATGAGGATACTATTCAAATGAAGGAATATTATGAGAATTCGTCAGCTGCAATCACACCCGTCCAGAAAAATCAGGAAGACAAGAGTATTGCAGAATTGCTAGCAGAAGAGCAAATGGAACATATAAAAGCCATTTATGCTAGCAATAATGATGAGGAGGACGACGAGGAGAGTGTTATTCCTTTGAGCGATATCATTTCTCAACTCCCTCAATCTATTACAATCACATCCATCTTACCGACTATGGACTCCGAGGACACTCTCATTATGGAGGATGAGCATCTTACCACTATTCCTGAAAAGGAATCGGACGAATTCATAAAGTCTAGTGTTGAGAAACTTTTCCCAATCCCAAGTGAGTCTGAGGATATATCCGACAGTGAATGTGATTGGTCTTTTTATGATGATTATCCTCTTGACACTTCGGAGGATTCTTCCGGGATTTTCTCTAACCCTCTTTTCAATTCCAACGATGATTTTTCCTCTAGTGATGACGAATCACTTTCGGATGAGGACGTTCCAAATGAAAGTATCAAAGTCTATTCAAACTCTCTTTTTGAATTTGATGTCGAGTACTTTTCTAGCAACGTAAATCCTCTTTTTGATGAAGTGTTAGAGAACGATGAGGTCAAGGACTCTATTATTTCTAAACTTGATGATATGACCTCAATTGTTAATCCCGAGATTCAAAAGGACATTCTTTCTCCAACATATGTGACATTTCCCTTTGAGGATCGCCATTATATTGACTTCACATATGTCGTTCGAGTTTTTCTACCTTTCTTCACCTATACGGTGACTTGTCCTTTCCTTCTCTCCTTTGGGAGTGAAGACAGCATTTTTAACCCCGGCATCTCCATTTATCATTCTTTTGAGCCGAGTGTATCTCATCGGTGTGGAACTTTCATTAAAATTCAATGATTATCCAAACATCTTGAATGAAAGTCCGATGAAGATTTTCTCTTCCACTTGCTTTCCCATGGACCAATGAATTCGGGGTCGAGTCAAGCTAGTGACTCGGTTAACAAAAACATTAGCACTTCATGGGTGACAACCCATGTTTCTGTCTTCTTTCTATTTTCTAACACTAAGTGTGGGGGAATTCCTCTACTGTGCTTTGTTATTGTGTGTTGTTTGCTCTTATTTTCAGGTTTCCCTTAGATCGTGATGATTGATGCGCCTGTTTTCAATCCAGCTGCCCAATATCCGATCTTTTTGCTAACGATTATCTAGGGATATCTTTTAATCCTTTTTTGTGAAAAAAGATTTCGTTCCCACACTTGGCTAGTAGTATTACCTTTTAACGTTCTAAGTGTCGGCATAATAGCCGGTACTTTGAATATTGAGGGCAATATTCAATTTTAAGTGTGGAGGGGGGGGGGGGGGGGAGGAATTCTGGCGAATTTGATCACATGTGTACCTTCTAGTGCCCTAGTACCCCCGTTTTGACCAAAATTATTAATTTTTTTCTCGTTTGTAAATAAGAAATTGCATGAAAAAGAAGTGCTTTGCACATAAAAAAAAAAGTGTTTAGTCTTGATTAGGTTAGAACAACGGGAATCCCGACTCTGCTAGAGTGTTGATCTGGCTGCTTCCTTAACAATTAGACTAAGGTTTTACGATTTGTGCAAATAAAAATGCTAAGCGTGGAGTAGTTGGTTCTCTTTAGAGCTTATATAAGTAATCTATGGCTTTTCCTCCCAAGAGCTCCTAATCTGAATAAATTAGTGTTGTTTTCAAACGTTTGAACGTTAAAATCTTTTTGTTATGCAAAACAAATTTTTATACAATTTTGATATAGAGTCCGAGTTCAACTTTTTGTTTAAATTTTGGAGAAAGCATACCTTCTAAAAAAAATGAAAATGAAAAAAAATGAAAATGAAAAAAAAAATGAAAAAATGGAATGATATTGCAAAATGAAATAAGTTATAATGTTGCAAAAGTAGAGATGTATATATTGTTTATATGAATAAATGTAGGAAACTTGCTTTTTCTTAAATTTAAATCAGAAGTTGAACTAGCATTCGTCATTTTTGTCATAAAGGTTAAACGATAATTTGGTAGATTGTTGATTTCAAAGACCCCGAAAGCTCCGGTATTATTCTCTGTGAGGTGTCAAAAGCCTGGTCACCTAAAACCAACTGGTTTGGGATGTGCCGAGAAGAAAGCCGCTATATGGAGTGATCTCACCTTTGAGTCTCTAATCTCTAAATGATCGTTTGTTGCAATTTATTTAAGTATTTAATAATAACTTAGTGAGAATATCAAAAATATTTGAAATCGAAATCCCGCTGATTCCGGTACTATTCTCTGTGGGGTGTCAAAAGCCTGGTCACCTAAAGCCAACTGGTTTGGGATGTGCCGAGAAGAAAGCCGCTACATGGAAAAGGCCCTTTTCAATCCTTAGATTTTCGAGGTTCCCGGTAAATTAGTATTTGAGTTAAACAAGTAGCATAGCATAATAAATGTCGATTTTTGCGGTCAAAATTTTGAAAATAATCACACTCATCTAACTTCTTGAATAAATTGTGGGAGTGAAAAGTTAAGTTTCGGCTTACATAGATTATTAGTATAAGTAGCTTTAGCATTTTACAAAAACATTTGCACATTGAGTTGAAGCTTAGTTGCGAGTATTAAAAAGAGGATGACGATTACAATTCCCTGGAGACACCCATTTTGTGTGAATCCCGTTCCATGATACCATTTTTGAAAATCAAGCATGTGTCTATTTTTGTTCTAGTTTAAATTTCTTGCATTGAATAAAAAGTCAAAACGAGGTATCCTTGGTATTCTTTTGATCATTTCAATACTTTATATGATCGGATTGCTAGGGACTAGCAATTGATAGTGTGGGAGGATGATGAGTGCCTATTTACTCATCATTTTACGCCCATATAATACATAAAAAATACTAAAAACGGCCAAATATACCAATTTATACTGCAGATATCCTTGGTTTGTGTTTTTATGTATTTCAGGTACAAAGGATTGAAAATAGAGCGAAAACGGACATTTTTGGATCGTCTCGACAACGTTTGTGTATTTGATCAAGTAAAGACGAAGTCAAAGTCAACCCTCAAATATCATCATTTGTTACAAACAGCCCTTGGAATAATATTACAGAGTTGGTCCTTGAATTTACAGTTTTGGCAGAAATGGTCCCTCAAAGTTAAACTTAATTCGAAATTTTATCCTTAAAACCAAACCCTTTTTAACTAAACCAAAACCAAACCCAGCCCACTCCACAACAAAGCCCAACATCAAAACTAAAACCCGGATCCACCCACTCAACCCATCCCTTTATTTAACTAATCCCAGGGTCAAATCAAAATAGTCAACCCTCCCACCCTTCTCTATTCCCGCTTTCCCCTTTCCCCAGACCATCATATCCCAGACATCCATGTCCCCTCTCCTTTTCCTGCTACATCCAACCTATTTCCCCCCCATGCGCAACAATTCACAAAGTCAACCATTTCCACTCTGGAAATCCACCCAGCCAATTTTCCCGCCAAAACCCATTTAAGGGTTGTGATGAACTCAAGATGATCCAAGGGCTCAGAATTGATCAGAGAAGAAGACAATGAGGAACCCTAATGATGAGTGGCCTTTTACTCATCATTTTATACCCGAAAAACCCCACAAAAACGACCAAAAACACCCAAATGGACCATATAATGTTACAAATATCCTTGGATTGTGTTTTATGTGTTGCAGGTACAAGAGGATTGAAAACGGGGCAAACACGGACAAAACCGAGCTTGATTTGGAAAAGAGCCGGAAATCGAAGACGGAAAAGACATTTTTCACGTTGATTTTATTCGAGCTCAAGAATTCCTAAAAAGGCCCTTGGATTATTTTTATTTGGCATCATTGGTCCCTTGATTTACTTTGGTATGTTGGCAAGATTGGTCCTTGATGTTTACAAGTTTACACTATTGGTCCTTTATCTAAATCCTTTTATCCTAAACTAATACTAAAACAACCGGATTCAAACAAAACCCTTTACCCACTAAACATTTATCCCTTAAATCCACAAGCCCAATCCCATGTTTAATCCTAAAACCACCAGCCCACCTTAAATTAAACCCAAAAGCCCACTCACCCTTTAACCCGACCCATCCCACGTATAAAACTAAAGCGGGGTAAACAAAAGGGTCAAACCCCTCTTTTGTTAGTCAAATTTCCAATTACACAACCCTAATTCGCTACTTCTTCTTCTTCAACCCCTAATCTCCCTCATACCCGCCCGCTAATCTCCCCATCCCACCTCACCACAACAGTCCAAGGTACCCACATGGGTTTGTCCATGGTCCCCTCCATCCACCTCATCGATCCGAGGCACAAAAGAAAGATCAACGATCAAGGTTTAAAGAAAGGATGATCCAAGGGCCACAAGAAAAGCACAAACGCACGATGAGGAGACACTCTCACACAACAAACACACAAGAGAGCTAGGGTTTTCGTATATTTTAGTATAAATAGGATAGAGCAGTCGAGTGTTTTCTCTAGGTTTATTTTAGCTATTTATTTTAAGGTACTTTGTAATTTTCTTATTTTATTTTCAGTTGTAATTTACTTTTATTTAATAGAAGTCGGTTTTGAATTAAAATTGTTTTTCAGCTTATTCGTATGTTACTGCTTTTTTATGCTTATTTGAATTCTATGATGTAGTTGCTGGTAGTTAGGTTAGTCAGGTTGTTATTAGTTTAATTTTTTTTTTGTTCTTGGTCAACTTTGGTCTACTGCTGATGTTACTGCTTCGATTCTGCTTATTTCATTCTTGTTACTGCTTATGCTGATAAGTTAGTTAGTTGTTCTTAGTTTAAGCTTGAGAAATTATTTTTAGTTATGTTGAGAAATTATTTTTAGTTTAAGCGTATTGAGGTTATTTGAGGTTATTTTGATTTCTGCTATTGAGGTTATTGAGGTTATGATGGATGTATGGATTTATGATATGAGTATTGTATGGATGTATGGATATAGTTTAAGTTTTGTGTTATTATTGTTAGTTAATTTTGGTAGATTGCGTATTATTGTCAATTTTTGGAAGTAGTCAAATGGGTATGATAATATCAGTGTTAAAGAATCAGTATTATTGTCATGATAAAATCAGTCTTTCTATTGTCATGATCTGTGAGATACTGGGTTGCTAAGCTTGTTGCTTTAAGAAAGTCAAAGAAAAAAATTGAATTGCAAAAAAAAAAAAAAAAAAAAAAAAAAAAAACTGACCTCTGGGGTTCGAACCCAGGTCAGCCCATTCACAACACAAACACTCCACCCACTGCACTCCTTGCTTTTCTTTGTTTAAACATTACAAAATTTACTTTAAAACCTTCTTTATCTTTTACCCTTTTTCTTCATTTTAGCTTATCCGAGCTAGTTTGCTTTTTCCCAGCTTATTGAAATAAGCTGGGACTTTCTTTACATTTTTCCTAGCTTCATTTTTATATAAAGTATTTTAGAAAAAAAATTCAGAATTTTCTTTTTCCATTTAGTATTTTCAATCAATTATTTTCTTTTAAATAGTTTTTAATTCATATAAAATTATTTAAAAATCAAAAAAAATATTTTTCTTTTTTCCAAAATTTTCTTTTTATATTTAAGTCGTAGGAAAATTATTTTGATATACATAGGATTAGTTTTTCAAAAATTTTACGTTTATGCACGTTTTTAATTTCCGGTTTACGTTATTTAATTTTCGTTTTTAGTAGATTTTAGAAACCAAACAAACTCTCGTCTTTTCAAGCACTTTAATTACAAACCGAAAACGATATTCTCAATTTCACGCCTCGTTGGGACCTCGACCCGGGTATTCACTTATCCGGTTATTAAATCGATTTTTGCGTAGAACCGTTCCTCGTTGACCTTTTTCTAAAGGGTTGACTTGCGACCCGTTTGACAAGCGAATATCACCTAATTATTCTAGTATAAATAGACATCATTGTAAGCCTTAAAGGCTAGTTAGTTAGTTAATGATTAGTAGTCGAATTTTAAGTTAAAGTTTTTAATCAGTAGAAATTGTAGTTCCAAGTTTTAATTCAAGCTTATTTAAGTTCATTTGTCTTTAATTTTATCAGCATTGTACTAACTTCTAAATTTAATGAAATTTCAAGTTTCAAATTTATCTGTTAATTCGAATTAAGCTCTAGTTACTGTTAAAATAGTTCACAAGCCTTCCTTACTATTCCTATAAGCTTATATTAGCTCAGAATAGCTTTTTGTAAGCTTATAATAGATTCAAACCATTTTAATTTCAAAAAGTCAAAAATAGTCAACTATGGTCAAAATAAGCTATGTGGATGATAAGCTAGCAAGAGAAGAGCTTATTGCTATCACTAGCTTGTCATTTGACAAGCTAGAGCTTGTAGAGTAGCTCCTCTAGCCATTAAAGCCCTGTTTGAGCAAGGGCAATTGTGAGTGAATTTCCATTTTTTCCCTTTTTACTGTTCATCAGCTTATTTAGTGCTTATTTTCCTTTTTTGTGCTTATTTGTTCTATTTGATGTTAATTGATGCTAGTGTGATAGTTATTACAAGCTTGATCTCATTTTTTGCTTAAAAACTCAATAAAAACCAAAAATAGCTTAAATCTAATATAGCTTATTTTAGTGCCTATTTTCTGTGAAATCTTGCTTTTTAGGACTTAATTGAACTTAGCACATGTGTGTCTTTCAAAGTTGTAGCTTAAAATAGGTCTTAAAAGCTTTAACCTCAAAACAGCTTGTTTAAAGGGCTGTTTGGATCAGTAGTGAAAATGGGTAAAAATGATGAATCACTGTTCATTGGTCATTTGGGTAGGATTGATCTAGCTTAAATTAGTCTAGGTTAGTAATTTTTAGGAGATTTGAGCTTGTTTGGAGGGTTTTATAGATTTCAAGTTAATAGTGAAGGTTAAAAAATGGTTACTGGTCAAATCAGCTTAATATAGCTATAAGCTATTTTTGTGCCAATTTTTATTAATTTTGTATCCATTATAGTCCATAAAGTCAATAGCCAGTAGTGATTAAGTTTCATAAAGGTTGGGTTCATAAATTGCTAAAAACAATCCACATCAGAATATAGCAGCCTGCATATTTTTAGTTTTGCCTAATACAACCCTTATTTTTGATTTATCATCTTTTCATCATAAGCTCTCTTGTTCTGAAACTTTGCACTTTTACTGTTCTATTGCTTGTCTAGTTATTCCCATTTTTTTTTAGATTTTTTTAATTAACTTTTGCAAGCTTATCTATAGCTTAAAGATGCCCTTTTTGCCCTGCACACAACAGCAGACCTCAGATTGCTTAATTGGTTTCGATTCAGTGCTTATTTGCTTGTTCTTGTGGCTTATTCTGAGATTTTTACTCCATTTAGATTAAGTTTAGCATAACTTAGCTTATTTCAGTTTCTAGTTAGCTTATTATATCTTATCAGTCCAGTTGCTTAAGTTGCCCTTTTGCTTGTTTTCCTTTAATACCTACTTTTCTGGTTCTATAGCTTATTTCTGAGGTTATTTGTGGTTTTTAAAAATAGTTGCTTTTATAAATTTAGCTTATTTTAATGTGCTTGTTAAGTTTGTAAAAAGAAAAATAAATAAAAAAAAATTTCAAAAAAAAAAAGCTGTGGCCAGGGGTCGAACCTGGGACCTCAGCTTCACCAAAGCCTCACAACACACACCCCATACCAATTGCCCTTTGGACTTGTCCTGGTATTTCTTGCATGATTAATTCCTTTAACCAGTTTTTGTTTCTTTTGCTTATTGCCCCTCTTTGGCTTAATTCCAGCTTATTTGGATAAGCTGGCACCTCTAGCTTATTTTTCCTAGATTTATTTTATCATTTAGCACTTTCCTGTGATTTTTATGAATTTTCCATTTTCATTTATTATTTTAATTTATTTTTCTTTTAAATTTAGTTTTTAATTCATAATAAAAAATATAAAAGTAAAAAGAAAATAATTCTTTTTTCTAAAATTTTCTTTTATCATTTAGGACTTAGGAAAAATAAATTTGTACTTGTAGGGTTAATTTTTAAAGATTTTAGTTTTTAAACTCGTTTTTGGAATTCCCGGTTAACGTTTTTAGGTTAATTTCGTTATTTGCTTTATTCTTTTTGTTTACTCACTTTCCATAACTTAATTAGAATTAAAAAACACAAAAATTCAAAATCCATTTTTCAAGCACTTTAATTCCAAACCTTACACGAAATCCTCGATTCACACCTTGTCGGGAAACGACCCTGGTAACACTTGCTCGGTATCTCATATCGTATTCACGGGTTTTGCAAGTTGGCCTTTTTCCAAATGGGTTGGCTTGTCAGTCCCCACGCCTTACGCGTATCTGATATTTTTATACGTATACTCCCACACGAATCACACGTGCATCAATGTAGTTAAATCTTTTGAGAACATTTGATGCACCATTGGATTTAAGAGGTCTCCATATCCAACATGCTGAGGCCTTAACAACATTTGCCCTTTTTTCCCTAGCAGCAGTATGAACTGCTTGCCAAGCAGTAGACACTGCTGGCTTTGCAGTTGTACCCTTCATTTTCCAAATTTGTTTTTGGACCACTGCTTTTGATTGAATAGGCCTTTGAGCAGTTTTAGATGCATATTTGAAAGTTATTTTTGCATTTTGAACTGCTGTTTTTGGGTAAACAGAGTAAAAAGGTCTGGCAGTGGAAACTGCTTGTCTAGTAGTATGAACTTTTGGTCTAGCAGTAGGAACTGCTTTTGGTCCAGACTTTAATGAAACTGCTATGGGTGTGGTTCTAGTATTATTAGAGTGACTTTAAGGAGTATGTCTCTTTAAATTCACCCTATTGTTTGTATACCCAGATACCCTATGGTTTTAGAAAGCTGCAAGATGGTCAAATTCTCCACATATGAAACAAGCTTTGTTATAGAAGTCAAAGTCAGCACCTAGTTGGTGAGACTTAAGGCCATTCCAATTTCTTTGGTTACTTCTAGGCTTGTTAGTGGTTCTATATTGTTCACAATATCTTACTGGTTGCCTAACATGTTTAACATTGATTTTAGGCCTATCAGTATCATTTTTGACTATCTTAGGAACACTTGTTCCTGCTTTCTTAACCACATCAGGTTTAGACATAACCTGTTGATCTTCATCATCATCAGATATCCAGTCCTCTATGATTGGACCATCTGATTTCCTATCAGAGGACACCTTGTCCTCATGAAGTGAAGTTTCACTTAAACTCTCACTTACTTTCTTAGGTTCATCAACAACTACATTTGCTTTTGGCTGAACACCATATTGTAACTTTGGAAGTTGAAATTCAGCTAAGCCTGTGTGCTCTAGGTCTATCCCTGGGGGTGCAGGAATTCCTCTATAAGGAGGTGGGACATTATTGTATCCTAACCCAGATTTTGCCTTGCTGATTACTTGACATTCAATCATGTTAGTTACACCTTTAGAGGCATATTCTAATGTTTCTATACTTAATTGAATGTTTTCTTTGGCTTTCTTAATCCTATCTAGCTCAGCCTTCAAATTACTAATGTCAACATTTTGAATTAAAATTTCCCTGTTAAGAAGAATTTTGGCATCAGTAAAAGTAGCTTCATTGGCCTTATAGTGTAAGATTTGTTCTTCTAGGACAACTAAACCTCTCTTATGGTTTGTTAAGTTATGAATATTGTTGGTTAGTTATGTCCTTTGATCTTCATAACGTTTTCTTAAAGTTTCTAAATCTTTAAAAGCAGTACAATTATTTGAACAAACTTTATCAGATTGTACCTCAGTAGAGAAAGCCATGAGTGCCATCTGAGAAGAAGCTTCTTCTTCATCAACCATGAAACTCCAATCAAAACCTAAGCCATCAATAGCTACCATAGCTTTTGAGTTTGGCTCAGAAACCTCCCCTATTTTGGACCTGCTTCCAAAACCTTTGTTCTTTCTATCTTGCTGCCTAGGTCTTCTACATTCTCTTGAGAAGTGCCCCATCATGTGGTAGTTGTAGCATTCTATCTATGACTTGTCAAAACCAGCAGTATCATTGTTGCTGATTGTGAGCTTCTTCCCTGTCCTTTGATAGAACTTCTTAGCCCTCATGCTAAGAAGAGAAATTTGCCATTTCAGGTTCATTTCCTCCAAATCATCATCATTGATTTCTTGGAGGTCTTCATAAGTGAGCATGGACCCATTATTTTGACTTGTTAAAAAGGCACAACAAGTCTTCTCATCCATTATACCAATAGTACTGCTTGATGAACTAGCAGTACTAACTTCACCATCAACCCTCACATCTTCAATTGGATTTGAGGTACTAGGAGATGACATAAATGCCATGTTCCCAGTACTTGAACTAGTACCTCCAGTTTTCTTCAAATCATGTTCCACAATCTTAAAGTTGCTATACAAGTCCATAAGATCCATGGTGTCAATGTCTGGTTTGTTTTTCCAGACAACAACATGCACAACCCACTCTTCAGGTAAGCTTCTCAGAAATTTTGAGTTTAAATCTTCTTGAGATATTTCAACCCCAAGAATAGCAAGTTGGCTCAAAATTTTCTATAGTCTGTTAAACATGTGGTCAAGTGATTCATGGTTGGTTGAAGAGACGTTTTCAAAAGTCTGCTTGAGAAGAGTCTTGTGGGTCTTCTTGGTGGCTTCATTCCCACCATACCTTGCAACAATGGCCTCAAACAAAGACATTGCATCTTTGAACTTGTTGAAGTTTAAAAGTTGATCATTTGGAATGGTCATCATCAGCATACTTCTGGCCTTGAGGTCATTCTTCTTCTTTATCCTCTCTTCTCAAGTCATTGGGTTGATCAGCACAGTTACTTCATCTTTACCCTCAACTTGTGATGTAGTATTTGTAGGCGTGTAAGAGTTTCCATCTTCAATAATTTCCCATAGTGTATAATCTTGCACATGGAAATATTGCTCTATCCTCAGCCTCCACATCTCAAACTCATTCTGTTTGAGCATTGGTAACTTTGCAGCAACATTCGTCTGAATAGACTCCATGTCCATTTCTTCATCTTCTTCTTCTAAATCAAAGATATCAGCCTGGCTCTGATACCAATTGCGAGGATTATAATACACTTGGTAGGATGTAAGTCCTTTAAAACGAGTGTATATGATACTTTGAGTTAATATGATTAAGTATGCGGAATCTACTTAACCACACTTAGAAGGTAATTTGTTATTGGAAATGGAACAGTGATGCTTATGTAATAAGCAATGAACAACGAAATTGTAACACCAAATGATTAAATGTTATTAAGAATAATATGAGTGATCTTCACTATCACTAGGGTTACAAACCTTGCATCTCTATTACAAAGAAAAACTATTTTCTATCTTGTTCTATCAACTGAGTTAGTTTTTCTAATAGTTACATTCAGCACTTAGACACACATGTAACTATGACAAGATCTTTCCTTTTATACAACAAAGGAGATCTTTTCAATAAATGACAAGTCTTGTCGAACTACTTGCTTGCTTGAGTGTGTCAGTCCCAAAGATACAACTTGTATCTGTTTACACAACTTGTTGACTGAACATCTATCAAAGATATTATCTACCGTATATCTTTGACTTTTATACACAAAATATCTTTGTATACTTATCCATACAGCAGTAGAATACGCGACACTTATCTCTTCAACTGCAGTATCTGATGTACTAGCAGTAGAATCCTTGCGGCAGCAGAATCTCTAACACTAGCAGTAGAATGATTTACACTAGAAGTAGTATAACACTTAGTGTATTTCCTTGAGCAGAACTGACCTTGTGAACGTTTAATTCCCGATGCTAATCTTCAGAACATTTAATTCCCAACACAATTTCGTCTCAAAAACACAAAATCATATTAACCCAATTCGACATAAACCCTAAACCTATTTTAATCGATTTAGAAAGATTTAGCCATTGGATCATTAAATCCTTGAAAACCATGTCTTATAATCATGCAAACAATGTTTAAACACTTACAGTTTTGAAGAATCTTGATTGGATTAGCAGATTGAATTGTGTTCGTTGATTAGGTGTTGGTGAGAAGTAAATGTAGTTGGTGAAAGAAGTAAATTTTGTAATAACTGCATTTCGGATGCAGTTATTGCAATTTTTACTTTTGTTTTTGTTTTAACTTTTCAACTTTGACACATTTAGTCCCTTAACCACATGATTTTTCAATTAAAGTCTTTACTCGCAACTTATTAACTAGACTTGACATGATTTTTTATAAGAACAATTTAATACTCCCCTTGACTTATGAGTATTTGAAAAATATTTTTAAGATCAAGGAGGGTATCACACAGATAGTATTACCACCACTTTATAAAGCAACAATTTTAAATAAAAATATGCAAGTACAAATTTTAATGAAAATTTTAAAATTTGAATTTCATACTTCCCCTCAACACTTGTTCAGAAAGAATTAGTAATGTGTTTAAATGAACAAAGTGTTGATGGAAATTTTGTACTTGCATTTTTTTTAATAAAAAATGAAAATCTTTTTGGTGTTTTTGATAAAATATTTACAAAGATAGTTTTGATGTTTGACACTCTTAGTTGTTTGTAAGAAAGTTGTTTACATCCTCTGGAGTCAAACACCTCATACTAATTTGGTGAACTAATTCCACAAATCTTGCATGAGGCAAGGCTTTGGTGAATAAGTCTGCCAATTGGTATTTTGTACCCACAAAATATAGTTCAATAGTACCCTGTTCAACATACTCCTTGATGAAATGATATCGAAGTGCAATGTGTTTTGAATTCGAGTATTGAACTGTGTTGCATGAGATGTCAATGACACTCTTGGTGTCGTAGTACATGGGAATCTTGTTGAAAACGTAACCGTAGTCCATCAGTTGTGATCGCATCCAAATGACTTGAGCACAACATACTGACATGGCTACATATTCAGATTCTGTTGACGATAATGAGGTACAATCTTGCTTCTTTGACTGCCAAGACACAAGTTTGTCTCAAAGAAATTGCACTCCCCCAGATGTACTTTTACGTGTATCTAGGCATCCTGCATGATCAACATCTGAAAAAGCAATTAGTTCAAAGCCAGAATCCTTCGGATACCAGATCCCCAAATGAATGGTTCCCTTTATGTATCGAAGGATTCTTTTCACCTCGGAGAGGTGTCTTTCAGTAGGTCGAGACTGATAGCGGGAGCAAAGATATGTTTTTCAAATACAATATCTGGTCGGCTGGCTGTTAGATACATAAGTGACCCAATCATACTTCGGTATTTTGTAGGTTCAATTGGTGTCCCATGTAAATCAGTATCCAGCTTTGGAGATGATGCAGATATAGGAGTATAATATGTGTCACAACTTGTCATGCCATGTTTCTTTAAAATCTCTAGAGCATATTTGGACTGGTTTAGAAAAATACCACGAGGGGATTGATGAACTTGTAGTCCTAAGAAGAACGTAAGTTCACCCATCAGAGACATCTCAAATTTTTTTTCATTAGTTTAGCAAAAGCATTTGAGTACTTTTTATGTTTTGAACCAAAAATGATATCATCAACATAAATTTGAACAATTAAGATGTCCTCCCCGTGTTTTTGAATAAACAGTGTAGGATCAACAGATCCTTTGGTAAAGTGATTAGCAATTAGAAATGCGGACAGTTTATCGTACCATGCCCTCGGGGCTTGTTTAAGGCCATAGAGGGCTTTCTTGAGCCTGTACACATGATTTGGATATCCTGGATCAATGAAGCCCTCTGGTTGTGTGACATACACTTCTTCACGGAGTTGCCCATTCAGGAATGCAGTCTTCATGTCCATTTGATAAACAGTGATGTTCTTGTGGGCAGCATACGCCAGAAACATGCGAACAACTTCAAGTCTAGCCACTGGTGCAAAGGATTCTTCAAAGTCAATGCCTTCTTCTTGGCTAAAACCTTTGGCAATCAGACGAGATTTGTTACGAATAACTGTTCCATCAGCATACAGTTTGTTTTTCCAAATCCATTTAAGTCCGAAAACATAGACTCCATCAGGTCTTTCTACCTGTTCCCAAACTTCAAGACGTTTGAATTGATCAAGTTCTTCTTGCATTGATTCAATCCAATTGTCATAAGTTACGGCTTCTTTAATATTCTTTGGTTCTGCTTAACAGACGGTAAGTGCATAAATGCAAGTTTCACCATATGTGTGAAGTCTTTTCCGTGTCATGACTGGATTACCAATCACATTCACTAAAGGATGATCTCTTGTCCACTTGTGGGTTGAAGGGTAATGTTGAAAATTATTGTGCGTATTAGACGGATCCAAGTTGCTCGTTGATGACTCAGCAATATCAGGAACGGTTGGAGCCGGAGCAAATGGATTAAAGAATGCATTTCCGTCATAATTTGAAGGTGTGGGTACTTCTTGTTGTAGGGGATCTTCAGCTGCATTCTCAGTACTGGAAGCGGTTTGTTCTACTGTTGATGGTGATTCTGTTGGAGGTGCATCTGCAGCAACTGTTGTTGTTGTAGTAACAGGTGTATCAGGTACTGAAATATGAACAGGTTGTGCAGCGAAACTGGTGGATACATCTGGTGCAAGACTAACAAGAGAATCATCGAACAGTAGAGCAAACAAGTTTTCTAAATCCTTACGGTTGAGGGAGAGTGGTGCAGCTGATTGATCAGGGAAATTGAACCGTTTAGTTGCAGGTCCTAAGATGTTTTGCTCAGAAGCCATTTCTGTGATTTCATCAAAATTAGCATGTATTGTCTCTTAAATTTCCCTAGTGCGACGGTTCTAGATGCGAAAACCTTTTGAGTTTTCACAGTATCCAACAAAGATTCCAATGTCAGCTTTGGCTTTCAGTTTTCCAAAGTCATCACGATCATTATTTGGGTAACAGAGGGCCCCAAATACATGAAAGTAATTTATGTTCGGTTTACGTTTGTGAACAAGTTCATATGGAGTTTTGTGATGCCTTTTGTTGATCATACAACGGTTTTGAGTGTAACAAGCGGTTGAGACAACTTCAGCCCATAGGTAATTAGGTAATTGAGCGTTGATTAACATCGTCCTTGCAGCTTCCACTAACGTTCTGTTGCGTCTTTCGACAACCCCATTCTGTTCTGGACTTCTGGCAATAGATGTTTGGTGTTCAACCCCCACTTTATCAAAATACTCATGATGAGTTTAATTCTTAAATTAGGTTCCGTTATCTGTTCTAACTTTTCTAACTGTATTGCGAAGCTGAACCTGAATTTTAGTGAGAAAGGTGATGATCATCGAAGGAGCTTGATCTTTGGTTCGTAGAAGGTAGACCCAAGTCCATCTAGAAGAATCATCGAAGATTACCAAAATGCAGCGTTTCCCGTTGATTGTTAGAACATGCATCGGGCCACACAAATCCATATGGAGAAGTTGAAGAACATGATCAGTACTGTGCTCGGTTTTAGAAGGAAAATGAGCACGAGTACTTTTCCCTTGTTCACATGCTGGACATAGGTGATCTTTAGCATACCGAAACCTTGTAAGACCATCGACTAGTTTATGACGAGCAAGATCTGTCATGGTCTTGAAATTCAAATGAGACAGTCGTTTGTGCCATAGCCAGGATTTTTTAGAGTGTGCTTTGGAGAGTAGACATATGGGAGAAGAAGCGGTCATGTCAGACATAGAAATGGTGTAGAGACTCGTTCCGTGTTTGCCTGTCATGAGATCGTTCCCTTGTAAATCACGAACAAAGCAAGTTTTCTCCCTGAAAGCTATTTCCAAATCACCATCACAAAATTGCCCTACTGAGAAAAGGTTGTGTCTAAGGCCTTCGAGAAAGTATACACGGCTAATCTCGATGTTGCCATTAACATAGTCCCCATAGCCCATTATAGTAGCAAAGTGATCATTCCCAAATCTGACAGTTCCTATGAACTTTGCAACAAAGTTTACTAGAAGCTTGAGGTTGCCTGTCATATGTCGGGAACAACCGCTATCAGCAATCGAAAGAACTATTTGATCACCAGCATCACATGAAGACAACGCAGATGGAGAGATGGTAACGGTAGAACCCGTTGGGTTAGTAGCACAGTTATTAAGAATTTTGGGTAACCGAGTAAAACTAGGTTTCCTCTGTAGCCAACGTTGCCATGTCCAACTAGATTCAGTTTTCTTCTTGGTAAATGCACTAGGTGATTGGATTGTTTTATTAGCGACTATGGTTTTGTCTACGGCAGTCTTAGAAACTACACTTGGCGGTTTTCCTAATATTGACTTAGAAGCTGTAGGGTATTCACAATGCATGAATCACTAGTTTGAGTCTTGTATGGATCGAATGGAAGAGGTTTTTAGAGAGAGAAATGGGAGCCTTTTAGTGAGAGAAAGAAACTTGTGTAATATTAGCTTGAAAGGTCCAACCCTTCCCTTGTGTGGGAAGGGGTATATATACTACTACATATTATGTCCCTAGTGGACTGTGGAGTGAGCTGACAGAGGGTAAAGACCCGACCCACTCCACAATAGTAATTAATAACTAAGCTACTAATAATATTACTGATAATCTTATGAGCTATGATGATCTAATAAGTACTCGGGGTGACCGAGTCTTCTGCTGAATATTCATATTCCTAACAATCTCCCCCTAAGGGAGGTCACCCCAGAAGTAATGTTCTGAAATTCAGCACTTCTTCCTTGGATCTTGACATCATAGCTCGTACTCATTGAATCTTCAATGTCATAGATTGCCGTGCAAACATCAGTGATCTGAAGATGACTTCTCTTTTGTCTTGGATGAATTTTGAATAATCTCTGAACGTATCATCCCACTTGAGTCTCCAAGTCATCTTTCTGTAGTAATACTCCATGTGATGAAATATACTTAGAGCCGACATGCTCACACGATATGGGGTCATGATCTTCAGCATCAGAGTTAGCAGAAGCTGTGTTGAAGGTCTTTTAGAGTGATCATGACTTCTTTGATGATGATGTAGTGTGAACATGTGGTGATGGATTGGCATCTTTTCTGCAACCAGCTACAACAGCAATCAGCTACAGCATTCCACTGCTACAATCGCCAGAAGTTCCTGCATACGACAGTTAGCAATAATTCGACCGGTACTTACAAGTTTGGACTTCGAGATAGTCAACAGCATATTGTGAAAACTATCTCTAATCCTTACCAAGACCGTTCCTAATCGAAAACTCACAGAGAGCTTTTTAAGATTTTACCGTAGTAAATCAGCGATTAGGTGAGTCGCTGGAGATCACTCCACGACTGTAGACCGGTTGATACCGCCGCGACCACTAAGCGTAATCCACGAGGAATTACCGAAGTGACCTGCTTTCAGGGCTGCTTGATGTTGACCCTGGCAGGAATTTCCATTCAATCATTGAGAATTACATAAGTAAATTCTCTCATAAATGTTCTGGCAGATTGCTAAGATCTGCGTAGGACTCATGAGATTACAACTGGCGTCCTTACTGTTGAACAACCAGTGCAGAAATGATTCGTGTCCCTATGAGATCTTATTATGTATCTCGTGGCTCTAGACCCAATTGTGCGTTTTGATTTGGTGATCGGAGGCTGGAGAGGACTGCCACCTTTTCAATATCATCTAACTCGGAGTGAGAGAGATGATAGGAACGTATTGAACTCCGTGACAATTGAAACAAGAATCCTTTGAGGGACCTTGAGTGGCTAGGGAGGGTTGTGCAGCGTATCACTGGGTCCATGATACTTTGTCTTCAATGCCAGCAATCAACTAGGTGATTCTGACAGCATATGTATTGACCCGGTTTCTGCCTAAGTTGTAAGGAGGGCTATTTCTTTTCACCCTTTCTCTTTACAATTCTTTTTGATTCTTCAACCCCTTCAGTGCTTACCGAGACTTCATAACTAACACCTTGTTGGGTTTGTTCCAGTGTTAGCTCCATCTCAGTCGGCACTATTCCCTTATGCACATTTCTCCTTTTTTAATCATACCTAAGGACTTCTACACTAACTAGTGGATTGTCCCTGGGTAGATCCCTCCGGCTCTGGCGGGATCGTGGGAACTTGAGCCTAACCTAACCATCCTTATAACTCCTTGCATTAAGTAAAATGGTCGGTCTTTGGTATTCATCCACAATTGCCAAACCAAATCTTTGAAAAAAAATCTCTCAAAGTGTTCCTGAATCTGAAACACATTTTTGCAAACACTTGAGAGTTTTATGATTTTTCAAATGCTCCCCCTCAACATGTGCTCGGTTGATTGTTTTATAAATTTGCACATGTTAAGTAGAGCTCGCACTTTTTTTGAATTGATCCACTTTCAGTGAACATGACCGATTCGAGACACGCTTACATCACTGGTTAGACTAGCTTGAAATTATTACCCGTCCCGGTCAAGTCCATAGAAAGTTTCTCGAAATGGTACACTCTACTCAGATTCATCTTTTTCGAGACACGCTTACATCACTGGTTATACCAGCTTGAAATTATTACCCGGCCAAGACGAATCCTTTCGATTGATGGCAGTTCAAGTTTCGTCAATTCATTGGTTAATTCTGAGTCCCAGCCACATGATGCCATAATCCATTGTTTTGTAAAACCATTTGCTCCCCCTCAATATATGCATTGATATAAGAAAGATTTTCGTACATATGGAGGAGCTTGCGTTTATGACCAAAACATTTTACTCCCCCTCAATATGTGCCATGATTTACGAAATGGTTTAGCACATACGGGAGAGCATACATTAACTTCCAAATCATCACATTTAATCAGAATATCCTATTTAAATCACATTCTCTCCCCCGATCAAAAATTTCAAACCATTTGAGATTTGTGATCCCAATTGATTTAAATATGTTTAGAAAAATTTGGGAGAAAATGTGGTCAGGTTAACATGTATTCTGATGTAGGAGCATACTATGCTCCCTCATAAATTAACGACAGAGGATTACTTGTCAATATACACAGATCACACATAGAGTATTACATGATTATAGGGAATTACATTGTAGCATTACAAGAGCCCAACAAAAGACTACTATTACTACAGAGACCACTTGTGGAGCGGATCAGCTCATGTCGTTCTTTCCATCAATCTGTAATCTCCTTCACGAACTCTTCCCCCAACGAAGCTTTCCAAGCTGCGAAAGATCCTTCTTGTTTTCAGTCTACGCTCTATGGCTTTCATAAACTCTTTGCTCCTCTGTACATCCAGATCAGTCCAGAACTGAGTCTTCAATTGTGGGTTGTGGGGATTTAGTTTGAAGTCTTTAATCCTGAAATCCAGTGCTTCATCGATCATCCTCAGGGTACCATCGCTGAATTTATGAATCTCACTGAATTGCATCATCATTGGAGTCCCATGTTGGTCAGTGAACTTGACTGCTCTTGGAGACTCGATAACTTTGAAGTCGTGAAGGTACTCGAGACCCTTACGTTCCCAATATGGCCTCGTGAGATTGAGTTTGGTCTGATAGCTCTCCATCCCTAGTTGAAAATCACTCACCCTTTGCCTGATGACAAGACCCCGGATCCATAAGTTAACAGCAGCAGCAAGCGCCTTCTTGTCGCGAGGTGGAAGATGATTCAGGTGCCCTTGAAGATTCAAAAGGAAGAGATCCTCGAAGTCACTCGGAGATAGATATTTGAAGTCGCTTTCAGAAATGATATAATCCTTTTGATCAGCACGACGAAGCACTATCCTTTTAAGATACTCATATCCATACATTGGGTGAATATCAACTTTGATAACACTTAAGATTCTTAGATGTGAGCGTATACCCTGACGACTACCCTCTCCTGCGTGCCGTTCAATGTAAAATCTCTTCTTGTGGAACCACCAATGTGTGACCCCATAAGATGCAGCAAGTTCAAATTTGTATTCTTCATCTGACCATACATGATCAGGCACCATTTGTTCCAGCCCAACGTCTGGGTAGTAAGCTGCTTTCATCTTGGAGATAGATAATGCCTGACGATCACCATTATTCCCGAACCGGAGATACCTCAGATCGTTGTTAAAGAAGAGATCTGCTTGAATGTTCTTTTGACCTGGTGGACCATCAAAGGGAAGAGGTCGGTTGACGTCGTAGGAAAGAATCCGGTCATCAACTTGATCAGTAAATAGTCTATGACATTCTTCCATTTGATATTGAAGATGAATCACATCAGGATGAAACACTTTGACGATTTCATATGCAGGACCTTCCAAATCTTGGGGAGTGAGATTTGTGATGCCTTTCTTTTTACAGAACCAACTAATAAATGCCCCCATGTCATTAGACTTTGCCAGCAATGAGTTCTCTGAAGGAGATTTATGTTGCGAAGCAATAGTAACTGCCCAATTGTTTACCGGAATGCTTTTGTCTGATGATGATGATGGTATAGACCAATTAGGTTCAGGAATTTGTTCTCGATCTTCATCAGATAAAGGTTTTATCTGTGCGCCAGGATTCCAACCACCATTTCTGATTAGGATCAACAGTTGGGATATTGGTGTTAGCTGAGACATCTTCTTCATCAGTTTGAGTAGACAAATCATCTGCAACCGATTCCTCATTCATGACAAAATCTTCAGGAACTGGCGAGAACGAGGGCTTGTATCTGTCATCAACTGTGGTCCATGCAAGCGATCCTGCCTTTGAAACACCCTTAGATGTGCTTGGGCCAGAAGAGGTAGTGGTTTGATCTTTACCACCAGAAGATTCAGTTGGACGATGATGAGCTTGAGCTTGGGTGGATTCTGAAGCTCCTGACATCTTTGCTGCTCCAGATCCACCACTAGGTGGAGGGGGTGGAGGAGGATGTGGTGGAGAGCCAGGGGGTGTTCCAGGTTTATCTTGTCTCCTTTTCTTCTTCTTCCGTTGTTCTTCAAGCTCAGCCATAAGGAAATCCTGATTATCACGATGCATCGATTTTTCCAATGCTTCATAAAGCCGTTGATGATCTTCGTGACCTTGATACTGACCACATTCAAACATTCGGTCATATAGGATTGATTTCATATCAGCCGTAGGAAGATCTCTGAATCGTGTCTTCATAGGAGCTTCCATTGCCCATCTGACTGCTTCTTCCACCTGATCATTCACAGCTTGAGCCACTTTTTGTTCTATATTAAGCTTTTCCACATTAAGTAGTCTCTGCTCATAATTCTTCATCTTTAGTGACATGTCATCAATGAGCTTTGTAGCAGCAGTTAGTTTTGATTCTAGATTAGATGGTACTTCTGGTGGGATGGGTGTTGCTGGTGTTGCTTCTGGTGAGGGTTCTACTATGATGGTTGCTATTGTGGACACTGGAGTTGTCAAAGGTCTAATACCAGTCATGTCTTGTTTAATTGGTACAGACACCATTGACTCCACTTCCTTATCATCATGTGGTATGTCAGTCTCTGTGGTGTTGTCATTGGCTTTATCCAGAATGAATTGATCACCATAGTTGAAGTCGGTGTCAAGGTTCTTCAGAGATGATAGAGTGCCAGTAGACCCTGTTGGTTCATTCAGGAGAGTTTGCTCATCTTCCTTCATTTTCAGATTCTCATGAATCCCCGGGTATGTAGAAGCCACGAATTCTTCATGCTGTATCTCTAGTGGAGGTTCTGTAGTTGTTGTTGTTATCTGATCATGAGCTTCCTTGATGATGTTATCAGACTCAGCTTCTTTCTGAACTTTCTCTCCTTGACTCTCACCTTGATCTTGTGGATCCTTAATGTCAGTGTGTGTGACCTTCACCTCCTCCTTCTTTTCATTAATAACGTTACCAGACTCAGCTTCCTTATGAACTTCCTCTTTTCGACTCTCACTTTGATCTTGTGGTTCCTTTACTTCTGCATGTGCGATCTTCATTTCCACCTTCTTTTCCTTGTACAACTGTTCATCGCTTTCTGTATCACTGGAATCTTGAGCAGCTTCTAAGCTTGGTGATTCGTCTTGGTGTCCTTCTGAGAGGTCAAGTGCTCTAGATGATCCTTGCTCACGTTTCCTGAGCACAAATCGTGTGGTTGTCTTGGATGCCGGAGATGATATGGTAAGAAGAGTCTTAGCCGCTTGTTCCACTGTAGCTACTCCTTTACCTTTGCCCTCTACTGCAGGTAATGGTTTACTGCTCTCAACACCAGGTTCTCTAATGACAACTCCTTTCGTAGCAATCTTTGTTGATTCAGCGTGTTCTTTAGCACTCAGCTCCAGGGCTTGTAATAAATCCGGATCTTCTTCATCTCTTAGACTTAGTTCAGGAATCACCATCTCTTCATCATCATCTCTTCCTTTTGACTTGATTTTCTTAGATTTCACCTTCTTGCTTGAAGCCTTCCTTTTGATTTTCTTAATTTTCTTAGATTCCTCAACTTCTGTGGGTGCATCCTTTCTTTTCTTTGATTTTGACTTAGATTGGGTTTGTTTGATGGATTTCTGGGTTTCTGGTTCAGAGGTTTCGGCTTCACTTCTTACCTTCTTAGAGAGAGACTTAAGATATCCCTCTACTTTGCTCAGATATTCCTTATAATAGGAAGCTTGACGAATGTTATCTGAGATAAGAGGCTCAGGAATAAGCTTTCCAAAGACTTCTTGTTTGACCCCTTTAGCAGCCCATTTGAGATTTCCCAGAACAAATTCTTCAGAGGACAAATGGAGAGGAGAATCAGTTCTAGGATGGAACTTGTGAAGAGAGTAGAGGTGATTGATTATCATTTTAGTGAATCTGATGCTAGGAATTAACATCTTCCTCACTGTCTTCCTGCTGGCCAGATTAGATTCCAGTTTTGCTTTGTCTTCTTGGAATGTGTGAATGGAGTGAATGAATTCTTCCCAGATCCTTTCAGCGAAGTCTATGTTGGAACGTTTTATAATTCCCCACAGAATTTGAAGCACTGGAGCCCTAGGTCTTTCATAAGCAGAAGTCTTCCATGTAAGACATAGATTGAGGATGGTGGCGAGTGTTCTCCATGGTTGATACATTTCACTGGTGACTACCGCTGACACCTTGAGGACGGTTGATGGATAACCCAGATCATTGACAAAGTGAACGAGAGCCTCGGATGTAGGAGGTTGAGTAAAGGGCTTATCAATGACAACAGGTGAGATTTGAAGAGCCTCTCTGATGGTGTCTGATGTCAGCTCGTACCATTGTTCATCTAACTGACAATGGTAATTACCAGTGTCTTTGTTGAGTTCAATAGTATTCCAGAACTGTTGAATGTATATGGACGGAACGGTTGCACATGCAGTGAATGCTCTGAAGAAGTTGGTATCCTTTAAGATATCAACCGATATCTTGTAAATAGGATTGGGTTGAGGTCTTGCCACATCGATATAGCAGTTGCTCCTACCAATAGGGATCCATTTGTTCTTAGGAAGTATTTGTTCATCTGTGCGAACAGGTGTTGGAACTGCAGGGTTTGGTTCTGAGGAAGTAGTAATCCCTGTATCTGTCATTGTATCTACACACACATTCACAGAACGAAAGTATGTCTATGCAAGTTAGATGTGAATCAATCCATGAGGTTAGCACAGAGACTATGTGTTCAGAACACAAGACTACAGTAGATCAAGTAACACCCAATCGTGAGAGACCTAAAATGTAGCAACCATCATTCCCATTATAAAGCATTGACTTCACAGCTGCATTTGTAAGCATGTAGACAAACATATAGACATAACATGATAATACAGACAAATTGCATCCATGACCAAGTAGACAACAGCATCCATAATCATAGACAAACTGCATTCATGATCAATCAGACAAACCGCATTCATGACAACTTAGACAAACCGCGTTTGAGATAATTAAGACAAACCGCGTTCGTTATTGTTTATACAAACCGCGTAAGTGATAATTTAGATAAACCGCGTTCGTTATTATTTAGACAAACCGCGTTCGTGATGAAACAGACAAACCGCGTTTGTGATGAAACATACAAACCGCGTCTGTGACTAAACATACAAACCGCGTCTGTGACTAAACATACAAACCGCGTCTGTGACTAAACATACAAACCGCGTCTGAGACTAAACAGACAAACCGCGTCTGTGATCAAACATACAAACCGCGTCTGTGACTAAACATACAAACCGCGTCTGAGACTAATCAAACAAACCGCGTCTGAGACACAACAGACAAACCGCGTCTGTGATGAATAGACAAACCGCGTCTGAGACTAATCAAACAAACTGCGTCTGAGACACAACAGACAAACCGCGTCTGTGATGAATATTCAAATAGCATTCAAGAATGATCACTCAAAAAGCAACGATGAACCAATCATAAAGCAACCAACACCCTAGATTATGTAGAGAGAACTAATTACAGACATCACATTATGCAACCATCTCATGACATGCCAATCACTTAACAATAGACTCACATAATTCCACACAGAGTAAAATCTCCACACATTGCAAACTTATCAACATATGCTAGACAAACCGAATTGAAGAATATCACACCACTTAATCATCAAAAACATTCATAACTATGCAAGTGTATGTACGTACGACAACAACACAACGAGATCTTAAAACAAACAACCCTATCTTAGTCCAAATACCATCTGTCAATCGACTTAATCTTATCAAACCTTGAAAGAACAAACAATCGACATATCAATTAATCAATTCAGATTTCTCATCTGCTTAGTGGGAAAGGACACCCATTCTATCCTAGATACTAATTGATCGCACACTGATTGAACAAATCCTAGACCCATGAGCGATTTTGACTTTTAGAGTCAAACATCGCTCGACGAATCACCCCAATCCAACATACAGTTTGAAAGATTTAGTAATATGAACATGTAACACTTATCAACACATTCATGACTAAGAATCCCATCAATCAAAACAAGTAATAACAAACTCACCTATGATCGAGTGATGAGCCGAATGGATCAATCCTAAAAAAACAAGTCCAACATTAAGATTCTAGGAATAGCACAGTTAACTACCTACTGATAAGGATGAGGGTCGATCATTACCTAGGAAAGTCTCGATGGATGAATAAAATTGGCGATCGTGGGTTTGTTTAGAGATAGAGAGGAGAGATCGGTTTGATAGTGGAGGAGAGAGAGAGTGTTTGAGGGACAAACCGCGTGTGATAAGATAATTAACTATCCTCACCTAATTTTAAAGTTTACCTTAATGACACTTTTGGTCCCTGTCGTTGTAGATTAGACAAACCGCATAGGTTAACTTTTGGTCCCTGTCATTGTAGATTAGACAAACCGCATAGGTTACCATTCTAGCACCCTATTCCTAGATCTCCTCTTTGTACAAAGTGACTCCTGTGGTCCCTGGTTTTCCAATCAACATACTTTCTAACACTCATTGGCTTCCAAACCAGTTACGACACACTAAATCCCTAAGGACTTAATAGTAGCCCAGTCAGTTACACAATAAATACTCATAGACAAGTTTAAATTGCTATTGTTCTCCCCCTCAATCAATGACTGAGCTTTAGTAGAGAGATTTAGACATTGATTGAACAGCAATTTATCACTGGATGAGATCAACAGTGAATGTCTTTAGGCCAACAGAAATCATCAGTATGAATGAACATGAATATGAAGTAATCCATGCTCAGGTGAACATCACCTTGTTGGAGGGACAGCCGTCCTTTTGGCGACGTGCTTTCCCCAAAATGAAGCGCGGGTTGCTATCTAAAGTAATAGCAAACCACAGAGACATGATTTACTTATTGGGATCTACTTCTGTTCGAGCTTCATTTAAAACCCCGTGTCATTATTGAATGACATTTCTAGGGTCGTAAATGTTATCGATATCCAGAAGACATGCCTCTCGCTGTCCAAGAACACATAATACTATATATATACAAGAAACATGTATCTATCAAATAGGAGAAACTATATACACCAAGAAAAAGGATACTTGAGATTTTCTTTGTAACATCTGTACGAGTTTTGAACTGAATTGTTCAAAAGTCATTGTCCCCGTACATTACCGGTGGGTTATCCAAACCTCCTCTGTGGGAGTTGATGTCCCCTTAGGTAGCCACACCTTGAGTTTTTTCATGATGCATTCTGTGAGAGTAGCTGCACGCGGAAACCGTCTCCCTGCACTATCATAAGGATTTTGTACGCATGGATATTGGTTAGTGACTATGGGGTCCTGTTTCTGTGATTTCTTGCAACCATTCTTAGAAGCATTATTCGTGTCAGTAGGTACCCACTGACGACCGTCTTGCTTAAAGATTCTACCAGTTGGCAACCATCTTAGGCACATTCTAAATATGCTCTGTTTCTGAGGCACCTTAGTGTTTTTTACGAGAGAAAGTTTCTTGTTTTTCAGCACTAGATCTATTAGGCTTCCTAGGGTGCTTCATAGATTTTAGAGGCCTATGGTGATTGTTTGTCGAAGTAGAGGATGCAATGATATGAACATTAACTTCCTTTGTTATTGTCATGTGAGACTTATCCTGAAAGTGACTCTTCGCTAATGTTCCCTTATGTCTAGGTTGTGAAGTGACTGATTTTGGCAAACTCTTAGTCTCACCATCTTGGGGGCACACCTTGGAGAAGGTGTTCCCAAGGCTGATTGTTTGACAGACTTAAGATTCACCCTGTACTTGGCCGACTTCTTAAAGTCATTCTTACGAGAAGTTAATGACAAACTTTTCCTAAGATTTTGTTCAGCCTGTAACTCAACAGTGTTTGAGTCATGTGAGGTTTTATCTTCATTGACCTTTTCTTGCAAATCACTTAGTTTGGTCCTTAACATGTTAATAGTCGCGTTCTTGGCCACCAGCTGATCTTTCAACTCATTTATCATGAAAAATTCCCGAATGTCAGGTAATTCTGGATTTTTTGATGGAAGGTTAATTTGGAACTTTTCTTTTAATTGTTGCATTGAAATTTCAAGATCAACACAATGTTTTTCCAGTTTTGAAAATTCTTTTAAAAGTTCATTGTAAACCTCTTTTTCAATCATATCATGTTTTTCAAAAAAATGTGATTTGAAAGAATCAGTCGTAGGCAGAGAACTCGACGAATTAACATGTACAGGTTCATTAGAAACAATATTATCTAGATAAGACAGATGTACCACAGTAGACCGTGCTTGATGATTTTCAGATTCTTGAGATTTCTTCTCACATCTTGAGAGGTCACTTCCTGTGCTAACACTATCATCCTTCTTGTCTGATTTTGTTCCATTCCTACCCTGCTGACCTTTTTCCTCAATGAACCCATAGACATCCCTTATCCGCAGTAGCAGTGTCGTTTTGTACGTTTCTATTTCAGACCCAGTATATTTAGCGAAACACTCTTTAGTCACTTGACAGTCACAATAATAGTCCCCAGTATATTGAGAGTTGATGAACATTTGGAATTGATTGTTGATCACATTGAGAGCGACTTTGGATTTACCTTCAGAATATTCTTCCTTGACCAGCTCCTGTTCTAGTTGATCCAGATATAATGTCATCATGACTGTGAAATCGCTAATTTCCTGACCAAAGAGTGAAGCAAATGCCCGTCTGTACCCCATCACATATTCAGAGTTACCGAACAAAGTCTTAATGTGTGATAGAAGTGAACGGAAGCATGCTACTTTACTTTCCTTTGCATTGGCCAACTGCATATCCTCAAGGCATTCATTCATGTGTGACTGCGAGTGTGACACATCAGTTCCAGCAGAATCAGTATCATTTGTTTCTGTTAGAGATGTGTAATCATAGTTCCCATGATCCTTAGTATCATCGTACAGTTTGAGAACCTCCGATATGATGGAGTCTGAGTTAGTTGTCATACTGATCTTGTGATTTAACCGAGAAATCGAATCTTTCGCGGGAATTTCTAAAATCACCAAGACACAAACCGCCTAGGCAAACAGCGTAGACACAAACCGCGTATGTGCCTAAGAGACAAACCGAGTTCACACAGGAGACACAAACCGCGTGTGCGCCAAAGAGACAAACCGAGTTCACACCAAAGACACAAACCGCGTATACGCCAAATAGACAAACCGAGTTCACACCGGATATACAAACCGCGTATGTGCCAAGAGACAAACCGAGTTCACACCGGATATACAAACCGCGTTGACACAAACCGCGTGTGCACCTTAGAGACAAACCGAGTTCACACCAAATGTACAAACCGCGTATGCACAAACCGCGTATGCACCTAAGAGACAAACCGAGTTCACACTTGAGATACAAACCGCGTAGACACAAACCGCGTATGCGTCAAAGAGACAAACCGAGTTCACACCGTAGACACAAACCGCGTACGCACCGTAGAGACAAACCGCGTTGGCTCAAACTTCCAAACCTGTCACTATCAATGCCGTTTGTCCTTTTGCCTAAACTAGTATAAAGACAAACCGAGTACACGATGCTACACAAACCGCATTCAAGAATCGTCCAAACAACACAAACCGCATCCAAGAACTCTTGAAAGAAAAACCCTCGAATCACCCACAAACACCACACGAGCCTTAAATCTGTGAATCCAAACACTAAATACCACTCTAATACTAATCTTAATCAAGAAAGTACAAAGAAAAACAACTTCTAATCACTAAACAAAGTACAAAATGAGATTTATGCTACTAAACAAACAAAATAAAAAAACTAAAACTACAAGTCGAATCCAACAAGAAAACCTCAAGAACTACACAAATTCGTGAATACCAACTCTCATGGACCTAACCATGGCTCTTGATACCAATTGTAGGGTATTCACAATGCATGAATCACTAGTTTGAGTCTTGTATGGATCGAATGGAAGAGGTTTTTAGAGAGAGAAATGGGAGCCTTTTAGTGAGAGAAAGAAACTTGTGTAATATTAGCTTGAAAGGTCCAACCCTTCCCTTGTGTGGGAAGGGGTATATATACTACTACATATTATGTCCCTAGTGGACTGTGGAGTGAGCTGACAGAGGGTAAAGACCCGACCCACTCCACAATAGTAATTAATAACTAAGCTACTAATAATATTACTGATAATCTTATGAGCTATGATGATCTAATAAGTACTCGGGGTGACCGAGTCTTCTGCTGAATATTCATATTCCTAATATTGACTTAGAAGCAGTAGTGTGCCTAGAGGAAATTCCATATGTACGTTTCTGATTACGAGACAAAAGAGACTTTGTAACACACGTTTTATGATCACCAGACAATATACTTGTACGACAAAACATACAAGAAGCATCAACATTCATAACATTCATAACATTCAAAGTCTTAGCATTTGTTACATCACGATTAGAATTACAAATTTTTAAGTTTGATTCTACATCAGACACAACATGCTTTTTATTCAAACTCCTAAGGTGGTCTTCTACTTCTTGGTCTTTTAGTGTGCCGCTCTTACGTTGCCAGATACTAGTCTTCTTTTTGGTGCTCTTAGGCCTGGATCTGCTAATGCTAGGAGGGGTGACTATTCCTGTAAAAGTCGAAGCATTCACATTAGTAGTCTGAGGAGATGTTTTCCTAGGCGTTTCATCTAATTTATACATTCCTAGTGCAAGCACATTTGTGTGAACAAATTTCCCTTTTTCAAGTAATTTAATTTTCACTTTTAATTCAATGATGATGTGATTCTTTTGTTGAATTTTGGAATCCAATTCTCGATTTAAGCGAACAGTGTCATTTCGATTTTGACAAACTTCATCAATGTCCTTTTCATATTCAAAAATTTGACGTTTTAAAACAGCATTTTCTTTTTCAATATTCTGAATTTTGGAAGCATGACTATTTTGAAAGGTCATTGATTCTTTTTGACTTTGTAATTTTAATTCAAAATCAAGGCTTTGAGTCTGACACCATTGCAGCTTTTGATTGAGTTGGAAAATCTCTTTTGAAAGTTTGTTTTGCACATCGTCATTGATTTTGTTAATTATCTCATTTTCTCTTTTCAAATTCTCAATTTCAAATCTCAACTTTTCAGTATCAGCAGAATGATCATTAACAAGCATTGCATTGCAAAGACAGATAAATGGAATTCATGAACACAGATATAATATCAGAACATAGAACATCTTCCAAGAGTCGATCTGCTTCTTTTTGTAAAACTTTGTTTTTACGTTTTTGTTTTGAGATCGCTTTTTCGGTTGCATTGAAAGTGTTCATCATGGATGTTACCTCTGATTGAAGTTCCTGTTCCCTGTGTGTAGAACAAAGACGCAGATGTTGAACGTGTGGCAAAAATTGTTTTTGAAAAATTTCTCTCTTTTGTTTTTCATAGGGAGAAAGAAAAGTAGAGACTTTTATCTCAGAATTATGTTCAATTGCTTGTTCCAAAAATTTAATGTCTTCCATAAACGTAATAAAATATCTAAGGACAAGACATTGTTTTGGTAATGGTTCAATTCCACCCGAATTTGGTAAAGGACCATTAACTTGTGCCACTGGTTTGACAGGACCAATCTCAGAAGATTCATTCATTTGCATTAAAAACCATGAATGTTCTGTTTTATCTTGTTGAGGAATGAAGGTGTCGGTAATATGAGGTACTTTTGAGTAATCAAATGGTTTATTAAATTTGGCATTGCTCATTTTAGATCGACTCTCTTCTTCCTGTTCCATTTCTTCTTCATAATTATGAACAACAACACGCATAATAGAGTCATCAAAAAGAGGTTCTGCACTACACAACTTCGGATTTTCCGTGAGTGCTTTATGTAAAAAATGTGGTTTGTCATCCCCAATAGCAAAGCCATATCCTTGGGGATTTTGCTTTAGAGTAAATTTCTGAATTGTTCTTACTGACTCACCAGTTTTATAAACAACTTTTTGAAACTCTTTTAGTTTACATTCCAACTCTACGATTTCCTCAAGATAGGAATCAATCCGTTTCCTTGATACTTGTTTGTGTTCAGAAAAATTATCTTGACAAGTTAACAACTCTGTTTTTGTTTTTGAAAGTTCAGAGTGTAGGTGGTTAACTTGTTGTTTAAAACCTAATCTTTCTTGTTCCATTTGAAAAATCTGGTCATTTTTTGAAACAGTTAATTCTTGTATCTGATGTTCTAATTCTTGTTCTTTTACATAAGATTGTTGGAATGCAACTTAAAAACTTTTTTCCCGTTTTTCTTTCGTTTCATAATTTGAAAGTTGTATTTTATAGCACTCAAGATCCTCAGTCAATAATGCAACTTTTGCTTTTAAGTTTCTATCTATCTCATTGCATTTATCAATTTGGGATTTCTGTGAGTCCAACTGGGTTTGGGTGGTCAAGAGAAAGGTCATGAGTTCTGGATCTGGAACAAGCAAAAGATCATCTTGTTCAAGTTGATCATTATTATCATCATCAAGAGGATCATCAAATGTAACAACCGGGTTAAATTGATCTTAATCAAATGTAACTACTGTGTTCATTTGTTCATCTTCTTAAGAAGATAAGAATAAGTTATCTTGAACAATGTGCTCTTCGGCTGATGCAGATACAGATGGGGATACAATTTCATGTATGAGACATGTTGAATCAGGTACCTGAGATAAGCCATCAGTATCATATACTGGGCCTGTTTCACTCATGTGCATCTCTTGCATGTTGGCCATCAACATCACGGCTGCATTAGCTTCCAAGTCTTCCATATCATCATCAGAGTATTCACTTTCCATGAAGTTGTTCTCCTTTTCAGTAAGCGTGCCCCTAGATTCATCTTTAAGTGCAAGAAGTAGTGCTTTCTTGTGGTACTTACTGCCTATTGTTCTTGGTTTGGGGCATGCACTAGCCAAGTGACCCTTTCCATTACAGTAACATCGGACCATTGTATTTCCAATCCCTTGATTCCCTGTTTCATCAATCTCAGCCCTTCTCTGTGGGGTACCAGCACTGTTCCTACTGCCACCTGCTGCATTAAACCTCTGACCAGTTCCTGAGTTTCCAATGTAACCTCCCGATCCATTTCTTCCATAAGCTAGGTTCTGAATCTCAACTCTTCCATTTTGGACAACAGCTTGATTACGAGTGTTGGATGAAGTACGAAGACTGTTGTTGGATCTGTTGGAGAGCAATTAATGCAAATCCTTCATTCAATGAATTGAATGCATCATCTTCATCACTGTTGGCATTAGAGTAAAGCATGGTATCCGTGTTTTCATAAGGAACAAGTTGATTTTCAGTTGATTGTGGTGTAGATTCGATGAGGTTAAGCAAAATTTTTTTGTTGTTAACCAAAATCCTGGTTTGATTGTGGAGCAAAATGAGATTGAGCTATCAATGCTAGTGAGTTTGACGGTGAATAACTACCACGAACAACTCTATCTTTATCAACTTCTGACTGATGATGCTTCAAATAATCATACAACAACCCATAGGATGCGTTGTGTAGATTCTTTGCTTAACAGACAAAGGTGACATATTTTTGCCAGTCAGGACCAAGACAACTGAGGAACTTTGTGTTTACTGTAATCCTGGGTAGAATAATGTTGTGCCTGTCCAAGTCATTTATGATGTTGGTGAACCTATGGTAATAAGACTCTAGTGATTCTACTGGTTCAATCATGAACATTTTGTATTCAAGATAGAGTTTTGATTCCATATCTTCTTGGTTCAATTCAGTGCCTTCCATGAGAAGATGAACGTGTTCCCACATGTCCTTAGCAGTCTTCTGTGCATCAATACTTTTGAAGATTGGATTAGGAATTCCTTGAAGGATTTAAGACATTGCAAGTTCATTGGCTTCTTTATGAAGTACTTGTTCTGCTGTAAGCTGAGCATCAGGAATAGGGGTCACAGTTGCTTCTCTTCGAGGAATGGCATTTGGATCTCCAGGAACCGTTGTTGTTGTTACTTGAAATGGTCCTTCAATGATAGCCTTTTTCATGTATTTGTCATGCAGTTTCTTGAGTTCAATGAACCGTAAAAATCGACTTGCCCATTGCACATAGTTACCTGGAGTGAGCATAGGAGGTGTGTCTATGGATCCAGCCTCATGTCTTGATTGTTTACTGCTTATTACTTCACACATCTGATCAAACCAGTGTGGTTGTTTTGCTGGAAGTGGGTAGGAATGCATTGGTTGTTGTTGAGGGAAAAATTGATGTTGTTGCATAAAGAGTTGTTGTTGAGGATATTATTGTTGCTGATGATACTGCTATTGTTGATTGTAGAAATAGTTGTAGTTCGATGGTTGAGACATTCTTGTGTTCTTGTGGATCTTGTAGACAATTGAGAAGTGTGTTATGAGTTTTAAAATTTGGTTTTGGTTAAGTGTGAATTTACATGTTTTTCTTGTTCAATTCTGACAAAACACTGTTCACAATCAATTCCGATGAAACACTGTTCACAGTTGCCAATTGCGACGAGGTCACTGAATTGCGATGGTTTAACTGAATTCCGATGAAATTTTACAATTCCGATGGATTTATCCAATTCCAACAAAAGTGGCTGAATTCCGATGGACTATTCAATTTCGATGGATCTGGGAATTGTGATGGACTTTGCAATTGTGACTGAAATTTTCGATTCCGATAACTTATCTGAATTGCGATAGAACTTGGCAATTTCCATAACATATCTGAATTGTAATTCCGATAATTTTCTCACTACCTTATACAAGATAGAAGATTTGCCTCACAGTCGAAGTATTTTCACAAGCTTGTAAAAGCAAGGAATCTACTGAGTAACAATTCCGATTAGCCTTAAGCCTGGAAATCCGATAAACCCTAATAGCTCTAATTCCGATAAACCCTAATTACAATTCCGATAAACCCTCAAAACGAATTCCGACAAACCCTTTTTCACCAATTCCGATAGAAACACAGATCAAACAAACCACTTTTTACCAATCAAAAATGATGTTTAAACTGAATTTCTTTGGATCAAAACGTTTAAAAACACTTAAATAAGAGGAAAGTTTCAAGCTTTAATGTTTTAAACGAAATTTGGCGAATTCCGATGAGTTGCAACTATGAAATCGAGTGTAAATCTAATGAAATTCGAACAAGATCTAAACTTTTGACTTGAAATTAGATTTCTAATCACTATAATGATCTTAACACTTTACAAGTGTGAAGAGAAAGTGATAGAAATGAGATTTTGTCACAAATCAACACAAAACCAAACGTTAACTAAAAGTATACTACGATCTACCCAAAAACACACGAACCAATTATCTTCTAGCGAATGATACCACTTGTTAGGCCCTAGATTAGATGTAACACAAGCAATACAATAAGTATAACAAGTAATAGATGAGAGAATGAGAGATTAGGATGAAGAGAATGGCCGATTCTTATATCGCATGAAATAGTAGCAAAGGTTTGGTACAATGTGAAATAAAACCAACAAGAAATAAGTGATACATGCATGGGTATTTATAGGCAAAGTGTTAGGGCAACACTTGCCTTAATCTTCTAGAAACTTAATACATAAACTCATGGCCCATGGGCTACTAATTGGACCGTGAGAACTAAAACAAACATAGAGCCCTAATAGCTAAGAACCTTGTACATATTAATGACCAATACTTGATTACATGTAAAATGTGTTCCCAACAACTTAACTATCATTAATCGAAAAGACTTGTCCTGGACAGGTAATAATTGAAAGTTGGTCTAACCAGTGATGTAAGCGTGTCTCGAATAGGACTTGTCTGAGTAGAGTGTACCATTTCGAGAGATTTTCTTTGAATGTGACCAGGATGGGTAATAATTTCAAGCTAGTCTAACTAGTGATGTAAGCGTGTCTCGAATCGGTCATGTTCACTAAAAATCAATCAATTCAAAAGTGCAAACTCCACCCAACATGTGCAAATTTATCTTTAAAACTTATGAGCACATGTGAAAGGGGAATATTTCTGAAAATGGAAAACTCTCAAAGTGTTAACAAAATATGTTTTATAATCATAAACACTTTGATAGATTTTCAAATGAATGGTTTATGGCAACATAGGATAGTCATGGAGTTATAAGGTGACTAAGGTTAGGAAATACGTCCTATGATCCGCCAGGACCGGAGGGATCTACCCATGGACAATACCAATATTTTAGTACTAGAAGTCCTTAGGTATGATTGAAAAAGGAGTAAAGAAATGAAAGGAGAAAGAAGGGGTTGAAGAATTAAAAAGAAATGTAAATGAAAGGGTGAAAAGAAATAGCCCTCCAAATGTTCAACCTTAGGGCAGAAACCGGGTTCAATTCATATGCTACTGGTTATCACCAAGGTGATGCTGGTATTGAAGACAAGACATCATGGACCTAGTGACGCACTGCATTTAACCTTCTAGCCACTCATGTATCTCTTAAAAGATACTTGTTTCATTTCTCACGGTGAACCTCGCATAATCTATCGTCCTCTCACTCCGAGATGTGTTGATATTAAAAAGGAGGCACTCTGCTCCATGCCTCCGACTACTAAAACCAAAATGCACTTAATCGAGTCTAGAGCCACGAGATTCATCAAAAGATCACTTAGGATACACTTTCCAAAACATACACTTGTGTTCGCCAAAAGGAACACAAGTTGTAAGAGTCCTTTATGGGATCTTTGGATCTTGCCACTCATATCATGGTGGTTGTTACTATGCTTCAAACGGTCTACAGTCATGGAGTGATACTTCGGTATACTTCAGCGGCTCACCTGGATTGTTGATGCACTTCAGTGTATCTGTGTAAGCCCTCTTGGGGGTATCCGGTTCAGGAACAGCCTTGGTAAGGATTAGAGAAAGTTTTCACACTATGCTGTTGATGATCTCAAAGTCCGAACCTGTAAGTGCTGGAAGCTTTATTGTTAACTGTTTTCGTGCAGGTACTCATGGAGACCAGGAGTTCCATAACCACCATTATTATCATCAACTTCACAACAGTTTCCACATGCTCATACCCACATCACAAAGTAAGTTAAAGTCAAAGAAAGTTCTCACAATGATCAAAGCAAAGCAAAGTTCAAAGAAAGATTCTACGTCAAGCAAAAGAATCTACAAAGTTGAAAGATAAAGATCAAAGCAAATGAATTGAGAGCTACGTGAGTATGAAGTTTCACAGTCAAAAGATGTATGAGCATGTTGGAAAGACGTAAAGACACCAAAGACGAAGACGTTGATGAAAGGCAGAGAATGCCATCACTTGATCACTACAAGAACAAAGAACAAAGAACAAGGATTTAATTTTTTCTTGAAGATGTCATACCAATGAAGCTACGATGACGTCAAGCAACCTTTGGTGACCAACCCTTAGGGGGAGATTGTTGGGAATACGTTTTAATTATATCAAGTGTCGGTCATTACTTTTGTAATAGGTTGCTTTATCATTTATACTTACATGTTTGTAATTAGTTAAAGGCTTACATATTAAGTCCTTGGGCCTTGACAATAGTTCTTAAAAGCCCACTAGGGGCGTTTCCCTAGTGAATGGCTATATATACTAATGTAAACTCTCATTTGAGAGTGTTGGTTCATGTTTACTCACTTTACTCTTTCTTATTATTGCATACGTGTTCCATTCCAAACTCTCTCTCTCTCTCTCTAATTTTCTCTCACTAGATATACTTGTGTTGAATCATTAAGGTGACCTAACATACACAATTAGCCCCAATACTACTTGATCAATTGTAGTATGATTACTCAACAATAACAGGGATCAAAGATCCTTGAGGCTACACCAACACTAAACCCTAGGCGTTTTTCACAAAACCCACGCCTAGGATACACACACTTTTACTAGACGTCTACATCTTTTCTTGTGCACTATAAAACATATGCCCTATGTCTCTTTGTATAATAGAGATATTAGGGTTTACAAAGACTCAAAACTGTATTAGAAAACAAATACTTTCCTAATCTTTTATCAATATCTTTTAAGGAATCTTCGATAATCTTCCATAGCTTGTAGAATTACTTATTTGTCTTTTAAGTCCTTCATGTTTCGTATTTGCTTCATTCTTCTTTTATTGTTTTGTATTATCAACCCAATATAAAACCCAACAATCTTCCCCTAGTTGATAATTACAAAACATTCTTCTAGATCTTCCATGAATGAAACAATCTTCCCCTTAAGCTCAACTCGTGTGAACTTACATAACGTGTTGTACCACCAAGGATTTGCAAGTTGCAAAACTTCTATGTACTTCTTCTCCTTTTTGTCATTATCCACTAGGGGATGCTAAGTAGATGCAACTTTGATCTTCACAACCACAAATCAATATCACACTTCTAATCCAGCCTTCCAATGTCTCAAATTACCCTCCATGAAGTTTTTCGCACTAATAATGAATTCAAGACAATAGAAACTTAAACTATCTGTAGTAATAAAGATTTACAGTAGTAAAAACCTTCCCCTCAAATGATGCATGTAAATGATTAAACACTTCTATAATATGCTTCCCTTGAAATCCATGTGTTAACCATTTATTGAATCTCCAATTCTGTAGGCTTCTTGTAATGATTACTGTTGAAGAAAACTAAGTATAACGAACTTGATGATGAAGTAAAACAACTCAAACTTGTGTCTTATGTCTTGTACTATCCACGTGACTTTGAACTTATACTAAAAACCAAATATATAAGTAGACCGCAATCTCTTGACAAAATCCTCATCTTCTATGAGACACTAAGCACTACAATGTAACTCCTTTAAGTGATAGCAAATCTCAATTGCTAGATTTTGACAAGTCTTTGTCACAACGTTAAAGCACAAACAAGTTACCTTTAAACGTTGCAGGCCATTTAAGATATGATAAGAACACGCATCCAAGAAACTCCACTTTAACTTCAAATAGGTGATAATCCATCTTCTTTGTAATCAATTATCCCAATTCAAACAAATCAAGCATTTTAAAACGGTTAAGAACATTTAAACCAAAATCCATCCTCTGTGTGTGTTGTCCAAACTCCATACTCAAACAATCTGTTACTTGTCGACACTAGCTTACCTCATCATATTCTCGTTAAACCTAGCTAGTATCGAAACACCTTTAAACCATGCAGCCTTATTTAACACTCTCTTCGTAGAATCTTCTTTGAACACCTTTAAACAAGTTAAAATATCGAATAACCCAAGCAACACTAATTACGAAGACAACATCATTAATCACTAATTGGCAGCACTAAAATTCGACTGGCAATACTAAAATTTTAAGTAGCACTACTAATGTTTAAGTAGCAGTACTAAAATTACAAGTAGCAGTACCAAAAACAACAAGCAATACTATCTTTCATACTGAGCAGCACTAATCGAAGTAGCAACATAAACAAAAACCTGAAGCAGCACTATTAATCAAACAACTCAGCAGTACTAACTCATAAAGAGCAGTACTAAGTCATATAATGTAGCAGCATAAACCAAACGAGCAGTATTAATGACTATAAACAACAGTAACGATCAAAGCAGTTGTAAGTTTCAACAATAGCAAGTACGTGCATAGTCTTACTGCTTCTTACGTTAAGGATATCAGTGACCTTAGTTTCTTCAGGTAAAGGTCTACTCCCAGTAACCTTATATTGAATGACCAGTACCCTTACTTCACAACATCTACTAAGTGTATATCGTTCTTCATTATACCAGTAACCTTCCTGTGCCAGTAAACTCAGAAACATGACCTTACTTGCTCCAGTACCCTCTACGTACATCAACAAATCAACACAACCAATATAAAAACGTAAACCCTAGCTAATCAGTTGAGGTATTACGTCTTTAATCCTAGTCGCCATGTTTGAGGGTTTCTTAGGGTTTTGATTCTAGATAAAAAAAAGAATGTATTCACCCCCCCCCCCCCTCTACGTTTCTACAATTGGTATCAGAGTCACGTCGCTCTAGTTTTCAAAATAAATGGTTTTTAAAATAGAGTACGGCCCGCGTATCAAATTTCTCATTAAGAGGGATTAAATCTGAAAAGTGTTTAGTTGCTAAATTTGTGTTAAACTGCTTTGTTGTTTTATTCGTACTAGTTTTGTTGGTTAAATGCACTTTGTATACTTTCTTGAAGGAAAAACTTCTCAAAAGATTTTGAAAGTGACTAAATGAATTTATACACGAAAAACCTATTTTTGTTTACTGGTGACGGTCCCAAATATATGGACGGTCCCTTAAATATTTATGGGACCGTCAGTATTTAAGGGACCTTCACCAGAATGATGTCAATTTTGAAAATTCATATAAAATCAATCGTAAATCTGTAGGAGTCGTGCCACCCGCCATTTTAAAGGTAATTGAGTTCACTTTCATTTTAAAATACCTCCAAGTATTGATTCCAAACTTAACTAAGTCATAAATGCAAATTGCTACATAGTAGTCAAAACCGTGTGTCACGTTTTAACGTAAAACTAGCTTTTTGCTCTTTCTCTCGAGTCGGACATCTCTAGTAAATGAATTTTAGAAAAATTGTGTCTTTGTCTTTTCAAAATATCGATCTTAATTAACTTTTGAAATGGGAAGGAAAATTCTTTTCGAAATAGAATCAAGCAAGTATACATTGTTGTATCTAACACACAAAACGATAACGAATATCTTTATATGTGTTATGCTAAATTGTTCTTGCATTAGGCATAGATTACTTTACTTGCTTATGTGTTTTTGAATGCTTGCTTATTTGGTAATGTTTTAGTAACTCACTTAGATATATAAACTAAGTTAATTAATCATGTATGTCAAAAACAATTGTCTTACACAACTATCTCTCCAAAGGTTCAAGTGTTAAAATCTATTACCTCTAAATATTTAACACTTCATCAAAAATTATAACATGATTTATAAAATATTACATGCACTTATCTTGATTGGCCATGAGTTATCTAATCAAGATAAAGGTTTATAATAATACATTAGTATTTAAGTAAAAAAAATATGTATTTTTGAACATTGCATGTATTTGAACACACTCAAATTGTTTAAAACATGCAGTATTTTACAAAATTTGTGTATTCTATAAAAATGGTTAGGATAATTATTTTTATACTCATAAATGTCAAAAACTATGCATATTATATGCAATAATAAATAGTATTTCGCACACAAAAATAAATGACAATCTTGAAGAAATAAGTTAACATGTCATCATTATTAACCTCACACATACAACTAGTATTAAATTTAATGAAGCACATTCCAAAAATCCTCATTTATTTTCTTTAATAAAATGGGTGGTCGCGAGGGTCAAGAAAGATTTCGAGTATATATCAATTCATTATTCAAATTATGATTGATATCATCATTGAATCTAATTGACAAGTCTTTGAGTGTGGACATGAAATTGGAGTCATTATTTGTCTAGCTTCAAGATATAACAAAACATATCATCTTGAATCTACATAATCATACACACTCGATTGTTATGAAAATAATGACGTCCTTCTCAAGATGAAAAGAATATGCATCAGATCATAACTCACATTTGTGTTGATGATGTCATATTGAGTCTTCTTGTCTAATGGTTGTTTTCCAAACATTAAACTAATATGTTTTAAAGAGGAATAAAATACACAACGAAGTAGGATTGACAACTTGGATGTTTCATCCGAAATATTAAAGTAATTTACTTTGCAATGCAATTTGTAAATGTGTCATTTCCGAAAAACCAAACACGAGCAAACAAAACAACATATGTGGACTTTGCTAATGAACGACTCAACACTCAAAATCACATGTATTTCTCATATCAAAAGATTGACAAAGGATAACTTATATCCTATGCATTTCATTCTCTTCTTAACATGAGTGGTTATGTCACAAGAAAATGCATTATATCTTGTCTAAAAATATAGGGTATTAGATTTTGAATGTAACATAATACAACGTGTGTCATTTTATAAACAAGTTAAATTCGTTCATCATAATTCACACTAAAATACTTGTTTTCCTAAGAGTAATAACTTATTCCTTTTAGATAATCATATTTGTTGAAAAATACAATATGTCTTGTCTCAATGACACATCATAAAACACTTACAAGATCTATTAAGGTAAGTAACCTTAATTAGACTCTCTTTCTCAAGATATACTAAGGAGTATTCTTGAAACACTTTCTTTGCTCTAGAAAACTAAAACATGTTTAAAATAATAACTCAACAAACAAAGATGTCATCATGTAATGCATCACCTAAACCAAACAACCTCTAAATCTCAAACGCATGATTAAAATACCGCACTTGCCTTTGTTAGGATTTTGGGTAAGACATGTCGTTTTCATTAACCGGCTTCTAAAATATTGTTAGTTGAACTATATTGGGACATGTACTAGCGGAATCGGCTAATATTATCTTTGGTAAACCTCGATAGGAAAATATAGGAATTCCAATCTTTCTAATATGAGAATTACTATTGGAGAACCTATTGCACTAGAAATTCAATTTGACCTAACGGTTGAATTGCTTCTAGGAGAGAAGTTGGGTTTGTGGTAAACCCGTAAAAATGGTCGTGTTTAGCCTTAATTGAGCACCGCTAGTAATACTCTCATATCCATTCTCTAACTTGAAAATTTTCATTCCTACATTTGATTAAAGATGTTTTACATCGATGATCTTTGTCTCCCGTTAGGATTGCATTTTAAAGAAGTAATAATTAGGATTCTTCTTGGCAAACCTAGATTACTTGCATTTCACATATATGTGTTTGATGTTTGAGAACAACAACTTGTTCTTGTGAAATATGATTAAATGTCTTCATGCTTTCTTAAATGCTCAATGCCTACTTGCTTAATTATTGAATGCATGTTAATTAGAAATGTCTTGCTTTTGATTAGCTTTTCTAATGTTATATTTCTTGATATACATTCATGATACATGCTCTTAAGTGCTAAATGTTAACATGTTTTACTTAATGTTTACATGTTTTGTATGCATCTCTTTACATGACTTACATGTTATTTGTGCACCCAAACTATGTTGAACTAGGTATGCCTATTATGATAACCTCTTAGATGTCACATAGTCCTACTCATTAATATCTTTGATTATTATGTCGATGCATGCCTAAATATCCTTACATGTTTAAACCTATGAGTCATATGCACCTAGGAATTATCTCCTCATACTAGAATATCGTTCTTGGGGTCTCCCAAAGTCTTCGTGCACACACTTCCTTAATCACCATTGATGTTCGTAAAAGTATATATATTGTTGGGTTTTATATATTTCATAGATTTGATGATCAAAAACAAGAAGAATGAAACATAAGGATTACTGAAATGATAAGCAAAATACACCAAGTAGATTCTACTGCTAGGCATAAAAGATTCTACTGCTAGAGTATTTTATTCTACTGCTAGTGTATTGTTGAAGTCTGCTCAGGTTGTAACGAGCAGTACTAACTTAAGTTAGTACTGCTGGTGCAAAGAAGGTAGCAGTTAGTACTGCTTGTGCAAAAAAAGCAGCAGTTAGTACTGCTAGTGCAAAGAAGCTACTGCTGAAAAGATAATTGAGTGACTCATACTACTGCTTAATGGATAAGAATGAAAAAGATATTTTTTGTATAAGAGTCAATTATATACGATAGATAATATCTTTCATATGTGTTCAGTCAACAAGTTGTAAACACAGATACATGTTGTATCTTAATGACTGACACACACAAGCAAGTAGTAGACAAGACTTATCAAACTTTGTAATGATCTCATTTGTTCTATAAAATGGAGATCTTAGCTTAGAAGTTAAGTGTGCTTCACTATGTGTTATTTGTGAAGTCACCAGTGTAGTTAGAAGTTAATCACCAGAGTGTTTTACTGTGCTTAGAACTCAAAACACAAAGTGTGTTACAAATATAAAACATCAAACAGTGAGTGTATGTAGGAACATCAGACAAGGATCTTTGATCCCTGATTAGAGTGTAATCGTGCTACATTTGATCACATAGCATTGGGGCTGATTTTATAACAAAGAGAAAGTTTGACAAAACCTTGTTGTGATAGTATTGATTCTTTCACTTGAATATTCCGCCAATATTATCATTGTGCTAATCATAGTTTACCCTAGATCAAGGTCTTAACAACCTAGAGTCCAAAAGCGGTTCAGAAAACTTATATTAAGTGTGTGCTTAAGTGTTATAAAGTTTTCACACACACACACACACACACACACACACACACACACACACACACACACACACACACACACACACACACACAATATATATATAATATATATATATATATATATATATATATATATATATATATATATATATATATATATATATATATATATATTAAATAGTGAGAAAACCCGACAAATTAGTCAATTCGCTCTCTAACCAAGAGTGAAAATCCCAAATGGTCGAAGAAAAGCCAAACCACTTATATTTTCCAGAAGTACTTTTTATTCCTGGGTCGTTATGTCCCAACGAAGTGTGAATGGAAAGTCGGATTCGGTTCATGATCGGTTGATTGAATGGTAAATATATTTTGGATTAATACTACTACAAATAGAATACGTAAATAAGAAAGCAAACAATAAGCACGTAAAGCAAGAAAACAAAGCACATATAGCACAATTAAATCCTAACACAATCTAAACTAAAAATAGGCTCTAAACGGGAAATTAACGGCCATTAGAAACCTAAAACTCAAAATTTAACCCTAGAAGTGCAAATTTAATTTCTAAAAGTCCTAAATGATAAAAAAAAAAAAAGAAAAAAGAATTATACTTTTTTGATTTTTATTTTATTTATTATGAATTAAAAACACTTTTAATCTAAAAGTAATATTAAAAATACTAAACTATTTAAGAAAAATATGAAAAATTTAGGAAAAGTACTTTAAACAATGAGGAATATAGGAAAAATAAAATTGGATTGACAGCTTAACTAGATAAGCTGTGAATAAGCTAAAAAGGAAATTAAGCTCAAAAGGTGAAAATGGTTTAAGTAAAATTCAAATGCACCCTTAGTCGAAAAAGACCCAAGGGCGCAGTTGGTATTGGTGTGTGTGTGTGAGGCTTTGGAAAGGGGAGGTCACAGGTTTGACCCCTCTGACTTCCTTTTTGCAATTTTTATTTTTATTTTTTTGGTTGTTGCTTTTTGAAAATTGTTAATAAGCTAAAATTAAACAACTATTATGAAATCAATTTTTTTTTTAAACTTTTAAAATAAGCAGAAAAGGAGTAAAAAGCTAAACAGTTTAGACTAAACAATTAAAAAACCAAATGGCTAAACCCAAAAAACAAATAAGCTACTAAAAGCTACACCTAAACCTAATAAGCCACTAGAATACTAAAAGCTAACTAATAAGCAGATTCTAAATTAAAATAAGCAATCCTAATAAGCTAAAAAACCAAAAACTAAATTAAGCCAATAACCAAAACTGACAACTAAACAGCCTTAGAGGGAAACTTTAGACTATTCCAAAAGCTACATAAACAATAAGCTAGACCATGAAACCTAAAAACAGATTAAAATAAGCTACCAACGAGCTTGTAAAACCATTTTCAGACATTTTAGAGCTTATTAGATGCTTAAAATAAGCAGGGAAACAGACAGCTTAAGACTCAGTGAATTTTGAGTGAACCACAGACCTGAACCCCTACTTTTTACTATTAAAATAAGCTATCAAAACTATTGAAATAAGATAATAATAACAAAACAGCATAAAACACCAACCAAATGACACATAAAATTAATTTCAGACAATTTTAACTAAGAATGAGCTTATAAATAAGCTGATAAGACAGCCACTTTACACTTTTATTTTTTTATTTTTATTTTTTATTTTTTTTTTACACAGACTTGAAAAATAAAAACTAGGACTCAAAACAATTTGACACTTAATCAAAACATGAAAACAAACTTATTAAACTGATTTTGACTCAAAACTAACACCTAAAAAGGACTTTTCATGAACTTATCAAAATAAGCTATGACTAACAGTTTTAAACCTTGAAATTTTGAAAACTAATCTAAAACCTATAAATTAATGTAGAAAAGCTTTAAGCAACTTAAAAACAACTTATAAGACCGAATTTAAGCTAAAATAAAATAACTTTTAACCAAAACACATTAATACAGATTTTGACTTTTGCTAAAACCTAAAACCAAACACTCCTTTAAAAACCAAAAACTGATTTTAAGACTAAGATAGACTAGATTAAGTTGAGATTTATAAAAACATATAATAAACTAACTTAATAAAGGTCTAATAAGGAAGTTACAACTACTAAAAAGCACTTAATAATAAGCAACAAGAATAAGTAGTATTTTTGGATTTTTATGAAAAACTTAAGCCAATGAGATTAAAACAACAAATAAGCAAATAAAAGCAATAAAAGAGTATAATAAGCAGATTAAAGCAAGTAATGAGCAAATAAGCACTATAAATAACAAGCAGTTTAAAACTGAAATTGAAGAAATACCTTGATCCTAGCTCAACAAGGATCAAACAAGCTCGAGGAGGTACTCTACAAGCTCCAGTTTATCAAATGATATGGTAAGACCCTATAAGCTCTTCCATTTCTGGCTTATCTTCCAAACAGCCTATTTTGTGCTTAAAACAGTCTTATGAAACTAAAAGCTAAACAAACTCAATAAAGTTATTGAGATGCTTGATTGAGCTTATGTAAATGAATAAGAGCTTATTTGACAGCTTATTTAAGCAAAGATAACAACATTTTGAATGCATTTAAGTAAATAGACAATAATTAAAACAAAATGACTTTTATTAAAAAATTGAAGGAATTACAATACTGGAAATGAAAATACAATCTAAAGACAATAAACTAAGTAAGCAATGAAAATAAGCTAAAACAGACTCTAAATTAGACTAAGACTACTCCCTTGTGCTTTGAGAGGAGGCCTCTATTTATAGCCTTCAGGGGATGCATCTAGGGTTTCCAAGGATGGTTCTAGGTCTTCTCATCATCAATATCGGCCCTTGATTCATTTCCAATCATCAATCACCCTTGGATTGAGTACCAACACACCTCGACCAATCGTATGCTTGAGAATTGCCAAGGTGGACTGATATGATGTCATTTCTCTGCTTTGTCAGCCTTCTAGAAGGGTGATTTGTCCTTTGGTGAGGTTAATTGGATGTGTGTGAGAGCTGGTAAAAGGGTAGAAGATGAATGAATAGTAAAAACTGTTATTCTCGCTTCTTTTTCTTTTGACTTGTTGACCGGGTTGGGTAAAAGTGTAACACCCCTAAAATTGGGTCCAGCAGAAGCATACATGTCGCTGGAGTGCTACTAAATTGGACTACAACACAAAGTAAAGAGAAAAATTTTACCTTATACATTTAGAAAAATTTATTATATTATCATAGTAAACCAGTTTACAACATTTGATTTGATGCGGAAATAAGGCCCATACAAATAAACAATATGTCCCAAATATATCGAGTAGCCTATGACTGTGCCCTTGCCAAGCG